>JAUIMM010000555.1:3000000-3465000 GCA_031769625.1 Taudactylus pleione | reverse complement strand
TGTTTTTGGTGGCGGTTTAGAGCTGCTGATTGTTATTAGTTATTTAGTGGGTGCGCTCTTGTCATGTTTGTAATGGCGAAGAAAAGGTCCCTACCAGGAACTAACACAAGCCCATCCTGGTGTGTTATTTGATTATGGAGAGTTGTACGCCAACGTTTGAGTTGTATGAGTGTTTTTGTTGTTTTGTGTTTAATTATCCATTCTTTGTCCATCACCATACTAACTTTAACATTAACCAGAAATTAATTCAGAAATTTTAATTCAATTTGTCTAAACACTGTAAATTTGACTCTAATTGGAAATGCCAACTCCTGTTGTATGTGATGTTATTATTTAGATAAATTTAGAAAATGTAATGTTATTGTAAGCTTAAAGAGGGGCCGTGCTAGAGAAAATGGTAATTGATAGAAAGTGTATTATTTCGATTCCTCAAAACTCTTATGACACCGTATTCTACAAGGCGTTGTCGGAGTAGATGGCATAACTACAATCTGTCTTTGTGTCCAGTGTAATATGAAATTAATCTGGCAAATCATGTAGTTGAGAGCAGTAAAGAAAAAAACTATTTGACTGGCCAGGCTGAGCTATGCGTTATACAAGTTTTTCACATTGAGCAATAGTATTGTACATTGTAATAAGGGCTTATACAGAAGGGTATTTGAGCCCACATACAAGACATATGGGTTAATGTAACAAGCAGTGAAAAGAGTGGAGAAGTTGCCCATAGCAACAAATCAGATTTCAGGTAGCATTTATCAAGTACATTTTATAAGATGATAAGTTGAAGCTAATTAGTTGCTATGGGCAATGTCTCCACTGGTCCGCTTCTCTACTCTTTTCACTGCTTGATACATCAACTCCTTATTTCCACCACTATGGGGAAGATGTATCAAGTCGCTAAGGAGTCTATTTACTAAGACTTGGATTGAGATAAAGTGAACGGAGATAAAATACCAGCCAATCAGCTCCTAACCATCATTTTTCAAACACAGCTTGTTACATGGCACTTAGGAGCTAATTGGCTGGTACTTTATTTCTGTTCAACCTTATCTCCATGCAAGGCTTAGTAAATAGACCCATAAGAGAGAGAGTGGAGATAGATAAGTACCAAGCAATCAGCTACTAACTGTCATTTTTCAAATACAGCCTGTAAAGTGCCAGGAGCTGATTGGTTGGTACTTTATCTCTCTCCAAGGCTTGATACATCTCCCCCTATATGCTGAACACAGTAAAAGTAGATCTTTATCTAGAAATCATTGAGCCTCCTTCTTTGTCTAATGAAAGGATGCTAACTAATATGTAAAAGAGCTTCTTACTTCATGCTGCCCTGTTTTGTGATAAACCTACAAATCTCCTTGTCTCTCTCTTATTTCAAACTGTCTGTATTTTGGGTCTTCTGTATAGATCTGTATGGATAATCTATGCGGTTGTCTCCGAGTAGTATGTGCACAGAACACTATATTGTATGGAAATGTATACTGTACCTGCTGGAACAAATAACTTACACCTAAAAACAGTACAATAATCATGATAATAATGACTGGAGAAAATACTCCATACTAACTAGTAACTACTTAATTTGGGACATGAAGTACTGTACTTTAACCATAGAAATGTTGCCTCTAGATTTAGCGAGTAATGGATTATGGGCATACAGTTGATGTGCAAGCAGTCTGAATTGTTGTTTATTAGGGTTGGGAATGGGATGCCGGTGCTGGCGATCCCAGCGGTCAGAATCCGGCGCCGGCATCCCAACAGGGTTAGGATACTGATACCTGTCGGTCAGTTACCTAACCAACCCCCTTTTCCTACCCCTAACCCTCCCTTCTAGCTGCCTAAACCTAACCCTCCGTAGAGCCTAAACCTAACCCTCCCCCTCTAGAGCCTAAACCTAACCCTCCCTAACCCCACTACCTACTGTCGGGATGCCAGTGCTGGGATTCTGACAGGTGACGGGATTCCTTCGCCGACATCCCGACTGTCAATATTATGACCGCATCACGTTTGTTATGTAGCAGGAGGGTTAGGGTTAGGTACCACCAAGGAGGATCAGGGAGAGGGTTAGGGTACTTACCGCCCTGTCGGGATTTCACTCCATCGGGCACCGGCATATCATACCCAACCCTATAGGAGCCCATGCCAACGATCAGTGAGAAGCTAACTGATCCCATTGCAATCACATTACTTCCTGCTTTGCCCCTTCAGCTGCGCTACTGTGCATGCATCGACAGAACTACCAGGGAGGGACCGTAGGATCCCACCACTGCAGTCATAGGAGACAACTTTTTTTTAAAATAACTGAGGTAGCTACCAATACCCTACTTCCAAGACCAGACCACCACTAGAGAATGCACATGCACAGTGAAGCCACTAACACTGCTCATGAACCGGTATGGTGGTAAACAAACACCTTGAAGTCCTAAATCCTTCGAACAATTAAGAAGCCCTTATTACAACCAACATACGCTCAAAATTGATTCTATGTACATAACAAAGAGACATATGCTAACTTTAGTTTTAAACATAACTTCAACCAGTTGCATTTATCCAACTTACAGTAAACAGTGAGTGATACAGTGGCATTCGTCATTCCCACGACATTTTCAGCAATGCAGGTTAAGGTGTAGCCATTGTCCTCTCCAGAGACATTCACAAGAGTCAGGTTTATTGAATGCACATTGGTCCAGTTGACATTGGTCTGCAATCACCATGAGCATGTCAGAAAAGCAAGAAATATGCAAGAAAACCGTTAAAAATTGAACAAAGCAAATGCAAAAAGATTGCTGTGAAGCTACAATATCTGCAAGGAAGAACAAAAGCTGCTTTCATTATGACATCAAAGGAGATTTCAGCGGAGAAAAGAGAATTCAATTCTACAAATCTCTTTTTTTGTACCTAGTTATTTCCTTTACAATGTTAACTATATTTTTTATCTCTATAATTGTCAGAATAAAGTCAAATTATAATACAATTTCCATATAAACAATAGCAGAGAATTCATACAATTAGTAAAAAATGTGTTTTGTGCATAATGGCTTCAAACTTTACAATTGCGGAAGACATTATGGAGCTATTCAAATCTTTAATTTCTATAAAATGCCGAAAATGAGCATACTCTAAAATATAATAATTAGTGTTTTAGACCTTATCTATAAAGACTAAAACAAACAAAATTGAATATGATGTTATCTTCTTTGAAAAAAAGCCTATGTTCATTCCAGGAGTGGAAGACTAAGCAAACCTTACATTTTAATGTTCACAATGGAAATACATAGCCCATTTAAAAAGTATACTGTAGTTTGTTTTCCCTTAAATGAACTGTAAAGCACAGTTTTTTGTGGGCACTAATTATCACCACATAGGGGGGAATTAAAAATAAAATTTGTGTGGAAACATGGGACTTTACCACAATTCTTTTTTTCGGTCAATTCAATTACCCTCCCCCCCATTCCCCTTTTTTACTGTACATAAATAATCCCGTTGTCGTGATAAGTTCCTGGATACATGTGCTTAAAAAAACTGCACTTATCGGTGATTTGGGGATAAGGTGAAAAAAATCCCAGATAGTGCTGGCTATTGGGGACAACTGAATAACTCCGGGGATCAATCAGCTGTGGTAATTTACAGCAGCTAAACTAATTCCCCCCTTAGTATATTTTCTTTTCTTGTGTTATCTATCATATTGGCAACATTTCTAATTTACTGTTTGCGTTTCGCACATCTATGAAAACTAATTTATCTGGTATTTATAAAATATATAGGGAACTTCCCATATATATTTTAAAAAAGAAACTCTGCTTCCAGGTCTGTTCTGCAGATCTAGTAGTTGATGTTAAGTCAGGTGCATTGGGACATTGTCAGAATTTTCATATTTTTGCCTCTATTCACCACCACAATGGCTTTGAAATGAAACAAACAAGATGTGCTTTAACTGCAGACTTTCAGATTTAATTTGAGGGTAATTACATCCAAATCAGGTGAACGGTGTAGGAATTACAACGGTTTCTATATGTGCCTCCCACTTTTTAAGGGGCCAAAAGTAATGGGACTATCAACTCAAAAGCTATTTCATGGACAGGTGTGGGCTATTGCTTTGTTATTTCATTATCAATTAAGCAGGTAAAAGGTCTGGAGTTGATTCTAGGTGTGACATTTGCATTTGGAATCAGTTGCTGTCGACTCTCAATATGAGATCCAAAGAGCTGTCACTATCAGTGAAGCAAGCCATCATTAGGCTGAAAAATCAAAACAAACCCATCAGAGAGATAGCAAAAACATTAGGTGTGGCCAAATCAACTGTTTGGAACATTCTTAAAAAGAAAGAACGCACCGGAGAGCTCAGCAACACCAAAAGACCCGGAAGACCACGGAAAACAACTGTGGTGGATGACAGAAGAATTATTTCCCTGGTGAAGAAAAACCCCTTCAGAACAGTTGGCCAAATCAAGAACACTCTCCAGGAGGTAGGTGTATATGTGTCAAAGTCAACAATCAAGAGAAGACTTCACAAGAGTGAATATAGAGGGTTCACCGCAAGATGTAAACCATTGGTGAGCCTCAAAAACAGGAAGACCAGATTAGAGTTTGCCAAACAACATCTAAAAAAGCCATTACAGTTCTGGAACAACATCCTATGGACAGATGAGACAAAGATCAACTTGTACCAGAGTGATGGGAAGAGAAGAGTATGGAGAAGGAAAGGAACTGCTCATGATCCAAAACATACCACCTCATCAGTGAAGCATGGTGGTGGTAGTGTCATGGCGTGGGCATGTATGGCTGCCAATGGAACTGGTTCCCTTGTATTTATTGATGATGTGACTGCTGACAAAAGCAGCAGAATGAATTCTGAAGTGTTTCGGGCAATATTATATGCTCATATTCAGTCAAATGCTTCAGAACTCATTGGACGGTGCTTCACAGTGCAGATGGACAATGACCCGAAGCATACTGCAAAAGCAACCAAAGAGTTTTTTAAGGCTAAAAAGTGGAATGTTATGCAATGGCCAAGTCAATCCCCTGACCTGAATCCGATTGAGCATGCATTTCACTTGATGAAGACAAAACTGAAGGGAAAATGCCCCAAGAACAAGCAGCAACTGAAAACATTTGCAGTAGAGGCCTGGCAGAGCATCACCAGGGATGAAACCCAGCGTCTGGTGATGTACCAGGGATGAAACCCAGCGTCTGGTGATGTCTATGAGTTCCAGACTTCAGGCTGTAATTGCCTGCAAAGGATTTGCAACAAAGTATTAAAAAGTGAAAGTTAGATTTAGGATTGTTTAGTTTGTCCCATTACTTTTGGCCCCTTAAAAAGTGGGAGGCACATATAGAAACCACTGTAATTCCTACACCGTTCACCTTATTTGGATGCAATTACCCTGAAATTAAATCTGAAAATCTGCAGTTAAAGCACATCTTGTTTGTTTCATTTCAAAGCCATTGTGGTGGTGAATAGAGGCCAAAATATGAAAATTCTGTCAATGTCCCAATATTTATGCACCTGACTGTATATAGTGTTCCTCATTCATGAAGACAATAAGAGGAGAGACACAGCCCTGTTGCCATGTCCCATGATGGCAGTGAGAGTAGGCCCACCAGTGTGGAGGGATTATTATTATTAGTTGCTGATCTTTATATACTGTAGCACACATACTTCCTAGCATTGCATAGAAAATCTTTAGTCATTTATATCAGTCCCTGCCCCAGTGGAGCTTACAATTTATATTCCCTACCATATGTACTCACAGTCATATTGAGTAGGGTTAATTTACTTGTCATAATTCACCTACTAGAACAGTATGTTTTTGGATTGTGAGAGAAAATCGTAGTACCTTGAGGAAAACCACATAATCATGGGTAGAACATATAAACTCCATACAGAAAGGG
The DNA here is from genome assembly GCA_031769625.1 of Taudactylus pleione. Taxonomy (NCBI): domain Eukaryota; kingdom Metazoa; phylum Chordata; class Amphibia; order Anura; family Myobatrachidae; genus Taudactylus; species Taudactylus pleione. Next base: position 3,459,111 of record JAUIMM010000555.1, on the reverse strand, counting down.
CTTTAAAGGGTATCGAACCCAAGACCTCAGTGCTGTGAGGAAGCAAGATAACTATAGCGCCACCTGCTACCACATAGGGGATGTATTTTTATGGGCATTCTTAGCTGTGGGGGTGGGCATATATCCATTCCCACTCTGCAAAAGGTAGTAGGCATTGATTTGTGCACCAGCTTTGAGCAGATGGAAATCAGATCTCGTCCTGTACCTTTACTGAGAAGCTTGTCTAGGCTGCCAACACACCAGTGCCTCATATAATGAGAGCTGTACTGATGTCACCTTATTCTTATGAATAGTTTAAGCCTTACATTAGGCAAAATTAACCAGTATTTTAGGAGAAAAATGTAATGTGGTTGGAGTGGGTAGGTCAGGTCCCACAGGAAGTGATTTGGGCCGGCTGGGTCACACACATATGTAAAAAACACATAATACAGAATATTTCTTCAATGTGCAATGTTTTAATTACAGTATGCGGCTTATTGCAGTTAACAATATTTTTTATGCATTATGTGTTTTAAACTGATTATTTGGTAAAATATATAAAATTACTTATAAGGTATCCATCCAGTGTGCGCTCACTCTTTTTGCTAATTATTGTTTTTCCAACTTTTGGGACCCAGAATCCCTTATTTTGAGAGAGCTACATTTGGATTGGATTATTTCACACCCCCTCCCTCTTTTTTTTAGGTAGCGCCTGGTTTTGGTCACAAGCTACCTGTATGTTCTCCGCTGTTCTCCTCTTCCTTGCGAAAGCATACTTTGATACAAGTACTCTCTCCACCCAAAGGTGTCAAACCGGGTGCAGCATCTAATGGCACCCCGCGCGCGCAAGGGGACATGGCCTCATGTCTGTGAGGTCACGCCCCCTTGTTGTGCCTTTTCGGGGTGTGACGCCACCGCTCTCCTTCACTGACTCCACCCCTTACAATGTTTGTTTCATTCTCTAGTTTTTTCTGCAGCTCTATGTATTCTTCTCTTTGTATCTGTCTCTGCCACCCCAATCCCTGTCTCCCCATTGAGCTTGTCTCTCGGTTTCCAATTTCATATGTATGGATTCTTTCTGTTTTCCCATGCTTTTTCTCTGCCCTCGCCCCTCTGTCGTGAATATTGTATGTGTATTAAATTCTCCTCATCTGTCTCTCCATGTGTGTTTATCTTTTCCCACTCCCCACCCCCCCCAAATGTTTGTGTGTCCCGACAGCAGGAAGAGTGCCTTTACATAGGGAAGTATATCTAACAAATACTATGGTAGTATAGCTGCCAATACCTGTTCTGTTATTATCTTTGGCTTACCACTGATGTTGGTAGTGTTAATGGTGTGTTAGCCCCACTTACTTTGTGTTGGCCCCATCTATAGTTGTTTTGGACTTGCCTAAATGAGGACACTTTCACAATTTGTTCTAAGGCCATGTCAAGTCCCCAATCATTAGACATCATTGCGATGTGCACTGGACTTACTGCAAAATGCCCTGGCTTTGTAATATTGCATATCGGGGAGCATTAAGACCCAATGTACCCCTGGATGCAATGGTACAAAACCAGGGCAGTTTTCACACAGTGCATCCAGTGGACATTATAAATGAGGTCATCTTTGCATGTAGTCCTACTCCTGTTCTTATATGTGGATTGTTCACTGAGCTCAATATTCGCTACCTGTCCTTAACTCCTCTCTCCAGGCAATTATTTTGGTGACTGATACCATGCTGTTGCATTACTCTGCATATTATGATTTTGTATGTATGATACTGCTCTTTATGAGAGAGAACAATCTTTCATGTACCATATCTTCAGCTACAGGGATAATGCAAATGAATGATTCTGTTTAGAAAACTTTATATGCAATTTTAAATGTTTAAGTGAGCATCTGTCTTCCTCACATATAACCACAGAGGATTTCCCACAACAAATAGAGGTTAACATGTTAGAAAATTGAAAATACCTGTTACTTTACATACAGTCATTAGAAAGTGGCTGTCTGTGAATAAGTGTCGTGGTACAAAATGTCAACATTCAGAATGTCAACATTGACATTATGTCGACATGTCAAATGTCAACATCTATACTGTTGACATGGGCATCATGTTCGACATTGTGCATTTCGGCAGTCAGCATGTCAATATGGCATTTTCAGCTGCATGTATTCCTAACCCTAACTGCAGTCTAACGCTTACCCTAAAATGAACTGTTGACATTCATGATGAACAACATTCTGAATGTCAACATAATGACGGCATACTATAAACACGGCTCTGTAAGAGACAGATGAAAAGGGTAACTCATTGCAAATTAAGTGCTTTTAGAACTAATACCTAGAATAATCTGTAATTGATTCCCATGCACATTTGGATACAATACCATTTTATGAAAGGCAGTTGTAAATGTTTTCAAAGTATTAAAAATACATGAATGAATGTTAGTGTCCCATGGAAGAGCAGTCGGCATTTGAGCTACATTGTCCCTTCACGGTCCTGTTAAAATGTAACCACCTTTAGTGTTTAACACAAAAGCGAGGAGACAACAGTATAATGTGAGTTTGAGAGAAAGAAGAAAGTAAATGAAAAGAGACAATTGACAGGTTTAGCCGGAGAGCTGTGACATGCAGTAACAGATGAGACAGGGAGGCTGCAGTTACTGTACACTTGTTCAGCATGACTCAAACAGAGCAGATGCCACTCTCAGCCTCATAACCTTCTCACATGCACTTACACTAAAGGGATGGACAGGGTTCCCACCCCTATGAAATATAAATAGGAGAGTTCCGATCCAGCTCACTGCCCAACTGCAGAGCTAAGCAACTCTTTGCAATATAGTGTGTATAATACATTGTGTGATAGCTAAAAAAGTTGCTACAAAACTGTTGATGGAATCAGCTTATTTGTTTCACATAAAGTAAAATATCTCGATAGCCTAATCTATTTTGCCATATTTTAAGTAAGCAAAATAAAAGTCTTTTTAAAATAGTGTAATCCTATTGGGTCTGCGTTGGCATGCCAACACGCTCCCCTCTTTTTCTGTCATTCCTGCCATCGCCTCCCATTTCCTGTCCCCATACAGCCGCAGCCTGTCAAAGAAGCTGTGGCTTAGGGAGCACTGCAACTGTCATCGCAGACAGCAATGGGCACATGCACAGTACAGATCTTGTGCATGGGTCCATCAGCCAACATTCGAGTTATACATAAACTGTCAGGTATGCGTAGAACTCTGAACCAGGCCAATAGTGTCCTAAGCATAAGGATTAGTGTTTTTATTGCAATGTAATTGGTACATTTATAGTTTAAGCACAACGATGTACTGAGTGAAGCATGGCACGGCTCACTCGTATCGGACACCCATCTTTTACACAGGTTAGCATGTGAGTTGCACACAGCAGCTGCACGCAATGCCAGCGCCAAGGTCCAGGGAACCCATCCACTGTCATTTTGTCACACTAGTGGCGTTAATAATACGGACATTTTGTGAAAAAGTCTGTGGCGAGACACATGACACAGCTTAGTGGCAAAGTCACCATGTCACCCCGATTTCAGGATAAGTATATGTGGGCACATCTGTAATATGTGATTAGAAAAGGCCCTTGTTGCAGGAAAACATCACAATTTTTATGGAATATCCCTGAAGTGAAAAACGTATTCAGATATTGTGCAAATGACGGACACAGAGAAACAGGATATTGTTATTACTGCAATCTGCAGGCCAGGTTTCTCACCTGATGTGTGTTAATTGAATGGAGATTTGTGACAGTCCAATCCACATCAGGCAGAGGTGACCCAGAGCCATTACACGTAACCACTGCATTGTCCCCTTCATGTACCACCAAACTGCTGTGACTGACGCTGATCTCTGGGATATCTGTATGCAGAGAGCAAAGAAAACAGATGAGCACATTACTACTTACTGCCCCTGAAAAAATATGATCTGCTTGGGAGTTCACTAGTTCACCAATGTAAGGTATACCTCCGAAAAGCAGATTATTCAGAGATGTGCTTTCATTTTATCCTACCAAATGTTTCTTAAGTACTGCATCTGCTCCTATCTTAATTCCCAATGGACAATTTAGTGATTATATTGCATTCCCCTAATAGGCACAATGTTTAATCTTGAAACCTTTGCTGATATGAGCCAGAGAAAATAATACCCAGTCACAACAATGTGATCAACATTCGTAATTGCCGTGGGTTTCTAATCCAGTAGATGCTACAAGGAATACATTAATATAAAGGACTTCCAGCTACGGCACACAGAGTACCCAAAAAAAATAAAAAGTACTTGAAAATAAAGGATCATCTTCAGGTTTCACATTTTTCTGCAAACAAGTGGAGGAACCTTAAACATTTGCACTAAGCTGATTATATTGATCACATATTCTCCAACACCTGTTGGCAGCCAGAGGAGAATAGAACTCTGAGTGGCAGAGAGAATTATTTATCTCGATAACAGAAGCTAATCCTCTAGGAAGACAAAAAAGCCTGGCATATATTAAGATGCTCAATGCCACCAGAAGCTGTGATAACATAATTCAAATCAGCATTGTACCTGCACACTCGCTTGGCCCTTGTTTTATTATCTTTTAAAAAACAAAGTTCAGGAGAAAGAGACAAGTGATAATAGAGCACAAAGCCATATACAGAGAGTACAACCTCATTTTTAAATAATGATTTTATATTATGTAGGCAGCTGTGATAGGAACAGGGAACTGTTCTGCTGCTATGCCAGCCAGAGGTTTTTACAATACACACACTGTGCACACTGCTTTCTGCTCAGCCCTCATACAGATTAACATTTATATTAGTGTAGTGTACACTCTAAACCACACTATGTGGGCACTTGCAATATGCAGTAACTATTAATGGAAGTAGCGCAATGTTTTAATAAAGATGTTTTAATCAAATATTATATTTTGCAATGATGTCTGATGGAATTCACGTCCTGATCTGTTTACCTGGTTTACCTTGCTGGTGATCATTAGGAATATATGCATTACTATGCATGTACGTGCGTCCCAAAATGTATCCGTATTTAGGGCCTGATTCAGCAAGGATCAATATTCTGCTAGAATGCATGCAACACAGTTGCTATTATTAGTGGTGAAATGCAAATGTTTGTAATCGCATTGTGATCACAGCTTACCATAAGGACACCCACTTCCCCTTACACACATCCGTATACTTTGGCAAAAAAATAAATAATCGGTAACATCAAGTAACATCGGACCCATACCCACAGTTAAGGCAGGTCAGACCTCACTTAGGAATTGCTAACTTCAGACTGCGTATGGTATTGCAGTGGATAATTTATGCACGCCCCTGCAACGCCGTCCCAACGCACTGGCACGCCTGTGTTCGCCCGACCATCCCCTCCCCCCTCACCACGCACAAACGGCTCTTCCTGTCAATCATTGTGCTCGGGGTCTGCGTAGCCTCTGCAAATGCATTTCCAATCGCAATTGCTAGTTCGCGCACTGCGATGCATACGCATGCGCAATGTGGATTAATCGACAGATTGCGTGCGTCATTGCAACTGCGATCCTTGCTGAATCAGGCCCTTAGATATGAGTTTATCTTAGACTTGCAGCCTTTTAAGCCAGGAGAGGCAGAACAGGGGAGGGCATATGTACTGTATTACTGATTACAATACAAGACAGGATAATGATGAGGATGATGATGATGACGACACAAGCAGCAATCTCCAGCAGATTCTGACTGTGTTTACAGATTGACTACTCCAGCTAATAGTACTTTATCCATTAGCATTGTGGCTACATAGTTATGGCTGACTATTGGACTTATTATGTGTCCATACATGGAGAGTAAGCATATGCATTTGTGATCCTGATATAGAAGATTTGAGTTTGCGTTAGTCGCATCTTGAGACACATCCACCTCAAATAACACATTTAAGGCTGTCATTTTGTAACCAAATCTTTACACATACATTTGTAATGTAAAACTGCAGCAAATTCTAAATCAGATGCATAGAAAGTATTATTGTGTTCATGCCCACACAAGCATTTGTTGCCATACCAAGACAGGGCCATAACTAGAGATGGGCAAGCATGGCACAAGGCCTTGGGGGGTCACCTGCATTTGGCTTACAGGCTTCCTGGAACAGCACCCTGCAGTCTATAGAGGTGCCACAGAGCTGCCCAGATTGTCCAAAGCTCAGCTACATCCTGGTCCAGCTGGCCCCATCTCCTTATCCTTTCATCACGACATGACGTGCTCGGGTAGTGGGGCCGCCACAGAGTTGATTATCACCCTGCTATGGCCTTGCACCAGGACTTTATAAATGGGCTGCACTGGTACATGCACTGTGTTTTACTTTTAGCAGAAATCATCTCTCTCAATAAGTCATGGATTTGTATTACATTAGTGTATACTGTACATGGTGTTCCTTTATTCTCTATTAAACCTACAACTATGATAGGAATCATTCATTTAGTGCATGGCAGCAAGAATGTACTTTTTTAAATTAGTTTCCATTAGTGAGCTGCCTACCAAGTCCTGCTGGCTAAAACCGCTGCCAAACTCTGTCTCATTATGTAACTGACTACGACTGCACAAAACTTATCACCAGCTCTCCCTCACTCCTTGTGCTGTGACAATAAGTCAATTAATAAAATCTTGTGTTTTACTTTGATGGCTTACTGGGGTTCTGAGGAACTAAACAATAAAACAAGTGCAATGAAAGCAACATATAGAATAAAATTATAGTTAAAAAAAATACGAGTTCTCATATTATTTGAGTAACAGTCCTTACCACACTGAGAGATGTTCATTTTGTGCAGAGGGATGACGGCGCCCTCCATATTCATGCAAAAGAGCTGCTGTTCTCTCAAGTTAGCCTCATTTTTTGCATAACCAAGTTGTATCCAACGAATGTCACAGCTGCAGTTGAAGTGGTTGCTTTCTATCCTCCTGCAGATAGGGGGAGACACAGATGAGCGTGACGTCATTCACAGCCATGTATTATACAGAAACATAAAGGATGAGAGCTGATGTGAAAACTAGGAACCCCATGCTGAGAGATTCACCTGCAGTGCTTGGCCTAACTAGGCTCCAAAGGGATAATACAGTAAATCACAAAACAACTTGCACACTTAAGGTCATGCTGGAAAGCCACTGATGAAATGTCACCTTTAATGACTTTCTTTAAAAGATAAATATGTCCCACCTGAGAAATCACAGCAGATGGTTTGGGCTTATTATGCTCTATAATAAGTAATGGACCTGAGGGCATTTCTAGTTTTAACTAACTTTTATGAAATGACCTGTAAACTGTGTCACTAGCTCTTATCGGTAGCCAGGCACAGGTCAGATTTTAAGGGAAACTCTATTTTAAAAATATTTTAAAAACAAAGTCATAATATAGATAGACTAGATTGTAAGCTCTTGTGACCAAGGCCTTCCTGCTTTCTGTCAGCCAATGCTTGTCTACTTTGTTCGTCCTTGTGTCATGTTCTACCTACAGTAGTCCTAGTACATTCATATGTCAGGTTTTCTGTGCTACCTGTTTTTCCTGATGTCTCTTGTTGCGGATTGTTACCTGTACAATCTTTTGTACAACAGATTTAAAAGTGCACTCTTATAGCATAGGTCTATTTGTTAAATGCTGGGTGGATGATTAAAGACAGAATATTAAAGAAAAAAATATATATACATAACCACACAGGTTAAAAAGGCACAGTATTGGATTTCAGTAAGTGAAGGATTTCAAGAGCACCTGCAGAACATAATACTATTAAAAAAGTTCCATGGTTGCCAATTTTCAAGTACCATTATTGTTTATATATAGTACCTTTAGACTACACACAACTGGGTAGCTTTTATCTTCTATGAACTGATATCAGAATGTAGCTTATCCATTGTTGCCAAACAAAACAATCAGTTTCCATAAGTCTTGACAAGCTGCATCCTTTTGATTCAGTTAACAAAATGGCTGCCTCCATCATTGCCTCAGTGATGTCACTAGTTTCTAGGGAAGTGATTGGCCATCGGCACACTTTATGTTTATACTGCTTGATCTTTCAGTGGATGCTCTCTGTGACTTTATTAGTGGCCCAAACAACTGTACTGTGTGTATGCTGCATTTGCTACATAGCTGTTTAAAATCACTAAATCTAATTTTTGTTGTACACTTTACACCCTTGCTTTAACACATTAACCAACACTAAGTAAAATAGTTTTCCACACTTGTCACTACAGATGTGTACTCATACAGCTATCATTATTGCGCCATATGGAACGAAACACATGGTGCGGCTTAGGCACTCCGCCGCGGTTAGAGATTTCTGGAGTTTCACACTTATTTGTGAATTTATCATCTTTTTAGAATCATAGCAGCATCCAAAGTAGAGTAAAGTTTTCTGGGCAGTTAGGATTAGTATTTTTGGCATAATGTAGTTGGTATAAAGCCGCAGATTAACCACTGTGCAGCATGGCACGATGCATGATACAGCTAAATCATATTAGTCCTCAGTCTTGTGTGGCTCCCCTATTTAAATTTTGGACTGCGCTGCAGCCCCACCTCTGGAACCGCCACGGTTAGCAGATGAGTCGCACAGAGCTGCTGCATGCAATGCCAGCACCAGTGTCCAGGCTACTCGTACATTGTACTTTTGTCACATTCGTGATGCAAATAAGATGCACATTCAGTACAAAAATGAGTGATGGGATACATGCAGCAGCTTAGTCACAAAGTTTGTGGTGCGCCCAATGGGGCTATTTGGTGATTTGAGGATAAGTATATATGGACAAATCTGTAGCATTATTAGCTACTGTATTCAGTTGTAGAAAAACACAAAAACTTCAATGTACTCTCAATGGTGTATTTTTGACAACACACTATTTGGTATAAATAAAGTTTTCCTTGTACTTGTCATTAGTACCAAGGCAGGAAGTAATGTAATCAGAAGCTCATACACAATAACTATTAGTCTTTTGCCAATAACTAAGATGGCCAATCTATGTCATGTTAGTTTTTTATACAGTTGTGCTCTGCTTAGCCTTGTTTGTTCTTATTTTCTCATTGCCAGATGCCTAATGTGTATTGGCTTAATTCATCTTCTCCCCCTTTATTTTAATATCTCCCCTGTGTTCCTACTGTACTCCTGCAAACTACTATGCCTAGTAGCAGCTTGCCTGCTTGAGTGCTTGACTTCTCTGACCCCGTTCCTGATAGTTGTTGACATCATGTTCTTTGTCTAAACAGTTAGTGACCAACAGACTCGAACCCAAGAAGAGAATGTCATAACATGCCATTAACTATATAGATGTGTGAATACCCAGGGGATGCATTGATATCATCTGGTATACCTATTTATAAGCTGGTTTATTCATCAAGGCCATTACTTATCTAGCAGCAATGCAGAGACAATGCGTGTGATATTAAGAATGTATTTAGTAAAACACTTGGGGGGAGATTTCGCAAACCTTCTAAAGTCAAAGAGTAAAGTTGACGCAATGCAACCAATCAGCTTCTAGCTACTGTATAATTTGTTTAGCACAGTCTATGAAATGCCAGTTAAAAGCTGGTTGGTTGCTAGTGGTAACCTCCACTTTTTCTCATTAGAAAAGTGAAAAAATATGTAGTAAAAAATAGGAACATGTCTTCTGCATTGGAAACAGAGCCTTCGTTTTTATGATGAAGATGATGATGACTATCCTTTACTTAGATGTCACTACCAGGGGTCCACAACACCTTACATAGTGCATAAACAGAATTATGAACAAACAAAAAGTAACTTACAGTACAAAACATGGCAGCACATGGACAAGGTTTATGAATATTGCTGCGTCAGTAGTCATAAGACCTAAATAAGCAGAGGGGTGAACTCCCTCTCCTTCCCGGCGGAGCCAACTGAGAGCTCGGCCCCAGGGAGGAGAGGGAGGTTGCACTTGCCCCGAAGGAGAAGGTGTGCGTATTGCCAACGGGTATGATAAACTATATGCATAATGGAGAATTTATGTAAGCACTTCTTTATCAAAGCCTTTGGCTCATCCTAACCCACTGGTCCTCACATGCTGTCTCTCCCCTGGGTGTCACCCCTGCCTGTCTGCCACTTCCCCTTTAGCTCTCATGAACAGGCCCTCTTCCTTTTGTGTGTTCCCCTGGATCCGCCACTGGCGAGAAAAGGCATTTATCAATGATTACACAAACACCCTGTGTCAGTGGTAATGTACATAATAATGAAACTCAGAATACTGATCCCAAGGAAAGAGAAAGACTACTAATGATTCAAACATCTATTTTGATGAGAATGATGAAAAAGTATTACAGATGTGTCAACATACATCTATCCTCCGTGCGCTACAAGTCGCGCTACACATAAAGTGGGAGCTCTGTGTGACTCGGTAGCGCTGAGCACTTTTTGTGCAACTTTTTACATGCAAATGTGACTTATTCACACAGTGATGTAAATATTTATCACAAGTAGCTTCTGCTGATTAAAATGATATGCAGCATGCCTATCTATATTCTGTGTGTGTCTCCGGGTGTATCTGCATACGAAACGCTGCGTTACAGTGTGTAACTGCCACTGCCACTGTAACATAGCATTTTGCAAGCAGATACACCCGCAGTCGCTCACAGAACATAGGCATGCTGCATATCTTTTTAATCAGCAGAAGCTGCTTGTGGTAACTATTTGCATTGCTGTGCGAATAAGATGCATTTGAAGGTAAAAAGTTGCACGAAAATACAGTTGGCGCTACCGAGTCTAACCGCGGCATGGCACGACTAGAAGAGCTGTTTAGCGTGCAAGGAGGTTAGATGTATGAGGACACATCTGTATTTTAAAAAAATAGGATGAAGAGTCACCCAACTGTGCAACTTATGGATGGAGAATGGTGGAATGATACACCTGATTACAATCCTAGGGGATACTGGCAGAGGAAGTTGACCAATGGCCAAATTATGAAAGATTTTGTAGGAAAAAGAAAACCTTTCCTGTCTTTGTTCTAGTTTATTGTCTGACTGTGTGCTCATTGCAGTCAGTGGAATTGTAACTGAAACGCACAGTCAGTTGCACGTCAAAATGTCAAACTGTGTTAATGTTGAATTTTAAAAGAATCAATGGTTGACCGCCTAGTTCAACCCTCCAGGGTGAGATTCGCTACTACAGTAAGTGTACTATGTAGAAAGTGAACTGTATCATTAAAGGTGTAACATTACATTGATTTGGACAAGACAGAATTATTTCTTAAGAATAAATACATTCTATGAGATATTAACCTACATATTCAATAATTTTTTTTTAGAATTAATTCTTTCCTGAGACATGTTGAATGGAAAACTTTGGTGGATTTTGTGCATTATATTTCCTCCTAAGTGCATGGTTGTAGGGAGCAAGATGGCTGCATTTGCATCTGTTGCTGGGAAGAGTTAGGGTGAGGGATCCATCCAGACTTACAGCAATACTATTAAAGTGAAATAAATTGGTGGAGGGTAAACAGGAAAATCTGGACAAATTGCTCGTATATTTGTAAACTCATTATGATTCATAATTAGTGCTCTCAGTGCAAACAAAATTAAGAAATGTATTTAAGCTTTAGTGGCGTTGCTACAGTAGGTCTTATTTATTATATTTTATTTGTCTGCCGGTGAACTTTAATTCAGCCCATAAATGGCTACCTCCACTATGTTGGCGCTTATTAAAGTTTTGTGGCAGGTGTGATTCCCCAGAATGCATAATAAATGCTTCTATAAACGGATCTACCCAGCTGCAATCATATTTCTATTTTAGAATTATCATTTGCTGTCTAGACATATTATAACTGCATACCAACAATATATATATGCCACACAATATATATATATTTTTAAATAACTCTCTGCTGTGAGTCACAGTCCTTGGGGGTCACAGATTTCTGTTGAATGTATTATTTTCTTTTCTCTTCTCTCCAGTTTACATCCCCTCTGGTGACAAATGGACAGGTGACACATTAGTGGGAACTTCTACTGTCACATTACTGGGCACTACTACTACTGACAAATAACCGGGCACTACTACTAATACTGGCACATTACTGCAAACTAATACTACTACTGGTATGTTACAATACACTATTTCTAATATAAGCACAGTAGTGGGAAGCAGTACTACTACTGTTATTTTTAGTGGGCACTACCAATACTGCTGGCACATTACTGGGCACTATTACTACGGAATGCAGTTACAATGTTGACAATCACAAGGTTCACAGTCAGCGTTGACACCACAATGTCGACAGTTATTTCAACATTGTTGATATGTTCCTGGATGTCCCAGCGATTTCTTAAACTTAATATGTCTAAGACTGAGGTGATCATCTTCCCACCCTCCCACATAACCTCACCTCCCACTATTTCTTTATCAATTGATGGCACAACTATCTCCTCTAGCCCCAAAGTGCGCTGTCTTGGGGTTATCCTGGACTCCTCCCTCTCCTTCAAACCACATATACAGAACCTCTCACAGTCCTGTCATTTCCATCTTAAAAATATTTCCAGGATCAGACCCTTTCTCACCCAGGATGCTACTAAGACCTTAATACACTCACTTGTCATCTCCAGATTGGATTACTGTAAGCTTCTCCTATCTGGCCTGCCCAACTCCCATCTCTCTCTGCTCCAGTCTGTCCTCAATGCTGCCGTTCGACTTATCTTTCTCTCCAAACGCTCTTCATCTGCCTCCCCTCTCTTACAAGCCCTACAATGGCTCCCCTTCCCCTTCAGAACCCAATTCAAGGTTCTCACACTTGCTTACAAAGCCCTCACACACTCCTCTCCCATTTACATCTCTGACCTCATCTCCCTTCACTCTCCTGTCCGCCCTCTTCATTCAACAAATGCACACCGCCTCTCATGCCAACTGATTACTTCCTCTTACTCCCACCTCCAAGACTTTGCCCGTGCTGCTCCCGACCTTTGGAACTCTCTCCCTCTCCCCATCAGACTCTCCACCTCTCTACAATCCTTCAAACGGATTCTCAAGACCCACTACTTCATCAATGCTTTCCAGCTCTCATCCTAACTTGCTACTACATGCTTCCTCCTCCCTGTCTTCCCCATCTGTATCATGCCGTCTGTCTGCCCCTTCCCTTGAGAATGTAAGCTCTTGCGAGCAGGGCCCTCTACCCTCTTGTGCTTCTCCTTACTTTATGTTCATCTACTTCTTACCACTAGGACACCTAACACTTATGCTTTGTTGCTTACTTGGGTGTTATGGCCACCTATGTATCAATTTATGTTATCCATGTCCTTGTCCTTCATTGTATTGTATTTTACTGTAAGTCACTTTTTGGTTATGTACCTTGTAAGGCGCTGTGGAACACTTGTGGCGCCATATAAATAAACGATAATAATAATAATAAAAATAATAGTAATAATGTTGACATCTACAGAATGTCAACATGTTCAAAATGTCAACATCTAAAATGTCATTAAGGGGGGAATCCAATTATCCGCATGGTGGTCAGAAATCCAATCAACAGGGTTAACCCTGTGCGTCATCTCCCCTAGGTAGGCTTTTCCTCGCAGCTTCAGGAGCTGCAAGGAAAAGATCATGAGGAAAAGGCACAATCAAGGGTTTCCTGTGAGGGGAAACCCATTGATTCTGCAGCTAATTGGATTCCCCCTAGGATTAGGTTACGGAAGGGAAGGGTTGGGCTGCAGGAGCAGAGGGTTATGGTAAGGCACTAGTAGGAGGCTTTGGGTTAGGCTGTGGGAGCAGAGGGATAGGCTGTGGAAGAAGAGGGTTAGGGTTAGGCACTAGGGGTAGGGTTAAGGTTAGGGGCTTTACTCACTGCTGGATGTTGCAAGTCATCATCACTTCACCGCCGGTCCCAGAAGAAGCCACTGGAGCTGCTAGCCCCACCGAAAAAGGAAAATCACTGCTGATTGTTTTGTCAACATACTAATCATGTCAACATTTTGTCAGTGTCGGCATGATGAATGTTGACATGCTAATCATGTCGACATGCTGCATGTCAACATTACGACCATGTTGACATTCTCATGTTGACATTTTAAATGTCCAAAATTATATACCCAATCCATTACTACTATTGGAACTTTACTTGGCCCTGCTACTGGTACAACTGGCCCATTACTGGGAACTATTGCTACAACTGGTATGTTACTGAGCACTACAACTACTTCTGTCACAAGACAATACTGCCAACTATTACTACTACCATTGTATATTGCCTCCTGCATGTTCTTTAAAGCACTGGTTATATACCTTGTCTATTATGTATTATGATTCTTGGATGTCCCCTACTTTACCTGTTGGGCATATGCATTGCATGTGCATTTGCCTCCACACTGACAAGCGGTAGGTTCATCATTACCATCACCAGCCATGGCAGGGAGCAGAGCTCAGCTGTCCCGGCAAAGTCTTAATGGTAAATTGCAGCTATAGTTTAAAAAAATGTTGCTATAGAAGAATATTGTTAAATAGACCTTAATGTATTATTTAATAGAGATATTCTAGTTTTCTTTCACCTACTATAACAATGGACAAGGAAAACATCCATTCCTTCCTGTCTGTGTGTACCCGTTGTTTACAAACTTAATATACTGTAATTAAGCAGTCATTTGTGCAGACTATTTAATTATTAGTAGTATTAATGTATTGTTACTAGCCCTTTAATTTACTTGATATCCCTATGGTTCTCAAAGGCCTGAAGGATGAGCATTAGAGATAAATCAAATTAATGGACATCTGCATAGCCTATAGTCATTATCCAAGATGATAGCAGAATTATTTTACAACCCGAATGATCATGTCATGATGATGCGCTGCCCCAGGGACTGAGAAAATGGCTCTTATTCCAATGTCTTATCAGTGATAAAGGCTACATAGCAAGAGCTTTAACTCTGAACTACTGTAACCAATAAAGTGGATAAAATACTGTCTTGCATTTCTGTTGATAATTGATGAAGAATGCATTAATAATGAAAGACCAGTGCGCTCAGGGGCTAAATTTACTAACAACTTGCATTAGTGCCAATGATGTAACTTGTCTTAATCGAAAGACACATGGGAGGTCTGCACACAAATTATCTTTTGCCATTTACTGGACCCATTTAACACCACAAACCTGCCACATTTTTTGTACTATGGATTATTTATACATTTGCCTCATTATTTATTCATGCTGCATTCTATGTGACTATTTTGGGCAATGTTTATGGGAGGAGATGCATTTATTTTTCTTAATGTGCTTATGGCTCCCTAACACAGCACATCTATTTCTAAATAACTGGAGCTAATATTATAACTATAAACAGATTCCCTATAAATTTTGCAATTAGCTGTAAAACAACAGAGGAACAAAAAAAATTGCATGGTTAAAAGATGCACAAACTAATAGGGGGCAATTCTATTACAAGTGATTTTGTGAAAGTGAAATCGAAGCACAAAAACTGTTATTCTCTACAGCACCATTTATTTCTGCACCGCCGCACCTGGCTAAATGCAAAATGTATTTAGAAATGGCGATTCGCGGGCATCGTGGCAATGTCATGCGATTTTTCTACAAAAAGCGACCTGGGAGAAGTGCATGAACAAGTGGGGAAATCATCCTACACTGCAAATAAGTGACAACCGAGAAAGCAGGACCACATAGAAGGCTGTAAAGGGGCCTATCCATTAGCCGATGTATTTCTGAGCGATGAAAGACAAAAGATATCCCTTGAAATTTCCGGTGGCTGTGCTGAACAATATCTGGCATGTACACGACAGATTTTGGCAAACGATGAACGATGTCGCATGACATTCAGGGAGTGGATTTTTATCTCTGCAGCGCTCTGTAGCTGCTGCTAATATCTTTCGTCGTTCGTCGTTTACTGCATATACACTGCACGATATTGCTAATATCGAACAGCTATATGCGATAATTGACCAACATGTTGGAGAGATGATAGATGCGATTTATCGACCGCGGGAGTGCGCATCTGTCATCGTTCAGGGCCTATCCATTAGCAGATATAATGAACGACTGAACGATATATCGCTCAATCGTTCATTTTATCTGCTAATGGATAGGCCCCTTTAGTGGCCATAAGTAAAGTATTGCAGGTTGTTAATAGTGTAAAATGGTTGATGTTTGAATTTTTAATCAATGGGGGAAAAATTATAGCCAGCAAGTGTTTTCCAGAAAATTAAAGTATTTACAGTAGTTTGTGGTACATTAAAATGTGTTCAATGTGAGTTTTAAAGTGTTGGAATTTTTTTTTTTAAAATTAACTCCCATCTGCATTTTCAAAACCCAATTTTCCATCAGTACAACACCTCACACACCTGTCCCATATCATTTATTGAGCTTTTTAGAAAAAAATCACTTGGAAAATGATATGTCTCTTTTGGCCAAATTATACTAATTTAGACACCTCAAGTGCATGTCTATTCATTGGGAGGAGTGTACCAGAGGTTCCAGACATGTTTACCTTAATATAAAGATTTTCCCTACGTCTTCACCTGCTCAAGGAGGTGCACACCAAAAAAATTTGAATTTGCTGGCAAAATGCTTTGCAAATTTGAATATGGAATTACAAATGAAAATTGCAGTGCCATTTTGCATGTGAAAAATGATCACAGGATCCTCAAAGTAGCAAAGAGTTATATTTGATTAAGCTATATAACACAACTAATTACATTATCACCAATGCTCAGAACTTAAGTTTCCACAAAGCTTTTTTCATGTTTTTTTGAAGATCAGTATATTAATTACAATGATGCCACCTAAAAAGTATTTAGTATCTACCAAGCTCCTCTTTCTAGCTAGCAGAAATGAGTAAATCCAAGCAGAGCCTAATTGGGCTCTCAGCAAGATATTGGTTACACCCTGATAATCTAATCTCTCCCTTTCTGTAAAAAAAAAACCCCACATCAACCCACAGATTACAGCTATCAGTTCCCCATAGTGCTCACTGGGTCCCAGGCAGGAGCCTAGGATGCTTGGTGGATAATCTGGCTCAGACTCCATGTCAAGGATCCCCCACAGCTCACAGATATGTCAGTTTTTAATACAGGCAAACAGAGCTGTGTCACTATGCAGGAATGATTTTCAGGGTGGTCTTAGAGAATACATAACCTGGGGCGACATTAGATTAGCAGGGTGTGCAGTGGCAGGACACAGGGGTCTAAGGACAAGATGTCAGCAAAGAAGTAAAGTTATTTTTTATCATCTGCACACTGATAACCCATATGTAAATATATTTTTTATTTTTTAGGAACTTTTTATATGCTGCCCCCCTCCTCCAATAAGAGTGGCAATCCCTTTTCTTCATTTTCTCTCTCAGCCTGCAAGTTCTCTTTCCTTCCTCCCTCCGGCCGCTTCTATCTGCACGTCATCCCCTTGCTGCTTCTCACAAATATTTTTCTTTCTTACTACATTGGACATTTGAAGACTTTTTGCTTTTTTAGCCCCCAACCTACCACTATACGGTGCTGCATGGAGAATGGTAGGAAGAAAGTGGATAACACACTACATGATGTATGTCTGACCTGACATGTAGTTAAAACTCGTGTGTTGAGTGAGTGATGTTTGTACAGCCCAAGCCTCATCATCTTAGGCCCCATACTGTACACACATTCTTCAGTACACCAGGCTCTTCTTATAATTAACTCCTTGTCCTAGCGAATTAATAAATGAATATGCTGCATTTCTATAAATATCAATCCAGCTCAAAAATCTGATGCCTCCACTGTGTGTACTCTAGGCAATGGGTCTATCTTCATTTTAAATTTTGAATTTGATGTTTTTACAAATATGTTATTTTAAAAACAGATATCAATAATTTAATTTTAATGCATTTGTTAAAGTATAGGTTGCCTTTTGTTTTATAATAATATACTTATGGACTAACTAGAATATTCTGTGTAGAGCGTTGGAGATATAAGCAGTAACATGTTAAAATATTTGCAATTTGATGTAAAAATGTTTCAACTACCAAAATGATAAATTCAGTTTCAAGAAACTTCCAGTCTATGGTGTGTAAACCAGACTTCCCAAAATACAGCTGCAATACTAAACTCCCATCATCAATTCTAAGAGCCAGCTATAGTTTATGTTATTGCTTTATTAATAATTAACTCTAACAATCTTTGTGGTAAATCAAGAAGGAAACAGACATTGTATTTATTGAATCACTTAGACCTTTTACTGCCCCTAAGACAATTACATTGCACATGTATGTAATCTTTTTATTGTCATGTGCTTTTGCTGGTGAAATACTGGTGACTTGGGTTCCTAACACTGGCCTGCAGCTCTAAGTGCCTTCTCCAACCATTAAACCTTCCACTTTCTAGTCCCATACACCATATGCACTGTCTCACCTCACCCTTTGGCCCTTTTAGACTGTATGCTCTCTTGAGCAGGGTCCCCTAATTTTTATTATTTTTCAGTATGTATTATCCGTTTATCCTATATTAATTTCACAGTGTTGAGTAGAATGTTGATGTCTAAATAGTATATAATAATGATGATCATGATGATTGGGACAATAATAACAATAATAATAATAATAATAATAATAATAATACATTGTGGAACTGAAGAAAGAGGAAAAGAGAAGCATTGAAAAGATTCTAGAGAGCATCTAAGGTTAAAGAGATTTGAAGCTGGAGAAGTAATAATAATGATCAATATTATTATTATTATTATTATTATTATTATTATTAGTTTGATTATATTTTATTCATATAACACTATTATACAGTGAGTTAAAAATGTCCACTGATGGCAGGGCGTCAACGTCTGCTACCGGAGCAGAACAGGCATGGAGTCCAATCCATTCCTCACCAAGCTGCTAGCGGCAACAGCAGAGTGGCAATCACCAGAAGTGGCTGGAGTATACTGTCACACAATTAGCGCATTCACTGTGGAGGGACCTTTTGAACTCACTATATATTATACAATTAGAGACCCTTATACTGGCCTCAGTGTCACAATCTATGTACATATCCCAGGTCCATTTATATCCATAAGCCAATTATCCTATTCATTAGTCTTTGGACCATGAAACAGTAGTATCACAGGGTACCCCACCAAAATAGGAAAATTGTAGCCTAGTGATATCTGTAGTGTCCCTAAACTCAGATTAATGCTTCTATATTATGTAAATAAATCCTATTTTTAATAAGAAAAATATATTACAACAGGCTTTTTTTAACTTATTTTTTTTATTTGTAGCCTTATTTTTCTTCCTCGCACTGCCAGAGTATCACTCATGTGCCCCAGGGACATTTCATTTGTAAACCAGCTGTAAAAAAAAATTATCTCTCTGTAATAAGTGCCAATATAAATTTTTTGTTGCTGCCCACCGAAGGTAGGCCCATTAAAGAGAGCCCAGTGCTATGCTGCCCGTGCTGTCCGTGTTCTGTATAACATAACATTAGATTTCTTCAAATAGCTAAGATTATACAAATAAATGCAGATACTAATAAAAATAAATACATAAAATGCAGACTGAGTATAGTAAAGATTACAGATGTATATTTGATGTATAAAAGAGATAACACAAAACCCACCTAAAACACCTTAAAAGTGTGATCTGTGCCACATACCAATCTACGTCAATGATTCAGATGTACTTGATAACTCCTTGTATAAATAGCACATGTGAAACATCTTTTTTTACTGAGAAGTAGCTTTTTGCTGCAGATAGTGAAAATGCACCGTGAGACCTTGTTAGAAGAGGAATTTAACATAACATTTTTTTTACATACGTATTATAAAGTTTTTGCTTTAGTAGAGACCAGCAGAAGTGACCCAATCATTGTCCATTGAGATATAGGAACTGCCAGGTTCTATGGACCATGGGGATAGTGTGCAGCTCTCTGTATCATACAGTACTTGCTAACTCTCTGGTTGCATCCTCTGGGAGGCGGCAACCAGGTTGGCAACGCGTGGCCAAGTGAGCGGTATGGGGGACTGGGGCGGTACACCTGTCAAACCGTAATGCAGGTGTCCTTAGGCGAGCTCAGTGAGGACAGAAACCTCCCGTGGAGCAGAAGGCATGATTGTTGTGGCAAGATTGCTATACAGTGCTGTGATTACTGGCATTGTAGAGCAGGGGGTGGGGCTTCGATGATGCAGTGTAACGCAAGGGCGTGCCGGGCACTTGAATCTTTGGTGGCTTATCCGGATGTTCAGGGAGGCTAGGCAAGTATGACCTGTATATGCTACATATAATAGGGCCTGATTTTGAGTTGAATACGTCTGCAGCTGCGCTACCATTTGGCCGCGGCAGCCTGCTTCCTACCTTATGCTAATGTAAGTGTCTGTATATTCAGATTATCCATCCGTTGTCATGCAGAAGGCAGTGCAGCTCACTTTTTTTCTGTCTACAGCCATCATCATTATTATCAGCACTTATGCCCACCCTATACAGGGTGCTAAAGACCCATCTGAAACAGGCGTCCCATCTGTGTCTGCACACTCCAAAGGGGCCACAGAAGTCAGCCTACACGTTCCCAACACTCCCACTAGTTCTATGCAATCACATGGTCACTGACCAGTTGCTCTCCAGGAACATGCACTTCAGCAAAGAGTCATCTGCCAACTGACGGATTCATCTGCCTGTACTTTCAATCTCTGTCATGGTACAGAGCATGTGCATTCTATAATTGCTTTCTGCTACGCATGTGCACTTTGCAGCTATCCATGGGATACACCTGTATTTTACTCCGAATCAGGGACAATAGTGTGCATGTGTGGAAGTGTGTATTGCTGCGTACTTTTATGGCTCTCCTTTATACATTCAATGATACAACAGGACATCTGGAAAGGAAAACAATTTAGGAATACTTGTAAGCTGGCCGTTTCCCCCGTGTGAGGTTAAACTGTCAGCTATCTCCAAGAGGTTTGATGGACTAGTGTCATTTTATAGCTTTGCTATCTAAGCAACTATCGTTCTGCTTAAAAAGAACATAGATTCCTGGCACATTGTACATTGCATGGCGCTATGTGACCTATGTATAAATAAAAGTAAAGATGGGTAGCTATGGTCTTGATTGCCCGGGAAAGGACTATAAAATAGCATGCCTGCTAATAGTTACACTCCGCTCCCATTTGAGTTGCTTATAGTGTTATGATCTCTCCTAGGCCCTTTCCTCCGTACAGATCTCACCAGCACTTTGACAGATGAGGACACAGATTAGTCAGTATGTAACAGGACTCAGAAGCCAGGTTGAGCTATTTTACAAGCACTGTCCCGGGGCAAATGGAGCCACTCAGAACAACATGTTTTTAAGTATGCTTCGTGCAAAAAGCACTGTGCAATGTATAAATAAAATGCCAAACCAGAACCAAGATACAGGAGTCTTTTTCTTCAGCTAAATTTGTCATTGACAGAGGCATTCCCCTAGACAACTACAGCACAATGCATCACTGTCAGTAGATGGCACTAAAGTAGCAAATGGTTAAATGGGAGTTAGACTTTTCTATATTTCTGCCACCATGTAGTTTTTATGTATTATGATAGTTTTATACTGTATTATTCCATTTTACTCGAATTTTAGAAATATGTGTGAATTGGTTCAGGGACTCCCAATAAGTCAAATTCCAACAAATTTTGAACTGCGCTAGTTTGATGCTATCTTATCTAGTTTTAAAGGGCTCATACTATTAGGCGTACTCCTGTTTATGTAGCATACACAAAATCGTACTGTGCATATCTACAAAAAATAAAGAAAAAAAATACAGCTACGTTCATATGCAGATCTGACACGTTCTTTCATATAAGGAGATGGAACTGAATGGTCAAACACAGTCCAAAACCAATAAAGGCATGTTGGAGCGATTGCAACAGAGACAGACCCACATGAAGACAGAGATGCACCTGTCACTAGTCATAGCTCTTGCGGATGCAATTCCTGTTGGCTGCTAGAAATAAACGTGATGATGATGATGATGATGACAGCCTCTAGCATTAGCTAGTCGCTTCTGATAGTCTAATTGTAGATCGTCATTGCTTGTGCATATATTAAATGGGTTGTGGGCGTTTATACAATTTTTTGCTACTGACATTGATGTACAAGAAGGATTTTATTATAACTGCTGTATTATAGAATTTTTTTTCTTTTTACTATCTAGTGTTTTCTTTACAAACCTAATAGATATGTTTTTCGGTACCAAAACAAATGTAGCGAATATTTCTGTTGAACTTGGATTTGGACTTGGATTTGGTTGGTTGTAAGTGCACCTGGATGTAAGCTTCTTTGACGTAAATCTGGTGCTACTATCGGGGCTACTGTACTCTTCAGATGAGTCCCATGCAGTACATGGTGTAAATACATTATGGGAACTCATTGGAGACAGCCATATCCATGCACATTCTTAGTAACTCTGGGAGGATTTCCAGTTGAATAGTTGCAATAGGCTCACGGCATGCCTGGTGGCAATATTCAATGATTGAGAGCGTTTGTGTGTTAGCGGGTGGGAACAGAGCTGTAACTAGACTTTTTGGTGCCATGTCAGAAAGAGCATTGGTGCCCCCCTATTTTTCACATAGGGACATAAGATGCATGCTGAAAAGGGGGTGCAGCCTCATGAGGAAGGGCCATGACAAATCAGATTTCTCCTATAGATAATGAAGGGGTACCAATCCCAATGTACCACTGTTATCCAGGTATGAATCCAATGGTTGTATTGATGCTACACAATAATTATGCAGTATAACTCACCAGCTCTAGATGTAGGAGAGCGCTGGTGAAGCTGCACCTGCAGCAGGATTTGTCCATCAGAACTGCCATGTATAAGCCTGGAGTCAGCAGTGTAGATCACCGACTGAAGGTAGAGAGAGAGTGATGCTTGTAGTGTGTATGCAGCAAATATCAGCAGCGGGGAGATCCGTGTATGTACCCTTTGCCAGCAGCTGAACTCACCGTCAAGGGTACACAGGGTGTGCAGCTAACTGCTCAGGGCTGCCAGCAGAAATTGTGAGGCAGATAGCTCCATATGTAAGGTGTGTGACTGCCATGAGAGAGGTGATAGGTTTGAGTCCCAATTATGACACTATTTTGAAATGTACATGTTAAATAAAAGAATGTGACTGAATATACTTGTGGGTTGCCAGATGGAAGGGTAGTCAGCCATGGAGGAAATAGGGACGGCCAAGAAGAGCTTCAAGTGAGCATGATTATAAACAGAAAATTAACAGGCCCGAACAGCGCCCCCTGCCTTACGGTGCCCTGTGCTGTGGCACATGTCGCACCACTCTAGTTACAGCCCTAGGTGGGAATAGCATTCTAGGGGAGTGAGGACGTGCTGGCACCATATTCACAGTGCTAGCTGGTGGTTGGGATCTGTGTTGCTACTTATTACAAACCCCTCAAATGGAAACTGCAACTCCCTTATCACACAATAGCAAAATAATGAGCAGACAGGTGACTGCATCCATGCTAAACACTAGGTAACATTTTATGTTCTCTGACTAGTCACCTGTTTATTGGTGCAGAAATGTATGTTCCTCTGCTCAGTCAGTGTGTTTACCTGCTTTTGGTTCTTTCTGGAATAGTATATTTATTGTACAAAAATCTGGTTTAATAAATTAATTGATTATTAAACCTAATATTTGTATAGTGAAATAACCACCAAAGGCAGCTTAAAACACAGGTTGACAGGGCCTTCTCCCAGAGTACCATGGTCTGGAAGGGTGCAGCCCTGCTCCCCCAGCCACCAGCTAAACCTTAGGTGACAGGTCTGGGACACGCTGGGATAATCTTCTCAGTTGGGGCCAAGGATTCCCTCAGACACCGCCCTCTTTGAGGCTCCCAGCTCACCCCGATTCCCCTCTGCATTAATAGCTGCACCTGCGAGCGGGAGACCACCACACAAAAGAGAGAGAAGAGTACTCAGAGGCCAGAGCAGCCACATGAGGCGGTACTTTACTCAGGGCCTCTGGAGATACTGTGTGTGTGTTGGTGAGGGGCACTGGCCCCTGGGATATGGAAAGATGGTTACCTCCTTTTGTACCTGGATTAGCCATAAACCGCTTACCTCTTACAGTGTCTGGGTGTCTGAGGTGCCTCACACTTTCCCTCCATGTCTCATACCTCATCT
Organism: Taudactylus pleione; assembly: GCA_031769625.1. Lineage (NCBI taxonomy): Eukaryota > Metazoa > Chordata > Amphibia > Anura > Myobatrachidae > Taudactylus > Taudactylus pleione. The sequence goes on along the minus strand of JAUIMM010000555.1, from coordinate 3,435,070 downwards.
TACTTGTTAAGGAGGGGAGGGAGAGGGGCAGGGGTGAAATGACTAAAGCTTGTTAGTAATTTGGGGAGGTCACTTTACATACTGTAATATAAAGAGGATGAATTCCTCCATGGTGAATACTGTATTATAAAGAGGATGAATTCCTCCATGGTGAATACTGTATTATAAAGAGGATGAATTCCTCCATTGGAAGCTGCTGCTCTGCCTTTCGGGCAGACTTACAGGGCTTCTCGGGGTTGCAAACAATGCAGTCCCCAGGAGCCGGTGTTATGTGCATGCATGGCGCCACTTTCGCTCATGCGCATGCGCTGGTCCTGGCGCCTGCCAGATTCATTGCGCAGGCACCAGGACCTGGCCGGCCACGACCAGAGTCCAGACTGGCAGCAGCGGCAGCCCCCTCAGGTAAGAGGGCAGGAGCGGCTGCTGGTGATACATATTGCTAAGTACCTACAGGTCTCTGATAATTTGACCCATCTGAAACTATGAAACATTTTCAACTACAAACATCTTAGAACACATTCTACCCCTAGGCCTTGCCAGAGATCTCATTCTATTCATTTATTGTGCAAAGAAACAGATACATACGAAATAATGGGACATATTATTTCTGAGGTAAACGTCATCACACAATTATTATTATTTTTGTTTCTAGAGGAATGCCTCTGAGCTTTCTTTCAGCTGAAATAACATAATTTTAACCAAGCTGTACACAGAACAGAAATGTAAGACTACCTTATAATAAATACTGAAGACTGACAAGTAATTTCAGGGTGTCACAAGTACAGTAGGCCTCTATAGAGATTTATTTAAAAGTCCTCCACAATAAGAATGCACTTGTCACGCATGATTTGGGATGACAACACTTCAGAAATAAAAAGGTATCATATGGAAGATTCTGTTGTCACTGCTGAAACAATGAATTATCATAACACGCTGTAGAAGGACATCTTCTGTGGTGGCGTAGGACATTATTTTTGTTTGGGTGCCATGGAGATTATCTCTTCCTAAATAATAAAGAATGCAATTCTAACCAGCATAGACTATTCTCCAGAGATTCACTTGAGTAAGAGGGATATGTCAAAAAAGACTCCGAATTAACCATTTCAGGCCCTCTGATCTCTTATAATATGCTATTCTATATTCTGACTAATTAATATCTACTTTTAAAGTGTAAGGATGACTATGGAAAGCAGGGCTATATATACATAAATATATATAATATACTAGCAACCCGCCTCGGCTTCGCACGGGAGCAATTTCATCTCACCACAGCCCCCTGCATCTCATAACAACCTCCTGCTTCTCACTCCTTTTACCACAGCATCCTATACTTCACCACAGTCCTTTACATCTCGTCAAAGGCCCCTGCTTCTCACTCCTGCCACTGGTTCTTACCGCAACCCCTGCATCTCACCACAGGCCTCTACATATCACCACAGCCCCTTGTATCTCACCAGTGTCACCACAACGCTCCTCGCCGCTACCCTGCAGCTGGCTGGGACCCGGCCATTGGGATATGGAGCTACCGTAAGCATTATCAGCACCATTTGATGGTGTTCCGATGTATTATTTTAAAAATTCCTGATAGCTATGCATCCCCTGGCTCCTTCCTGGTTACTGTGTCTGTATCAGGGCATCTTCATGGATTTGTTGGAGGCTGTCTCTCACCCTCTGTCTGCCTCAGATGTGACCATGGTCAGTCCCTGACTCCCTCCTCTCTCTAGGCTTCTGCTAAGCATCAGGGCACTTTGCTATCTCTGATTGGCTCTCACTGTCTTAGAAAGCCAATCAGTCAGTCACACACACACAGCATGACAGTTTTTTCTGTGACTTGCTTCAGGAAATCATCTCTTTTTTATCACAGATTAATATTTCATAATCCTTACTTGACCAATGCGGTATAGAATAGTGAAAATCCCATCAAAATCCACTCAGTGTTTCAAGAGATTAGCACGAATGAACAGACAGAAACCTAAACCGGCAACTTATATATATATATATATATATATATATATATATGGGTCACTTCATGAAATATAGGATACAATACATGAAAATTAAATTGTATCACAGCAGATGCCAAGACATTTTCAACTTCATTTTTTTCTACTGATTAACCACTTAACTGATGTGGTCGTACAGGAAGCGAACACAGCCAGCTGTGATTCAGTTGAGGAGGTGCAACCACGCCACCCTGCAGTGTTTTTGAAGAGAAAATTTGTTGTACACGTGTGGAGAACAGATCTCTTCTGACTCCCCGGATTATCATGCGGACCCGCCAATTTCTGACCGGTTTTGCAAGAAAAACCGTCAGTTAAGTGGTTAACTTAATGTAACTGTCACAGTGACTTCAGATGATGTAGCTAACATTGGTGACTGGTTCTATGTTAAATATGATTGAAACAGTTACCCAGGTGAGATCAAGGACATTAGAGATGGTGAATACTTAGGGGTAAAATTACTAAAGTTCGATTTTGATTTTTGAGTGATTTAATGTTCGATTTTTATTCGATTTTGCATTTGGGTATTTACTCGATTTATTCGATTAAATCGAATGTAAAATCGAATTTTAAAACAAATTTGACTTGAATCAAACTCAAATCGAACATCGGAAAAACATTGGTACTTTTACATAGACCAACACACAAATCCCTTATTTACTATCATTCGATTTGAAATCGAACACAAAATCGAACTTCAAATCCCCAAATGAATAGACCTGCTTCATGCTTTCGATTTGAGCAGTGACAGGTCATATTGACACAGATAGATGCATACATCAGTAAGATGCATGCATGTATCTTACTGTAAAAAGCTAAGAAAGAGTTAAATTTGGAAAGAAAAATTACGTGGGGTCCCCCCCTAAAACAAAAGCAGCCCCAGACTTTTCATAGCCAGTCCTAGTTGTCTAAGTATAGGGGAAACATTGCATAGGGTTCCATTGTACTTAGTACAACAAGCACTGGGCTCTGATCCAGTCCTGGTTCTGGAATTACAGGGGAAAAAAATTTCATAGTGGGGGGCTGATGCCACAGCCAGGGGAGCCCTATCACCGGGCCCCCCAGCGGCAGCATCAGCCCTGACCGCTAGTTAGCCCAGGCCAGGGATCCCTGGGGAGTTGGGGACTCAACCAATAAAGGGGTCCCCATCTCCTGGGTACCCCTAGCTAAGCTGAGAGCCCGGGGCTATCACTGCCACCCCTGGGCAGTGGATGGCGGGTTGATAGTGTAGGTGTAGTGTAAAAAAAGATTAAAAACGTTGCATTTACAGTAGAACTGCAGGTCCCAGCAAGCCTCCCCCGCATGCTGGTGCTTGGGGAACCACAAGTACCAGCATGCAGGGCATTAAGGGCCCGCTGGTACCTGTAGTTCACCTGTAAAGAAATGTTAAATAAACACAAGACACACACCGTGAAATTAAAGTTTTAATACATACATACACATACTCACCTACATTTCCTGGAGTGGTCCTCTTGTCCCTGTAGGCATCCATGGTCTTCTTAAAATAAATAAATGAATAAAACTGACCCACACACTAGGTAACAACCGCAATGGTTGTTATCTCCCGAGTGAAGCACTCAGACACAGCTTCTGCCATTGTAGAGCCATATCTGAGTGTTCATTGGCTGAGAGAGGTCAGCCACCACCTCTCTCAGCCAATGAACGGCTCCTTCCATTGAAGTCAATGGTGGGAACCGCAAAATAAACTTTAGTTACCCTGCGGCTCTCCATTGACTTCAATGGAGGGAGCCGTTCATTTGCTGAGAGAGGCGGGGGTTGACCTTTACAATGAACGCTCAAATACAGCTCTACAAAGGTAGAAGTCACGTCTGAGTGCTTCATTCGGGAGATAACAGCCATCATGGTTATCTGTTGCATGGCTCGGTTTTATTTGTTTTTTTTATTTTAAGACCATGGATGCCTACTTTGGACTGAAGAGGACTGAGCCACACATAGGAAAAGGTGAGTATGTTTTGTATTCCACAGGTACCCTATGGATAATCTACTAGACAAGGGGACAGCTGCTACAGGGACACATAGGTGAGTATGAGTACATGTGTAAGTGCATGCATGTTTAATAAACTTATACTGTGTATGGTGTGTGTGTCCTGTGCTTTTTTAATATTGCTTTGCAGTGGAGCTGCAGGTACCAGCGGGCCCGTAATGCCCCGAATGCTGGTATTTGTGGTTCTCCAAGTACCAGCATGCGGGGAAGGCTTGCTGGGACCTGCAGTTCTACAGCAAAAGACAATATTTAATACTTTTTCAAATGCACTACACTTACACTGTCAAGCCGCCACCCACCACCCAGGGGTGGAGGGGATAACCCCGCGCTATCAGCTTAGGCTAGGGGTGCGCTGGAGAGGGGGACCCCTTTATTGGAGGGGTCCCCAACTCCCCAGGGATCCCTGGCCTGGGCTGACTAGCGGTCACAGCTGATGCTGCAGCTGGGGGGCCTGGTGAGAGGGCTCCCCTGGCTGTGGCATCAGCCCCCCGCTAGAAAGGGTCCATTGCTGGTTCTGGAGATTAACGGGGGACCCTACGCAATTTTTTCCCCTGTAATTCCAGAACCAGGAGTGGTTCCCAGAGCCCAGTGCTGGTTGTGCTAAGTACAGTGGAACCCTACGTAATTTCCCCCTGTACTTAGACAACCAGGAGTGCTGATTCTGTTTTAGGGGGGGACCCCACGTAATTTAAATTTTTTTTTTAACTGTTTCTAAACTTGGTACGGTGAGATACGTGCATGCATCTCACTGATGTATGCATGTATCTGTGTGAAAACTAACTGCTCATGCTGAAAGGGAAAGCATGAAGCAGTTCTATTCAGTCGGGGATTTGCAGTTCATTTTGAAGTGGGATTTGCCATTTGATTTGTATATGAACATGCCAAATCGAACAGCAAATCACTGTTCAAACCCGAACCAAATCGAATTCGATTTAGAAAATTCTTCTACAATCAAATGTTAGAAAATGAGGGTTTTGAAGAGGGATTTGAACTTTCAATTTGATTCAGTTTGAGGTGAGCTAAATTGCACATCAAAAGGAAAGTAAAATTGAACCTTTGTAAATATACCCTTTAGTGAGCACAATGGAGCAAGCTGGCAGAAACTAGAAAAGGGCATCATCACCAGATAAAATATTTTATAAATCTTCACAGTTAATCAGGAAGATAAACAGGCCTACATTGATTAATTCACGTGGATTCTACAGATTTGAGTAATTCTTATCAGAGCCCTTTAACTGGGGACAGAAAACTCAAATAGGGCAACCACACCAACTGCCATCCTCACTGCCATCCTGACTGGCAGTTGGTGTGTCTCCCCTATTTGAATTTTGGACTGCGCTGCTGACTACGGTGGTGAGCAGCTGGCCTTCACTTCATGCATGGCCTGGATGCTAATGGTGAACACTTTCAACACTTGCTATGACTTCCTCATGTTTCTCATAGACCAAGGTATGTCTGTGTCACATTTCACTAAATTACATCAACTACTTTAAAAGTTAAAAAAAAAACTTTGGGGCCAATAGCGAGTGAAACACCCTGTAGTATAATAATCTTTCACCCTGATTGTATACTGTAGTAGTAGGACATATGTTACCATTTTATGAATAGAGGACAATAATAAAAAAATAAATGAGAAAAGATAGCAAAAACTGATTTATGTGTTAATTATCTAATTAGTACTGTAGTAAGAACTGAAGGTACAATTACCACTATATGGACATTTTATTGTGCAATTATTCTATTGTCTGCAGATAAGAATGTAACATTGTATGCTTTGCCTGGTTAGGGTCAGGGCTGTCAAAATGTTTATTATTGTGGTCAAGATGTTACGTGCCATGTGTACCTATCTGAAGTAAAAAGAAAATTGCATTGAACCCGTACACGCCAATCACGTGTACAAATGAAGTGGGCTGACAGACTACATCTTCAAAAATTACATTTCCATAGATGTCTGTAAAGAAAATGTAATCCAGGCTTTCTCCTTAGAAACAGATCTTCAATATCATGACACTTGATTTGAAAAACCAAATCCCCATTTCCATCATGTCTCCCCCGTGTGCATAAACATCAATCTCCCTAGTCATTCTGAACTGAAACTCGAAAATTAACAGCATGGGAACATACTCTGAAAGCAGATGTAACCTTGTGAAAACTTGCTTAATGGAAAGAAAGCAAATTCAGGAAAAGATCTTCTTAGCTTAACCCTTTTACGGAGGCTTTTATGCAACATATTCTGCTTTACAAGAGTTCCTCTCCTCCAGTCCTCATTGAATAGACTACACTCCGTTTGCGCCATATGTTTAATGGCCATGTTTCAGTCAGCTAATAAACTTGTTGTAGATTAATTGTCATCCCTGAAGACAACACCAGCATCATTTGTTCTAAAAGAGAATGTCTTTATAGTTTCCTGCTTCACTCCGTGTGAGGGATTTTGTATTCCATTTACATAGCGTTGTTACGTGCTTTGCGCTCCACTAGAGAATTTATACAAAACTTTGTACAGGTGCAGTAATAAAGCATATTCTATATGAGCAAGACTGATTAAAGTATAAAGGCACAAATCATAAAATGAAAATAAAATTAAAAACAAACATGAGCAAATAAAATAAGGCTTATTTATCAGTATGTTAAATAAAGAACATGTAACACTTTTTTTCCTCCCTAAATTTATGTATGCTCTTTCAATAGTCTATTTTCCAGAACCAGCATTTGGTGAAGGCAAGCAGGCCAATTGTCTAGGACTCTAAAGACCGGGGGCTCTCCGGTCATATCCAGGGCTCTAATGCAGGTATTTGAGTATTTAGTGTGAGCATGAGGCTACACTGAGCTTAGATTTCCTTGACCAAAAAAAATAATATTATAGGTAAAGCAAATTGTGTATTTGGTAGGTAAGGAACATTGACCCAATCTGTCAGTATTTTGGATTCTGAAGCTCCTAAGAGCTCTGTGTACCAGAAAACACATGGCTGATGGCGGTAAGCCTGTCGTCTTTCCGATGGAAATTCAGCAAATGTTGATAAACAACTGTTTGTTTTATCATTACACAGACTCAGGAAGGGGGTCTGTTAATCTGGAAACCTCTACTGACACAATTTAAACTTTACTGCAAATGGAGAGCATGCCAATTTACCCTAAATTAATGCTGTTAATTTACACTGAGGCATTCTAAAAAAAAATAATTATGGAATTACTTGTGAATCTACCATATGGCCCAGTTCGCTAATGATAATGTGCAGTCTTCTTTAAAGGTAGAAGTAAACTAAATAAACGTGAAGACATTTTTCTAATTTAAAAAAAAAATCCAAGTTTCAAATTCAATCTGCACAAAAAAAGACAAAATATATATCTATAATCTGATATATAGCTCCCTATTTATCTAAAAACAATATATTTTTCTAGTCACTACAATTAGTATTCTTGCATATTAATAGTGTCCCATTATGCGGACATGAGTAAATTTGTTTTTTCACCTAGTTTCATTAGCAAGACAGCACAAGTTTCATATGCAAACGGAAAAGATCTAAAACAAAACATTGAAAACAAAATGTACAATGGAGACAATTTAGAACAGCAACAATGATTGATGCCAAGTTTATGTTACATTGTATAAATATATTTCATTTCATGGTTATAAAAATTTAAAAAAAAACTTTTTGAAGCTTTCCTTTTTCAATGCCCCATTAATTCCTGGCTTTATGAGTTTTCATGATAGTTTAATATTATAAAGGGCTTAAGTGAAGATTATATCAGATATGCAAATGTATTTGCCCATTATTTTTTATGGAAAAGAATACATAAAAACATAATGGAATTCTGAATTGCGCAATTAAAAATTGGGCAGTGAAGTAAGATCCCAGATGATATGTCCTTGTCTATTCAGCATGAACTTAGTCCACATATTTTATCTTACAGTATATTGTTATAAATAAGAAACTTTTTACATTGGAAAAAAAAACCAATAAGGTGGAGGAGGGAGCAAAAAAAAAAAAAGTAATATAAAAGTTGCACTGGAGCCTGTAGAATGTGTTTGACAATGGAAATGACAATGTATTCTCAGTATATATTTTTTTTGTATATATAACTACACAGTGCCACTTTTATATTATGTTTACACACTTTATATAGTATCATAGTTGTCTTAGTATTTAGAGACATGACACCATGACAGGGATACCGAATGACGCAATGGGGGTGTGGCAACATAATACAGGAGCAGGGAAGGTTTAAGAGAGGAGGGGGCTTGTGTACAGCCTACGTGTGGGCCCCCTCCACTGTGGCAGTGCAGTAAACTCTGACTTTGTGCCAGAGTCTACCGTGCATGTGCCAGGTCTTTGGGAGCATGGTGCCTGCTCGATGTTCCTGGAGACATATCTAGTGCGCATGCGCAAATCACTGGGAAAATGGCAGTGGCAGCCACTTTTCTGGTGATTCTCGTCTGCAGCACCGGCCGATGCTGGACTATGGAGATGTACATATAATAAATATATGGGTGCAGGGCAGGGGCAGACTGGGGCTCCAGATCAGCCCTGGCAGTCCCTGCAAAGGGGCATGGCCTAGTCACAAAAGGGGGTGTGCCATGAATCAAGAGGGTCTGGCCTTGAGGTGCGCCACGTCTTTCAGTGTCCCCACCGAGCCTAGTGCCAGGAGGTGGAGCTGCTCAGCCAGGTTTTAAGACCAGACCGACCCATTTGCCAGATAGCCAGTCTGGCCCTGGTGCAGGGTGTGCCCTTTGGGCCCAACCGGACAACCCGCACCCATTATAGATATGCCAATGTACAGGAGTGCGGCAGAGATATTTGCATAGGAGAGAGCGATTTGAGGTGAGAGAATGATTACAAAACTTGTTACTAATTATCCAACATTCTGACTTACACCGCCTTAATATTGAGCCATCATCTTTCATCTCTGCCCGAAACCAATTTAAGAAACTAATATAACAAATTATCAAAATCCACCTCAAACCCTAAAAATCCAGACATCTAAACTCTACTGGAAAATGATCAGCAAATTAACAATAAACTGTGCTGCTTTTTCTATTTGTAACCTCATTAAAAAAAAAATCAAGAAAAAAATAAGAATGTGTGAGATATTCTTCTCTAAATTAATAAAACCATTACCACTACTATCATTAACATCTCATTTCCCTTATGACCTTATTATGGCAGCCCTGTCCCTATTTATACTAAATGGAGCATGCATAGAGTTAGAATATATGGTTATATCTACAAATTAACTGTAAGCTTAAAACAAGAACAAATGAAAATACAGCAACAAATCAGGCAACCTAGACAATATTTGCTTCATTTATGGTAATTGTAATGGTCGACTGATGCCTCTCCATCTCATTAACTTTCACTCATGTAATTTTGATCCCAATGTTAATAATAATTGTCTCAGCCGGAAGACAATAGGGCATCTAGCACTATAGTCTGAAAATCAGGAAGGACAGTCTCTTCTTATTTTAGCATTTATAGGCTACAGAAAATAAGATTACAGGCAACAATCTAATCCATTATCTTGCAGAGACCTATACATCCTAACTTGGTTTACATTCCTTGATGTTTCTTTTTTTTCTTTGAGAGATCACTTTTATATTCTATCCTGGCCCTTGATAATATTTGTCCGCCAGTCATTCAAATACGCACAGAACCTGCCACTTTAGATGTGATTACCCTTCCCTTGAACTCTACTGCAACATACCATTTTTTTCCCAAACACTTTCATGCTTTCTCTAAATTACAGTGTAGAATTCAGAAATACAGAATATGCTACGGCACACAGAAAACAAAGGGCAGCTGGTCTTCAGTGGTGACGACTACATAGTTTGTCACTGCAAAGTTGAATAAAAGAATATTTATTTTTCAAGCCCAAATACATCTTTTATATGTTTAAAAAAATAAATAAAAAACAAAACAAAACAAAACAAAAATGTGTATATATATATATATATATATATATATATATATATATATATATAATGTTTTTGTTATTTTAAATTATATGTTACAGGTTGAGTCTCCCATATCCAAAATGCTTGGGGCCAGTGGTATTTTGGATTATTTGCATACCATAATGAAATGTCTTGGGAATGGGACCCAAATCTAAACACAGAATGCATTTATGTTCTATATACACACAGCCTGCATTTCATTTTATACAATATTTTTAATAATTTTGTGCATCAAAAAAGTTTGTGCACATGCATGAAATTCATTTATGTTTCATATTACACCTTATACACACAGCCTGCAGGTTATTTTATACTGTATTTTAATAATTTTGTGCTTTACACAAGTTTGTGTACACTGAACCATCAGAAAGCAAAGGTTTCACTTTCTCAGTCATGCTAAAAATATTCTGTATTTCGGAATATTTGGATATGGGAGACTCAACCTGTATTATGTTATATTACACCTTTTCATACAGACAGATATTTAAAAGCTTTACAAGAGTTGCAAAACTCCTAACTAACAGAAGAACAATCACTGTATCTCTCTTTCAGTAGTCATTATTTAGAAACTCAGCTGGAGACCACTGGGAGCTCATTAAGTTAAGTTCTGTATGTTATGGAAAACTGTTTTTATTTAAATACAGGGGAGATGTACTAAGCTTTGGAGAGTGATAAAGTGGAGAGAGATAAAGTATCAACCAATCAGCTCCTAACTGTCATTTTACAGGATGTGTTTAAAAAATAACAGGTGCTGATTGGCTGGTACTTTATTGCTCTCCACTTTATCTCAGCTCCCTATAAATAAGAAAAACAGACTGTGTTGTTTGAATAGAGTGACTCTTTACCGTTTTACTTTTCAGGCTTGTGCCACCCATACCCTAAGCAGTCTTAGGGCATGGTGCTCACTCGTTATGTTTAACATGACTTTGTAAAGCACTTAGGTAAGATGTATGTGGACACAGTGGTGTCCCTACCTCTCTTTGCACTAGGTGCGGGCAGCGATGGGGAGCTTGTACTGCGCGTGGCGCTGCCACGTGCCGGCAAATAAGGAGGCGTGGCCTTGCAGGTGGGGGTGTGGCCTTGTTGCCCGAACCCCTGTTTTTAGTCATACCAGGGGTGCCGTAGGTGAAGGCTGACCCTGGAGACCAGCCTGTGTGAAGTGCCGGCTCCCTCACTGTGCTAGGAGCTCAGTGCTGCACGTCATGCAGCACCCGGCTCCTGTCACTGAGAGGGAGCCAGCACTTTGGTGTCACCCCTTGGCTGGTGACACCCGGGTGCGGCCCATACCCCCCTTGTGACGCCAGTGTGTGGATACATCTATAATGGGTATTTGAAGGTGCTCTTTACATTGATTTAGCAATTAGTTTTAAAGCGACAGGTGGCTTTAGCATTAATAAACTTTGCTGATTTAAATCTGACTGCAAACTCGCTTTCATACACCTGCTACCTATTACATATGTCCCTATGGGTTGGGATGTTTCAAATAAAAAATGTGGTAAAACCTCAGAAATCTGTAGTTTTATGAGGTTTATCGCAATGCAATAGCTCGCCGCTATATGTATCAAAAAGAGTCCGCAGCAGATATCAGAAATATATACTGCGGCCCCGCGGTACAGCAATCCCCAAAGAAATCTATGTGCTGTAAGCCAAAATCCTTTCGTAGCTTGTGCACGATAGGCAAAGGATGGCATTGGGCTTCTTTCACCAGAGAGAGATCATAGATGCTGGTATGCAGATGTGCAGGATGAATTGCAATATTCATCTGAGAATTGATACATTCTGCCCTATAGCTCTACTTCCTTTTCTTTTAGAACTGTCAACAACCTAAAAATTCTTTAAACTCCCTAAAGGCTTATGTCTCATTATACCCTTTACCAAAACAAAGACAATTATTCATAATAATGATATAATGACAGACAGCAGTGTTGGAATTAAAACATGTGAAACGTTTATTGACCAATATTAGGAGGAGGAAGGGATAAGAAAATATGGTGGCGTAAAAAGGCCGGCAACAGCAAATGTCATACTTTACCACCACCAGGGCCAAAAAGCAAACATCACTCTAATAAATCTCATAACTAGGTAGGGAGAATGGGAGACTTGGAATAAGAGACCTAACTGTAACCTCATCTCTCCTTACATAAGCATGTAAACCACACCACAAACCAAACAACCAACAATATTGGGCACCCATAAAGCAGCCACAAACATCCTAAAGAAACTTAAAAGAACCAGAACATACACCCTCGGGATTAAAGGCCATCAGGCTTTCAGAAACAGCTTGTGTTGCACAATATTATCCCTTAGCAAAGTATATCTATGTTTCCCCTTCATGGTAAAGTACACATTTGAAATAGTCATGCCAGCAGAGGTGTGTGTGCGAAGAGCGTAGCCCGACAAGAGTTTCGCTAATATGCAGGACAGCTGTATTTAGATATTTTTCCTCCAGCATGTTTTTACTCCAGAGAACAAAATTTACTACAAACACATAGTCCCCAGAGCCTTACTCAACAAGGTCAACAGGGTCATCTAATTTGAAGCTGCAGGACCATGATAGACTCTGTTAGGTCTGGGAGATGTCTTGCTTGTTTTTTTAGAATAGCTTTGTCAGCTCTGCTACTTCTGGGCTTTCCTTGTCTCTTTCTATGTGTGCTGCAGTAATGCTTCTTCCTTAGGTGTTTTACTTCTGTCATTACAGGTAGCATTTCTCTCACTCTGAGAACACCAGGGGAGTTGCTGCTGTGTTTACTGCATGTAATGAAGAATCAGTGGCGCTGTGGATGAGAACCGGATCTCGCTCATCTTCCTCCCATAATGTAGAGGTCATATTGATTAAGACTACGAGGTTGCTCCAGAGCACAATTGATTCCATGTTTGTTATTTTTGCATAACAACACTTTACATTGATTTTAAATGATAAAGTGCTGCTGTACTTATCAGGTTTTATGTCATATTTTAGGTGCATTAGCAAGAAACAATAAATCAGTGCTATGTTACTGTGCACATATGACCCATGCATCAGTATTTTTCCATTTGTGAAAATATGGCAATTTATTTTAATTGCTTACAGTACATCAATACTCTGCAAAGCTGCACATGGTTTAAAGTCATTTCTAGTGAAACTTACAGTACATTTGAGCAGGTAGATATCAGAAGGCGACGTACAACAGTTAGCACTTGTGCCGGCCCCCAGCCCCCCCTTCTGTAATGTCAGATTTATTTGTTATAACTTTAACACCTTTTTAAACTACCTGCTGATATGTTATTACAGAAAGTTGCCTCTTTATTTATATAACATGTTCTGTGTTATCTTGTTACTTGGATTAATAGTGAGGGGGTGTAGAGTATCTTGTTGCCCATTACTGATCTAAGAAGATTATGTAAAGTAGAGTTTTGTGAAGTACTGTAATCCCCATCATTATATGCTGTACTTACTAAGGGGCATATTTAATACATTTATTTTAGAAAATAGCCATTTTCGGGGATCCATGCAAAATCTAAGTATCTCTTGGATATATCAAGGAATAAACGCAGCAGATATATCAGATGTCTGCCGCAGTCCCCGTATCCCAGAGCTTGGCCTGGGCAGCTAATGCTATCTTCAGATGGCATCAACCTATGGGCTACCACATTGCATTTTGTTTTCAGAGAGGATTCTCCAGATCCCCCCTCATCAGTCCCTACTAACATACTAGCGCGTGTGCAGCCTACGCATGTGCCGTACACTCACCGGGTCCAAAGTGATAGCGGGATGTAATTATCACGCCCTGCGTGGGGCGTAATTATCCCCTCAAAACTGCTTAAAAAGTGCGGTTTGAGATAGGAAGAACTAAAGGCAGAATATGCCTGATGTGGCTTAAACCACAGGGCTGGGGGCAGCCTTGGTGCCAGTCACATGGTTGTATATGCCTATGGTACATTTAGTGGCATGTTATGTGATATTATTAGTGTTTCATAGGCCCAGGCCTCTTTGGCCGGTGAAGTTTTAGAATACCCTAATTTTGTGTCGATATTAGCCCCTTGGGCAATGTCCGCTTACAAAACATCTGTTTGTGGTTATTAGTTGTGCACTGTTTGATTTTTTTCAGTTCTGACAATCCTTTCTTTGCCACCATACAGTTTTAATTGATTACATAATAAATGATAAGTAGTTGACCAATTTCTGTCAAAGTTATGTCTCTGTGTCTTTATTCTAGTACATTAATCTTATATTATGTGTTATTTAAGGTTCTAAGATAACTTATGTGGCTGGCATAGGGGACACCCTCAGCTGTTAGGATGTTTAATACACCCCTAAATATAATTATGTTTTTGATGTTTTCATTGTAAATACTACCATTCAACAACTATTAAAGGCCAAACAATAACAATAAACAGTGACAATTAGAATGCAGAATTAACCACTTAACTAACAAATATATTTAAAAAAAACGCTCAGCAATTGTCATTTTTTTTGTCATAGAGATAGATGAACGAAGGACTTAATTTAGACATAACATCAGATCATCTTAAACACACACATTCCGCTGCACATATCCTAACCCACTGTTCGATGCTCCTTCCTCACTATCTACCCCATCTGTGTCGCCCCTGTCTGTCTGCCCTTACCCCTTAGAATGTAAGCTCTCACGAGCAGGGCCCTCATCCCTCATGTGCTTCTCCTCCCCCTATTTAGTGTATAATTTACTCCTAACTCCCCATTTGGCACCTAACACTTGGTTGCTGACGCCCTGCAGCTTGTGTTATGCAGCTATGGTTATAAACCATGTCCTTGTCCTGCATTGTATTGCATTACTATTAACTGTTTTTCTTGTGTGCTCATTTATGCCCTGCAGAACCTTTTTGGCACCATATATATAAAGGATAATAATAATAATAATAATAATAATAATAATAATTAATAATAATTAATAAAGAATATCCATTGAAAACCTATCCAACACAATTTTATTTAAAAAAAATATTTTTTAGTTTTGAAACATAGTATACCACAAATATTAACAATGTTTATGGTATACTGTAGTAATGGCCATCGACAGCTGTACCATGGATGACAAATAGATTAAAACCATCATTAGAAAACCATTGCTGGTGCAGCAATCAATGTAAAAAAAATATACACAAAACAAGGCACTGTCAGAGACACCTAGGTGGTTCACAGAGTTAAACAATAATCAATTCCCATTCTCCCAGGTCTAGGACAGACCAAGATAAAATAGATGCAAATGAGCAATTATATACACAAAAAAGAACAATCTATTAGGGTGAATAGTTAGCACCTATAAAAGCAGCCACAAAAAAAAACAAAAACAGGTAGTCTCTTGGCTGGAAAATATCAACTACTGAAAGTAGCCATCGATGGTTGAGTTTTCCGAATGCTCAGAGCACGGCCAGCATGATTTTGTTACACAAGGCTTTGCCATGGATGGTTACCAATATTAAAAAAAAAAAATTATGTTGGAAAAATCGATAAGTTGCGATAATCGTCACTGACATGGGCGGCTGGGGCTCTGGAGTTTTTACATGTCCCGGCAGCTGCTTCTCTCTGCAGTCGCCGGGCTAACACTGAGGGCAACGTGCAGATGATTTTACATTTCCCGGGCGGCTGCTCCTCTCTGCAGCAACCAAGAGTACACTGGGGGCAGAGGCGCTGTGTGGATACATTTCCACAGGGGGTGCTCCTCTCTGCAACCATTAAACGCAACCATGTCAGGGTATAGCCCGGCCTGGCCAGGCATGTAGTTAAAAGAATAGTACTGTACAGATAAATTAACCTGCAACAGTTTATGAAGTTAGGAATTATTGGTGGTTTTGATTCTGCTAGTAGGATGCACTGAGTGATTGGCACACAGTATATATTTATACCATTTTTTTCATCATAAACAACAATAGGAGTGGGGCTGATATATCACTTTCTGTTTTGCTCAACTGTTGCCCAGTTCTGAAATATGGAATTGACTTAACATCCAATTATTCTTTGAAATAACTGTTCAACACTTTATCAATAATTCAGGAAATTGCATTCAGCAGCTCTTATTTTCCTGTCAAAGGGGCTACATATCTTGAGAAGGTTATAAGATGCATCTCATGGGATCTCTAAAATCACTGGTATTCAACCTTACTTGGTGACAAACGGGCTGGCAAAGCAGGGCTACACAACGAGCTGTTAGTGACCCTAGTTTTCAACAATTTGGAAGTCATCTCCCAGCAGTAAAACCTGTCACCAACATTACTGAGGGAGGAAGTGTTTTTGTGTTTGTAACCTTCATTTTCTATAACTGCAAACAGATTTGACAACAGGATATATTTCAGGTACAATTCTTTCTAAATTATTTATTTTCTTCAATTGTAGATAATAATGATAATAATAATAATAATAATAATAATAATAATAATAATAATAATAATAATAATAATATAATGTTTGGGTAGGTGGCATATTTTAATTTAGGTGATGTCTAGAAACAAATTTTAATAAGGGACGGACAAAACCACCCTTAACAGCTTGACCCTTCTGTTCTTATATACATACCAGTGATTTATATATCTACTGTGCAGGTTTTTTATATCCTCTCTTTTGATCTCTGAATGCTGTTATAGTAGTTTAATATGGCGTTTCACTGTGTAATATGTTATATGTGATATCATAACTACAGCGCTATCAATATTAGCTTGCTTTTTCAATTACTTTAATCAATTTAATGAACAACAATTCCACACAATTTCCATAGATTCTAATTATGGTACAAATTAGCAGTCAGAAAAGGACGTCCAATATCTGTGTTAAATGCAAACAAGAAAGGAAGAAGTAAAAGTTATACTTACAAATCATTTAGCTCTAGGTTTTGAAAGAGCTGCCAAGATAAGGTCGTCAGTCGGTTTCCAGAAAGATTTCTAAAGAAAATAAGATTTTCTGTTAAATCATTTAATAATTTATAGCAACATACACAATGGCATGCAGTACCTGAAACATGAGTGATGTTAATCTATTCAGAAATTTGTGTAAATGCTACATGCATAATATGTGTTTATCAGAGCAAGATTAATGGGTCTAAGCAGTGTTAGGAGACAAAGTGAAATGAGAGAAGGTTCCAGCCAATCAACTCCTAACTGCCATGTCACAGGCTGTGTTTGAAAAATGACAGTTGGGAGCTGATTGGCTGGTACCTTATCTCCTTTCACTTTGTCTTCTAACACTGCTTAGTAAATAGACCCCTAAAAGACCCCGCAAGACACCAGTTTGGGGCCCCATTGTCACATCCATCCATACCCCTATTTATTTCCCCTATTCATGTATTTTGCCCTTTTTTACTTCTCATTTTCAACATTATAATAAATATATACATTAATGCTTTTATTTTAACATTACACAAAAAATAAATCAGAATATATAGACATGAACACAAGTAAAAACAAACTGTAAACTTATATATCAGTAAGTAAATTCAATTATATTAACTATTTACATTGGATACAACCCACATTTTAGTCATGTATCAATATAAATCAAGTCAATAATAAACACTTGATATAAAGGCATTGCAAACAATTACAAGACCAGAAAATTAAGGTATGGATAACTGGCTATCCTACGTTAAAATATGACGTTTTGAAATGTACTTTAAATATATTAATTTTGTATTGATGTCGTGTGTGGGAAGCCCGGGGGCAACCCAGCATCTCGGAGAGTGCTGGGCATGCCCCATATGATATAAATGGGGGTTTGTTCTCAGACCACGTCCCTTTACTGATAGGTCATGCCACTTTGCACACACCTCCAACATACTGGATGATTTGGTGGGTGTGATATGATTTATTATCATATCTACATTCATCTGGTCAAAGGTTAGTGACCACTGGGCCTCCAGGGATGAAATGTTGACAGTTATCATCAGAATGTTAGCATTGTCGACATATGTTCTTTGTGTTCTCTGACTAGTTCTGAAGCAAAATAATTGTGACTGAATATACTTATAATTAAGCCATACATAATATATACAGATTTAGGCAAAACGTAAAACATACAGTATGTACAGTATATAAAGCATTTTAATTGAATAAATTAGATATAACCAGAGCCATAACTAGACTTTTTGGTGCCCTGTGCTAGAAAGAGCATTGGCACCCCCCTCATTTTTCAAAGGGACATAATGCACCCAAAAAAGGGGAATGGCCTCATGGGGAAGGGCCAGGGAAGAGATAGGGGAGACCAGGAGATGCTGGGAATGAAGTAAGAGGAAGCTACAAGTGAGAATGACAATAAACAGAAATTTGAAAGGCCCAAACAGCGCCCCCAGACCTGTGGTGCCTTGTGCGATGGCACCAGCCGCACTACCCTAGCTACGGCCCTGGATATAACCATGCTCTGAAATACAGTTAGCACTAAGTAGATATCATGGAGGAGAGTATAATTTTTAGACATAGGTGTTCATGCTAAGGTGGGTGTATGTGCTTAGTGTAAAATGTGGAAATCTGTACTGTATATGCCTATGGAAAAACAAACAGACATATTGTATAGGCAGATCTGACACTTGTTCTTCTTTACAACTGAAACAGGGTAACTGCAAACTCAGGCAGACCTGCATGATGAAGCTATCGTATACACCCATCTATAACCGTATAACCTGCCTAAGGGCTGGGGAAAATACACACGGTTGATGAGGGTTACCAGCAGCTCTGGTTAGCCACTTGTGATTGCCTTATTGTGGATTCAACTCTGAAGCTTCCTTTATTGCTTACGCCTATATTATATCATTTTGTGGACATATTTTTAAATAACTTTTTCCTACTTACATCATAATCAAGAAGGACAATTACACCCTGCTGTTTATATTATACACCCTTATTTTTTTATATATATAGTAAAGAAAACAAAACCCTGGCGCAGATGTTACTGGAGCAGAGCTGAATGCATCTTGAAATGACAGTATTTCTATGTGCAGAGTTTTAAGGGTAAGTTTACTAAAGGTTGCTATCAATCAATTTTAATCAATTTCAATGTTGTAATGATGTTGTGTTTCTGAGGCTAAATGACACATTTACTAACAGACAATTTTTTATTTGGTTTCTTAGGTGATGGTAAATATTTTATTTCGCCCCAGATACGCAACATCGATTTAGATCAATTTGAAATCAATTAAAATCTATTGAAATCGATCTTTAGCAAATATACCCCTTAGAGACTATTTTTTTTTTTACGCTTATATATCCAACTCAACATGAGACCATACTGTACTATACAACTGTTACCTTGTTAAACTCCTTTTACACAGGAGCTTAAACCCGGGTTTTTGAAGGGTTAACCCGGGCAGCTCCCTGGTTTAAAAGGGGAGAGGGTTGGATCGCTGGGTCGAGTGACCCGGCAATCCAACCCAGGTAAATAGCAGGGTTTAACACGGGCATAGCCCGTGAAAACCCGCAGCGAGAACAGTGCACTCCGGGTCACGATGACCTGGAGTGCGCTGCTAGCCGGACGATTGGTCCGGCTTCAGTGGCGCTTGGAGATGACGTCATCTCCAAGCGACCCACTTCACTCCAGAAAAGCCGGGTCTATGCAGACCCGACTCCGGTGTGAGCGGCGCCGACTCGGGAATATCCCGAGTTGGCGCCGGCAAAATTCCGGGTCTGATCCGGATAGGAACTTTTTTCCAACTCAGGGTCAGACCCGGAATTTAGGTGGAAAAGGGGTATTATTCTGATTACAGTAGGGGACTTCATATTGTTCAAATTTTAAGTTTAATAATGTTAATTAAATTAGTTATTAAAAGTGCATATTTCAGACAATTCCTACATTAGTTGAACAAAAATGCAGGAGAACTCCCAAATGAATACCTTCCCATTCATCCATATCCCTGTCATAATGAACTTGTAGCTAATCCACTAAACAATTATTGGTATTCTTCAAAGGCCGCTCCTTTTAAGCCAAGAATGAAAACTGATAAAAGACAAGTATCGAGTGGCAGCTGTTTCCGGGAATGTAATAAGAAGCCGATATTATCTAAAGAACCGATTTTACAGTCTGCTAAAAATGTCCAGTTCTATTAACTACATTTCATTATAGTTCGTTATTAATTATAAAGACACATTGCTACAAAGAGATGAGTGCACAGAGGCACCATTCATAATACTGGCATGGAACAAGTGACAGAAGCATCGCCAGTAGCTGCTTGCAGATAAAATGTACCTGAGTGTGGCTAAGAAATCACAATACAATCACAATACATGAAAGCTAAGGACTGTCACAGAATCTTAATCACATTATGGTATCAGGAGCAGATCAATGTTTGTTTCAACAGTTGCAAATTTAAATGTATCTAAAGAACGCTCAATAAATTCATTTATAATTTTGTTTTCTCTTTCGTCTTTCAAATTATTTCTTGTTTCCTGCATAAATATATATATTGACAGTTTCTATAGTGCAGAAATCAATAGTATATTGCTGCATTTTGTACATAATCTCTCCTTCCAATTACATAATTCAAGTCTTGTTGAAAACATATTCCAAACTCCTTCTAACGTACAACAATCATTCACATTATAGTTACTGAGAACTGTAAATTAAAAAGTATTTTATTGATCTTTTATCGATTTTTAAATGTATCAGAAGTATTATAATATGCATTCCAGTAACAGCTTGCTATAAAATAATGGATAAATACAGGGGCGGCTCAAGGGGTAGACAGGCAAGGCTATTGCCTGGGGCTGCAGGCGCAGTTACCCTGCCAGTGCTGTCTGTTAGAGGCTTGCTCTGCAAAACCATTTTTTTCTGCCGGGTCCGACCAACAGCCGTCAGGCAAAAGGACCCAGTGGCTGCTCATGCTGTGCGATGCTGTGCGGTTTCAGTTGTTACGTCATCATGCAGCGCCACCAAAAGCAAGAGGAGCGTGAAGAGGAGATGCAGGCTGTCAAAGGAGAATGTAAGTTGGGGGTGGGTAGGGTGCTGGCAACACAGCAGGCTAGAAAGTCATGAGGCTGGAGTGACAGGGGTACAGGAGCTGGAAAGACAGGAGACTGGAGTGACAAGGGGCAGGAGTGACAGGAGGCTGAAGAGACATGGGCAGGAGACTGGAAAGACTCGGGGCTGTATTCTCATGTGGGAGGTAGTAGGCTGGTGTGATGGGGCAGGAGGCTGGAAAGACATGGGCAGGAGGCTGGAAAGACATGGGGCTAGAGTGACAGGGGGTAGGAGGCTGGAAAGACATGGGACAGGAAGCTGGAAAGACATTAGGTTGGAGTGATGGTGGCAGGAGGCTGGAGTGACAAGGAGCTGGAGGCTAGAAAGACATTGGACAGGAGCCTGGAAAGACAGGAGGCTTGATTGACAAGGGGCAGGAGGCTGGAGAGACAAAGGGGGCAGAAGATTCAAAGGACATGTGGCTAGAGTTACAGGGGGAAGGAGGCTGGAGTGACATGGAACAGGAGGCTGGAAAGACAGGAGGCTGGAGTGGTAGTGGCAGGAGGCTGGAGTGGTAGTGGCAGGAAGTTGAAGTGACAGGGAGCAGGAGAGATAAAGGGGGCAGGAAGCTGGAGAGACACTGCCTGCCCTGGGAGGATCAATTTAATCAGAGGTTCCCCGTTGCAGAGAAACCACCATATAGATAAGGTGTATTTTTATTTAGTACACACAAAATACAGCATAGATTTTTCTTTTTAAGAGAGACACCAAAAGGACTTCTCGTCCTGGACTCTACGTGGTCTAGAACCGGCCCTTATTACATAGTAATAGGTATGGTGCTGGCAAAGATCCAGCCAAAAGTAACACTTTCTCCAATACTGTATGTTAAACTTAATTTATTATTTATTTTTAGGGTTCGCATGTGATCAGTCCTGTACTGTGGGCCTGATTCATTAAGGATCACTATTGCGATTGTTGCTCCATAATCGCACTCAGGTCTACTGCAAAATATGCTAATGAATGCAATCACAATGCCATCGAACTACCAGCATAGAGCCGCCCATTGCATCCCACTACCACTATCTCACATCTGAAATACTTTGCAAACCTTCACAAACATCGCTAACATCGAGTACTATCGGTCCCTCACACAGAATTACAGCAGCCCTGACCATACTTAGAAATTGCTAACTTCATTGCATGCAGTGAATACTCAAGCTGTGTATGCATTGCAATCACAATGGCTAATTATGCACGCCCATGCAACGGCATTCAAACGGTCAGGCACACTTGTGTTTCTCTCACCATCCCCAAAGGCTCACTGCCTGTCAGTCCCTGTGATCGCATTGGTGCATTCGCACACACGCACTGCGATGCATACAAATGCGCACAAAAATCGTCTGCTGTGTACGTTTTAGCAATAGCGATCCTTGCTGAATAAAAGCCCTGTGTTTAAGTTGATCTTTTTTTACTTATTAATAAATTAGTTAACTAGTAACAATAAAATCCCTAACAACTACTGTAATATCAGAAAGACTCAGACCCTGCCCCTTATCCTGCTTTAAATTATACAATAAAGCACCTAACATTCATTTTTATAGAAGACACTTATAGGCATATTCAATTTGTAGCAAACCTCATCGAAGCCTCTTCGGAGGTTTTGTGGTCAATAACTTATCGCGCTCGTCCCCCGCGATTCCCCGTATTCAATTTGAGAATGGAAATCAGCGAAAAGACCTATAGTTTTTTTGGAAATCAGCCTGACACCCCCAAAACATGCTCTGACATGGGGGATCACTATTTGTACCACCGAATAGCCCTGCTAAAGGTATTTGAGGTCTTTAAATGGTCTCAGTAGGTGCTATTTAGTGTCTTTGGTAAAGTGGTGAAGAATAGCATTTAGCAACTTTTTTTTGGAAAAAATAATTAGTCCCATCAAGTTTGGGGTACATGAAAATGGGTACTAGCATATTTTATAGTGGCTAATAGTGAATTTTTAGAAATTGTGAAAAATCTACCTGTCACAACCACCTGCAATCAAAAAATACCTGCTGCATACTGCCGAGTCTATTTCGCTAGTTCAGAAGTTTGTCCCCCATTTTTTTATCGCCCCCCAAAATGACAGTACATGTTTGGGGTGTCCTTTAGTGTGTTTTTTTTAAATGTTGGACACAGATTACCTTTGGGGACCTGTCCCATGGGTGATGGGTGGTTTTTTAAGGTTTGCACCCCAAAACCCCAATTCTGCACTTTTTTCACCACCTATTCATAGGTGATACTTTATCGCAGGGTTCGAACCTCTGACTTTCCGCACCAGCGAAAAGTCGGGGAAATTGAATACGGGGATAAGTGAAAAATGGGAAAATTATGTTTTTTCACTCCAAATTGAATATGGCCCATATACTATATATAAGAAGTCACCAAACATTGAGCAAGTCATGTGCAAGCAATCCAAGGGCACAACAACTTAAATAATTTATGTAGCATTTTGCCTGAAATAATTGCATTGATATAAAATAGAAAGGGAACACTGGACCTGATTCAGACCCGGGCGCTAAGCCGTGATCGCTCGCGGCCAAAAGGGGCCGGTTATGCAAATTCCGCGATCACATTGTGTGGCGTATGAAGCGACAGCAGTGAGCGAACGCAGGTGTCTAGAGACGCCCACTTTCCTTTCTTAGCACATGTCATCTCCAGGAAGTGTATGATTAATCGGTAGCATCGAGAGCCATCGGAGCTGCATGCAGTGCTTGAGGTAGCCCTTACCCCACTGCAAGCACTGCGATCACTGCAGGCTGAAATCCAACCAAGTGACGTGTACAATGACGCTTACATGCTAATTATGCACACCCATAAAACTCCCTTTTGACGCCCAGACACGCCTGCGTTCACAGCACCACTCCCCCGTTCACAAGCACCTTCCTCTGTTACCACCCACAAACGGCACTATCTGTCACTCAAAGTAGCGCTCAGTCTTTGTGCTACTAGCGCACGATTCCCGATTGCAGTGACTGGCTCGCGCATGCACACTGCGATGCATACACATGCGCAGACGGGTGACAATCGCCCATAGTGAGTGAATGCAGCTTAGCGTCCAGGTCTCAATCAGGCCCACTGTTCATATAATTAATCTTCTTTCTGTGCAGGGCATTAAGATGGGTACACACAGGAACGATGTTGAGCAGATTTGCTGTTTCGTAACGGCAAATCGCCTACATCCCTCAGTGTGTACATACATTATGAGCATACCTGCAGATGCTATCGTCATTGGCAGGTTTAAGGCGCAGTACATCAAATCTGGTGATATCACATGCGACCTAATGTATGTTAATGAAGGACGGCATGATATACAGTTCCGTTTTTCTAGTGTGTGAAAGTCAGGTCGCTCCAGTGTGTACCAAGCTTCAACAAAGTGTGATTTTACATTTGGCATTGTATATTTAATCATCATCAAGACCAAGGACAAGACATATTACTAAAATATCTGACAATAAGGGACCTTGTTACACACTGTTAGGGGACTTAACCAATGTAAGGAATAAAAAATAACTATTCACTGTGAAGGAATTTCAAGCAAAAGTCCGATATATCAGGGTTAATATTGTGTCATGTAACTAGGGCATACATACTGAAGCTAATGTGCTTCTATTGAGCAGCAGGGAGTAGGGCCACAATGACAAGATTCACTACAAATTGTGTAATCAAACCCTTGGACCACCTACAGTATTTTCCCTAGTGCCCAGGACAGCGCTTGAAAATTTGTGAGTCTCCCAGTAGGTAAATACCGGCAGATGGTGTTCTAAAGGAAGATGGCCATCAGTCTCCAGTAAACAGAGGTTCAGTATTCACTACAAATTCTCCTCCCCACTGAGATAGAGATAGATACATGGGGGTGAAGCTCTAAAACAGGGGTGGGGAACCTTTTTTCTGCCGATGGCCATTTTGATATATATATAACATTATTTGCGGGCCTGGTGCAGGCCAAGTCCCTCTATGTGACATCACACGGCAGCAGGGCCACAATCGCCGGTGATTACAGCAATGCCCGGGCATCCTGAGGGTGCTCCAGGGAGCTGTAAGGGCAGCGGTGTGAATGTCTGAAGCATCCTAACGATGCTCCAGACGGCACAGCTGCATAGATTCTGGCTGCAGTGTGCCATTTTTGGCACCCTGCTTGCCAGATGAGGCTAGCAGAAAAAGCTCAGAGGACCAGACCAAATTATTCCGCGGACCTTATATGGCGCCCAGGCCTAAGGTTCCCCATCCCTGGTCTAAAAGAAAGAAAGCAGGGTCGTGAGTGAGAGAAAAAAATGTGAGAAAGAGTGGGGAGTGGAGGTTGGCAGTGGAAAGTGGGAAAGGCAGAGAAGGGGGAGAGAGAAAATGGTGGAAAAACAAAGTGGACGATAGGTGGTGAGGTGGGTTGGAGTACAAGGGAATAAACATAGATTGCAGTATGTGGAACTAGCATTTTATATATGCAGTATATACACTATATAGACAAAAGTGATTGGACACCCCCGCTCAAGTGAAATGGTCCCATGTATACCATTGCACACGAGTTCCAAATGGGCACTTATGTGGCGGTTTTGACAAGAACACCTCGTAGGGAGGCCCATGCACTTGCAGTTTTATGGAAACAATGAATGTTTTATCAGGACGATAAGGCCACCTGTCATGTTTTCAGGGCGACATTGGACTGGTATACAGAATATTCGGTAACCCAGATTGACTGGTCACCTCAGAGTCCAGAGTGAGGGCGTGCATTCTAGGCCAACTTGACCTCTTCAGTGTCACAATTGGTCACTTTACTTAAGGCGGTAAGGCAAACTATACCGCCTGCTGTTGTCCAGGAATTTGTGGACAGTTTGACATGAAAGGTGTCTGCAGAAACCACTGCACGTGGTGGACCTACAAAGTACCGACATCAATAAAATCTTGTTGATCTTTTTGCTATCAGTGTTCAATTACTTTTGTCTATATAATGTATGTATGTCAAATTGAGCTATATTTGACCATTGTGTGGAGGCCCAGGTATTACATTCACAATCTCCCTGAAATAAGTTTTCAAAAGTAGGCAAGTATTCTTTATGGGTTTTTTTCTTTTTGCATTTACCGTGCATAATTCCAGCTATTCAGCTTTTTAAACTCAGCCAATGTAATAGAGACAAAGAACAAGCAGACTCGCAAGGTTCTAGACTCAAAAACTCTCACGATTTAAACTCTCATTCAGATGTTTTCCCATTTTGAATATAAAACTCGACCAATGTGAGAGTTTACTGCTAAACTCTCAGCCTATTACATTTGTCCCAAGATATGGACTCTCCATGACACTTTAGGCTATGGGTTCCATACACATCATCTGCACGCACGAGGAACTGTCTGTTCAAGTTTTAAAACCTCAGAAATTTTAAATATTGACAGACACATATGACACACTATCCCAATAAACAAATATATACTGTATATATATTTATATATATATATATATAATATGTGTGTGTGTATATATATATATATATATATATAATTGGTACGCTAAAGGTTATTGCACATGACTTTTTATTATATAGCTCCATAGTGTACATTTTCTGACTTATATTTACAGCATTTTCCTTTCTAAATTAAGCTTAATAGTCAAGAAGACAATTTCAAGCTGTGAATGATAAATATAGAGAACAATGTCCAGCTACTAAACCAATAACCGAGACAGCAGAATACCCGGCAGTATTAACAAATTGAAATGAATTTGTTCTCTTTTGCTGTAATTTTAAAATTACCCATTTTATATAATTTAGTGTGAAATTAGATTGCTAGAATGGAATACTGGAACATATTAGATAAAGCTCTTCGCAATATGGTATTTTGTGCCATGAAAACAGGTTCTTGTATGAGGGAAAAAAATTTGATCCTATTCTCTATTCAAAATTGAAAGATTTTCAGAACTAAGACATTTCCCTTAAAGAGTAACTATACCTTACATATTTCTATTTCTTTATATATTTGTACCCATGTGTAGCTCTCATTGTTTTCTTTGCAAAGGCAAATCTATAGATAAATGATACAATAATGGTAAAATGCTTATTTATACTTTGAAGACTAATGAAATTATCTTCTCAGTCTCAGATATGAGAGCACCTCTGGGTAATTATCAGTTCCTTTGTAACTATTAAGACTTTTTATTGCCTCAAAAAATCCCTTATCACAATTTATCAAAGACATTTTGCTGAGTCACCTGGGCACTTGTCAGTTACCACTGCAATATTGGCAAACAATAGTTAGAAGTAAATGACCGCTGCCATGGTCAGAAGCGGATTGGCCATAGACTTCACAGGGAGTTTCCCCAGTGGGCAGGATCATTTTGGGGGCCGGGGCCACTGAAAACAATATTTTTTTTCTTCACTTTTTTTTTTTTTTTTTAAATTGCCACGGACTCCTGCCTATTCGTCAAGGAGTCCGTCAGTCATTTTACTGATGAGTCAGTGGGAGGGGCCAGGGGGTGGAGTTTTATTTGGGTAAGTCCAGCACTCACTGCTGAATCAAGTTACCTGGGGGCTTGCACCGTGGCCGCCGCTGTCTGAGGACTGGAATGTAGCTCTGGCTATGTGGGCAGCGCTGCTGGGGGCAATGAGAGATAGAGGAGAATAGGTACAAGAGATCAGCAGTGACAGCTGTGTGTGAGGAGCTGCAGCCTGTGTGAGTGGCAGTAAGGCGCTGAGGGCTCGGCTGTGTGAGGTGAAGGAGATCATCGGCCTAGGCAAGATGACAAAGTTTCTCAGAAGACACGGCCCCCACAGGAAGATCAAGCAGGACCTGCTTTCATTAAGGTAGTGTAGTGGCCCTTAAGGACTATATGCTTGGTGGCTGGTGGGGTATAGTGGGAGCCCTAAAGGCAGCCATGGCCGTTAAGAGCTGGCCGGGATGCATTACTGACCAGGGGGTGTGGCCTAATCATGGAACCATGGCCATGCCCCCTTTGGAATAGAAAAACATATATGCAAGGGCTTGGGGTGGAATGCCAACTATGACCCCCAGTATAGGGGCACATGGGCATGAGGTGTTATGCCCTCTAAGGCCCCCAGAGCATAGTGGAGTAGTGGTGCTATGAGAAAGGTCAGTGTGTGCTGGGGTTGCAGTGGGAGGGTTAGTGCTGGGAGGTGGGCAGTAATGGGTTCATTGTGTGCTAAGGGACTCAGAAGATAGCTTTAGAGAGACACACGAGGTTGGCCCTGGGTAGACATGAGGGGTTGGTGCTAAGGAGACAGGCGAGGTTGGCGCTGGGGAGACACATTGGGATGGTGCTAGAGACAACCCTGTAGAGACACAGTGGAATGGTGCTGTAGACACATAGGTAGGACCCAGTGGCGTAAAGAGGGGAGTGCAGGCCCACCCGGGTGTCATTCTTGGAGGGATTTAGACCAAAATGCTGGCTCCTCTGCAGTGACAGGAGACAGGTGCTGCAGTGTTACATTCTCCTGCAGCACCCAGCTCCAGTAATAGGAGAGGAGCTAACATTCCAATGCTGGACTGCCCCCGGAGTGAAGTCATCGCGATTCACCGCAAGGCGATGCCCTTTATTGTGGGGTACGCCTCCGGCAGGCATAGTCGGAGTGCGCATCAGGTGTCATCAGACCCAGTGACGCCTCTGGTAGGAACACTAGTAGGATTAGAATAAAAGGATGTAGCACAGTATTCTTCAGTAAGACAACAATTCTAAAGAAACCATATTACTGATACATATGGTACCAAAATTAGCAAACATATATTATTAATATAAAATTGTTTGATCAGGGATACTCAAATTTTGTTACTATGTATTATCTGCTTGAACCTCTGTTGCACGATGATGATATTGGCTTTATTGTTACACTAATAGGCAGCTTTCGGACCATGTAATCTCCTGCATGATTAGCGAATAGCGAATGAAGACACTGTATGCCCAGGGAGGAAAACCACCATAGAGGTAAGTTGTTTTTTTATTTAGCACACACAAAAACAGTATATATATATTTTTTTTAAGGGGGGCGCCAATAGGACTTTCCTCTAGCATGACAGGCAGCCTGACTGAGCCTGTCATTGCAAGCAGAGCAGCCCACGATCTCTTTAACATTGCAAAATTAGGCCATCCTTATCTCTCACTCGCTGCTCTGCTTAGCAGTGCAAATGGTAAATAGATGCCGTGCACATGTGCACTGCGTCTATTCACTGGAGAGAGGGGCTTGACGCAGCAGCTACTGGAGCACTGGGCATGCCTACATTGTGACAAAATGTGGGAACTGGCTGGCGGGCATGGAATTTCATTCAAGATTACGCCCCTTTCCACAAGGCCATGCCCCTTTTCCAGGTGCGTACCTTCAACGTGCGCAAAGAACCCATTCCGCAATTCTAGACAGCCGACCTGGGACCACTTTCAGAAAATTTTCCAGGGCCACTTTAAATTCCCAATCCACGCCTGGCCATGGGTATTGCCCCTTTCAATAACTAGGCAAAGTGTAGAATACTCTATCACTGGCAAATGCTTCTGTTTTCATTGTCAATTAGGCCCTTAAATGTTTCATGCTCTTTTGATAATAATTTCATTCATCAATCATATTACTGCATATAGCACGCATCAGAACTAGATAAATTGAACAAAATTTGTTTTATAACTCCAGCATTAAATTTAAAAGCAGGCTTTCAAAATAAATGCTGGATAATGAAAGAGTACATAGACTTGCCAATTAATTAGGGGATAGTTAATAATTGCTCCTGTTTTTTCTCTCTTACTTTTGCCCAAAAGCTTGATATTGATTCTACAGCTCTTTCCCAAAATAGGAACATTAACTGGAGAATTCTACGGAATTCATTCACTCTATAGACCATTGTGCATGTTTGTTGGAGCAAAAATAGGTTAAGAAGCTCATGGAACAACAAAATAAAGAAACCCACAAACCCCACCTACCAGAGCTTTTTCCAAATGGACATGTGTTAGCTAGAAGGGCTAGGACTTGAGCCATTCCAGTTTTGGATAACATATGAGCGTTCTGTTTTGGATATGAGGGCATAGTTTTGTTATCCTTTAAGTGACACAGAACAGATCCTTTCAATTACAAAACTACAATTAATGTAACTGTACAAATACAACACAAAAGCTCCTATCACCCTACGATGAATTAAAGGAAGCAGAAACGTTATTTGTAGAATTGAAGTGAACGCAGGACTCGAGTGAATAAAAACCTAGTAGAGTACATTACCACGAAAGCAAAAGCAAAATTTAGAGTTATTCAACAAATTACATCCTTACATCACATAAACAGCTTATAATTCATGTATGGCTTTCAGCGAACAGTTGCTTTAAACAAAACAACTATAAAAACACAACACGATGATTATAAACATAATTGCTCGTACCTTCAGCATATTGTAAAATATTTCATTTTATAGCATGGATAGATGTAGTTTTAAAGCCCAAAATATACTATGCAAATTATAATGCCATAGTATTGGTATTACTGTTATTTATTCATATGGGAAACCAAAAGGTTGGAACACAGATGGCGGCATGTCTGATATGAAAACCATTGTACAATAAATGAGTTGTTGGAAAGAATGTGTAAGCATAATAAGGATTGCCAATAACAGGACAAGTCATCTAAATTCTGTATAAAGGAGCGATGGTGTAGAGTTTAGGAAACAATATCAATAGGATGATGACATATCAGAACTAACAAATATGGGCGGAGAGGTCAGGAGAGTACACCCTATTCTGTTACTGTCTCCTCCAGATTCCCAGCATGAGTTGAAAAAGCAGAAGAAGGTAATTTAAATGCAGCTGTGGTCGCTGCAAACACCTGAGCTAGGCACTAATCTCACTACAGTATATCGCATTGGTGTAATGCTGGTGGATGAGTTGGCAATTACGGCAATCTTTCTTCATTTGTTGAAATAGGTGCAGAGAAAACAGATAGTATATTGAGTGTCAGTAAAAACTGTTGGTTGGAGTGAACTCAAGTCCCCTCCAGAGATGAGCAACCTGTGTCCAAGGCCAGAATTAGCAGTAGAGACAGGAAAGAGTAGCAGACGTTGATAGGCAGCTGTTTCCCTGCACAGTGCATACTGTATATTATACTTTATTTTAACACATCAGAGGAGGAGAAAAGTCAACTGATTTATGTTAAATTGAAGTGGGAATAAACTATATATGTAGGCAGGAATGCAGTCATGTAGCATAACTAGCAAAGCTACAAAGTGCCCTGTATAAAATGTGTGTCCAGAGGATGGGTTGGAGCTTAGCGTGCCAACACTGACCATCTAGACAGTCACACCGCTGCACTTACAGCTCCCCTTAGCATACTCAGGTGCTCTGGGCATTGCTGTAATCACTGGCGATTGTGGGCCTACCCCCGTGTGATGTCACCCGGAGAGAGCGTGGCCTGCATGAGGCCCACAAATAATGTTATATATATATCAAAATGGCCCTCGGCAGAAAAAAGCTTCCCCACCCCTGATCTAGAGGTTCCAATGAATAAATCCAGTCTAGACTGTCCCCATGTTTAGAGTTTCATTGTTTTTGATAGCGTACTGTCCAAATATACCTGACAGCTGCTAAATTCAGATGTTATTAATCTGAGAACAAAATATATATAAGCATGCAGCCTGTAATTCGCTAGGACACACTGGCATCACTGAAGCTCTTTAGCGTTGGTTCACTTCACCTGTGTAGGTGATAGGTGTGCTTACAAACAATGCAACAAAACCCAACATCACAAAACATTAAAGTATAATAGAAACAGTTTGCTGATGTGTGTTATAGTTAGTACTTGTCGTAATGATGGTTCAGTACCAGAGCCGTAACTAGACTTTTCGGTGCCCTGTGCCAGAAAGAGCATTGGCGCCCCCCTCATTTTTCAAAGGGACATAATGCACCCAAAAAAGGGCCATAGCTTCATGGGAAAGGGCCAGGGAAGAGATAGGGGAGGCCAGGAGATGCTGGAGATAAAATAAGAGGAAGCTACAAGTGAGAATGATAATAAACAGAAATTTGATAGGCCCATACAGCGCCCCCTGACCTGTGGTGCCCTGTGCGATGGCACCGGCCGCACTACCCTAGCTATGACCCTGTTCAGTACTTGTAATTATATTTGTAAAATGTTACAAATAAAGCAATATTTGATAGAACTGTAATATAATAAAGACACTGAGGCTACGGAAATAAAAGGGAATGAAACACTCATTGTGTGTGCTGTCCTTTATAGTTCCGTACATCTGCTAGATTTAAAGTGCCATTTTGGGAGAAAAATAGATGTAAATCCATAAAATCCGGCACAATGAGTAACATGAATAGCTGCAAAGTCCATAAGTCACAGAATATAAGGGTCGCTGATAAGTGATCCATACAGATTAGCACATCCAACATATCTATTGCTCAATCATAAAATACACACAGGACATTCTAAAGAAAGTTAAATCACATTGCAGTGCTTCACGTGACAATGCAATGTTCCTTCTGATATAGAAAATGAATGACAAATGGCTTCAAATAAATTGAATCCAATATATATATATATATATATATATATATACATATAAATGTGCATAGGTTTATTATTGGCTGGCAATGGCAGCACGACCTGAAGCCAAGAGAGGGTAAAACGATATGCAATGCCAAATAAACAGATGCCACTTAAAACTGTCAGGAAATCTGATGGGCTGTTGGGCATTGCTGAATGCAGAAAGGAAAGCTGCTGGGATAAAGAGATTCTACATACAAGAGAGAAGGAAAGTGCAGTGGAATACACATACTGTATGTATAACTACTAGTTTATTTTTTGCTGCCTATAGATTCAAAAGTTGACTAAAAAGATATATACCTGTATATATATATATATTATTTTTGTTCACATAGTACTGTATATTTCCTCTTTTAAATATGGTTGACTGAACCTATGGTGCAACATATTTTGGGCTCATTTGGGGGACCTATTCATAAATCTTTTTTTTACTAAAATAATGTGAAAATGGGTGTTTTCACACCCGTTTCTCATTATTTTAGTATCATTCAAATGTATCAAAGGGCCTTTGTAGGAGTTTTCATAAAAAACTCCTCCGAGCCCTTAAATTCACGTAAGCAGATCGCATTTCCCATAATTATAATGGAAAATGCGATCTGCTTCAGATTTACTAAAATAAATTGTAAAAAAATAGCAAGAGGGATCCTTGCAATAATAATGCTATCTGGAGATGGAGTTATGCAGGCTTCACCCAGTTCACCTACCTACCTGCTGACAGGGAGAGCATAGCCCGGAGTAGGCTTCTATAATCAGCCTGTGTATCTAATAGACCACAGGCTGATCACAAAGAAAAAAATAGTTATAATAGAAAATAAAAACATTACACTTACATGCAATCAGGGGGCGGTAATCGGCGATCAGGTGAGCTCCCCTGTGATTTGTCCTGTAAACTGAGATGCAAGTGAAGTCCTGGTGACCAGATGGCCAGGGTCACAGAACAGGAGCCCAGCGATCAGGCGACCGGATCACCAAAAAGCTCACCGGATCACTGGTTACCGGTCCATGGGTGCAGGTAAGTGTTAGCTTAGCATGGGGTGGAGTGGATAAGGGGGCAATTCCAATTACTGGGAGTAAATTTATACCTTGACAAGCCATACGGCAATGAAATGGAGTTATATGTGATTTACTGTATATACAGAATACTAATTGCTTCTGCATGTAGCACAAAAATACAGGTGAGATTTATTTTAACATTGCAACTTACCCCCATCACCACGTGCACATTTTAAATTTGCTCCTCCACAGCACACTATGCTTATTTCACTGTGCAGAACTGCGCACTCAGGGGCCGATGCAGAGTTGACCATGATGATATTCATAGAGTTGACACCCCAATTTCAACATTGTGATAACATTAAGCACTATGTTGACATCCTCAGAATGTCGTCATCTTCACAATGTCGACATCTGAAATGTTGCCATGTGAAATGTCCTCATTTTCAGAATATTGACGGTTAGGGGTAGGCACCGCTGGGAGGTATATGTTTAAGATGTGGGGGAGGTTAGGGTCAGGCTGCAGGGTGTGAGAGGGTTAGAATTAAGCACTAGGGTAGGGGTGGGCAATAAGCGTCCCTTCAGCTGTTGTAGAACTACACAACCCAGCATGCCCTGCCACAGGATATTTCGCCATGCTAAAACTGTTGCAAGGCATGCTGGGATGTGTAGTTCAACAACAGTTGGAGGGTCGCTTATTGCTCACCCCTGCACTAGGGGGAGGGTTAGGGATTAGAGATAGCGATAGGGACAGAATACTTACCAGAATACCAGCGCCGAAACTGCACGTCATGTAACTGCCGGGTCCTGGAAGAAGAGGCTGGAGCCGACATTCTATCATATCATGTCAACATGTCATCCATGTAGACATGATGAATGGTGACATGGTCACTGTCAACATGCTAAGCATTCTCACATTGACCTGATGCACATTGACATGATAAATGTGGGCCTAACATAACACATCCTTGCTAAAGGAACACGTGAAGCCCCATTACCAGCTACACCCTTCAGCCTCATGTAGAGATGTGATTGAGTTGCGTATGACTCTGAATTTCCCATAGATGCGTGCTCTCAGCTACAGAGCATGCACGGTGGTAAAATGAGCGAGTTCCATCCCTAAGAACTGACTTGTATTCGAGTTTGCATTTTGCCCACTAGCTTGATTCACTCATAACTCATAAATGATGCCCTTTGTGCTTAGACCCATTCACCATCTCAAGTGGTTGCCCAATTCTTTTTCTTTTATTTCAATATTTTTTCTTTTCTTTACTTTTTGTCTTTGCTTAAAACCTTGGAAGACTTTCCCTGGTCATGTTGAACCCCAATAATTATCCCCTCCTGCCAGCACTTAATGATCAAACGTAACCTGGATCTAATAGTAGGCTGACAAGACAGTTCCTGTTAGATCAATTTCTTATGGATTTATTAATGCTGGCTGACAAGGGAATATCTGATTGAGGTTAACTCAAAATGGCAGATCAATACATCTAAAATTTAAATTACTGTAGCAAAGTGGATTACCAGAGAAAAGTTGAAGTTCTGTTCATCATTATCACAGAGTCACATAGCATTTTTAGAGCGTGATCTTGTTGGATTGTTATGTCTAATTTTAACTTATAAGCTTGTAAAAAAAGCTTGGTGTGCAGTTGGGGTGGAACGGGACACAGCCGGCTTCTCCCAACCCGCCATTACTCCTTAGCTGTGCTATTTGGAAATTATTGTGCAGAATACCTTAATCTCATGAGAGCTTCAGTCTGAGTAGTTACAATGAGAATCTAACGTTCAGTTCAACCCTGCCGAATAGAATTTGTATTACGACAGTATAAAGATCAGATCATTGTGCTTAGAGTGCACCTTAAGCTGGGTACAGATGCGCCCAGTTACATTGTGGCCGATCGCACCACAAATGTGTGCACGCATTGCCCCATTCGATTCCCCATGCCTACATAAACTATGCTATGGCGCGCACTGTGATCACACCATGCATTTGTCTCGCGCTATGCGTGGTGCGATTTGCCACACCAGACGCAAGACTATAGCTGGGTATATCTGTATATGATGTGTGTACCCAGATCCATGCACACTAGACGATACGGTGTACGACGGTATGATAAATATCATTACATGCTGCATGTAACAGCATGGCATCATTTATTACATCGTCCCATCTGCGGTGCAGCATAGTAGATGGAACGATGGGATGAACGACCGCCGTGTAATCGGAATTAGGTGTACACACTATACAATCCACATGCTACATTATTCTGATCTTCATCGGAACGACATATCGTAAAATATATCTTATAGTGTTTACCCAGCTTAACTTCCCTGCATTGTTTAATATTGTAGTAAACAATCAGTTAAAAACAGACCTTTTTGTACATTACCAAAGTAACGCAAGTAAATACTTCTTATTTGTGTGTCCATGGGCAGTGCAAAGGTCCATGGTGCCATTTGTGATGTCTAGAAAAGGGCAAATGTTGTGCATTGCAGGCTTGTATGTGAAGAATGTGTGCAAAACACACAACTAGGTACTAAATAAGAGACAGACTTTTGCATTGCGTCTGTCTGTTGCAAATAACCCTATTGTACATAGTAAGCACCTTCACAAGGCTCGTGAAAATCAGGATAAATGTAACTGATTGAAGATTGAAGTTGCAAGAATGATGTTACCATAGTTTTGTGCATAACTGCTGTAACCGTCGTTTAATTTACATTTCTTCTACATGAAAACAGCTCTTCGCTGCAAGGTAAGAGCGACATTAGAAGTTGAACGGAGAGTGACCTTTGGGTGAATCACGTTATTAGACATCACAGAAGATGCTTTAAGTATATTTTACCATTTGAGTCAGTAACTGCTATGTTAATATGAAACGATTGTTCATAATCAAAGGAAGTAATAGAAGAGAATTCAAGTGTATGGGTTAGTAAGTTGTGTTTTCAGTGGTCATTCTAGAACATAACTCTTCTCCTTATTGCTCTATATAACAAACCCGTTTATATCCTTTATGATGGAGTCTGAAGAAGACGTAGCCAAGTTATTATGGTAATGAGCGACTGAGGCGAGGGAATTCACTGAACCGTAAAAAACTGTTGTTAAGAAAACGTGACTGATACATAAGCCAGCTCTTTATTCTTTCTCAGATCACCTTGCATAACGTTCACAACTCATTCTTATGGTCCTTTCCATTAATATGTGGGATATTTTATGATGCAATAACTGTACCATTTCCTTACATGTAGTTTTTCTTTAGCAGCATTGTATTGTAAAGAACAATATTCTGAGTGAACTTGATAAAGCAAAATAAACTAGGAAGGCTCAAGAAAAGTACCAGGCCGGTGGCACAAGTGAACATAAATTGTCACCACTAAGGTCAATTTCTAACTTATTACTGATCGATCGTGCTTCTCTCATGAGGTTCACTTGCAAGTGTTTTGTTTTTTTTTTGTTTTTTTTAAAGAGCTAAAAGTCTGATGGAAATGCTTTACAAGCAGAAAAAAAACATTCATGTATTTACTATATAAGCTACTTTGGCATAGGTTTAGAGCAGAACGGGCAGCTTAAATATAGGTTTACGGTAGACATGTGAATGGACCACCATGTTTTGGTTTTGGCAAAACCACTCTGAAGTGTTTTTTTTTTTCTGTTTTGGTCAAAATTGACTGGAAATTAATGTTATTGATGTTAATAATACTATAGGAACAAAAACAAGTCAAAGTTACATGACTTTAGCTGTTTTTATTACTTTTTTTAAAAGAAATCCAAAACTAAAACCGAAACCGAACCAAAATACTTGAGTGTGTTTTTGCCAAAAACAAAATCAAAACCTTTGAGGGTGGTTTTACCAAAACAAAAATACAGAGGTCCGCACACATCGCTATTAAATATATAGGTTGAATAGATTCATTTGGCACACAAAATGTCTGTCTTTACTGTGAATGTCTAAGACATATAAAATTGGATCAAATTATTGCTAGTTATCTTATGTATCAAATTTTCATTTGCATACAAAGGGCCTTATTCAGTGGTGCGCGTGAATTGCATGCAATCCTGATGGTCACGTAGTTGAGCTATTTTGTGCAACTTTGCATTCAGAAAACCCCTACGGTGCTTGCATTATACAGAGCGTATGCACAAAGATGATGTTGTGATTGGGACAGACGGTATCAGTAATGGGGAAGCAAGGTGATGGCGTTCTTGGACGGAGACTAAGAGGTGGCTCGCTCTGAATGCAAATAAAAGTCCGACATGTGCGTGTTATGGGAGTGTTGCAGGCATGTTAGAGAAAGCGTCTGCTTTCCCAAATGCACAGAGCTATAGTCAGATGGAGAAAATGCACCTGTCATAGGGCTAGTGCAAGTATCGGTGGTGCGCGAGGTGCTTCGCATCATCGGCTATATGACAGCGTGTATAGATGCAGAAAGTGGGCGTCACAGTGCTTGCACGTACAGACACAGGCTACTTCCAGGGGAAGGCTGATACTATCATTTGCATAATATAGCAGCCGCGACTCTGACAACAGACCCAAGAGCAGGCGCAGTGGCGTCCATCTTTGAATCAGGCCCAAAGAGTTAAAGAAAGTTAGACTTTTTACATTAAGCAAGGTATTTGAGGGGAAAATTGAATTTCCACTAAGCCAAGGAAATTTCAGTCTTTCAATATCACTAAGGAAACAAAACAGACTTATCTGCGTTCCAATCTATAAGCAAACAGGAAAAGTTCTGTTCACAACAACGTTCTGGTTTATTCCTGCAAATTTAATTTTTAACCCATTTTTTAGGTAACAAAAAAGCAATTGCCTAGTTTTCCCCTATTTCTTGCTCAGGAGCACTGAAGAGTTCCTGCAAAGGTCACTTGACCTTGTCAGAGTCGGTAGACATCATTAAAATGTCTAAACAATGTAAATCCTTGAGGAGAGTTAGAATATCTATCTGGGGATACACTGGTCAACAAATTACAAATTCAAGGCATGAACACAGACAAACACATACTCTACTGCAAAATGAACACTGAAGCCTTTTTTCTGTCCCTAGACAATTTCCTTTGTTCTGCAAGCGATCACGTATGCAAGGAAAACAAAAGTAACATAATACATTCTGATAAAGTGAAAACATTGTGCAAAGTTACACTAAACCTTTAAATGTGAAGGCTTTACAGGCTGCAAAACTATATTACAATAGTAGCAATGTATACATAATATCATATAAAGAAGATGTAGAATAACAGTCCCAGGCTTGCATTTTGGGAAGCCCACATAGCCCTAAATGTATTGGGTCAGTACTGCATGAGCAATATGGAGTCAATTCTAATTTTGGAACATTGAGAATGCCTTATATATTCTGTAAAGAAAAGTGTGGGGTTAAAAATGGACGATAAAGTGGACGACTGAACGATAACGATATCGTTATCGTTCAGTCGTCCACTTTATCGCCCAGCGTGTACGCACCATTACTCTTTTACTTCTGCCATAAAATAGAACAGC
This sequence comes from Taudactylus pleione, assembly GCA_031769625.1. Taxonomy (NCBI): domain Eukaryota; kingdom Metazoa; phylum Chordata; class Amphibia; order Anura; family Myobatrachidae; genus Taudactylus; species Taudactylus pleione. The sequence continues at coordinate 3,396,196 of JAUIMM010000555.1, read as the reverse complement.
AACGAAAGGAAAAAAAACTGGGAGTGCTAAACATCACTTCAATGTGGTAAAGTGCTTTTAGGTTCAGTTATCAAGAACTATTAATGGTGCTAAAATTAGAAGAACACTTCAATGTGTCCACAAGCAACTGATTAAATCTTATATAACATCAGTAGCACTGACTTCTATTTTATTTTAATGAAATTCCAGCTCCAACCAGAAAAAGAAAATACATTTTTGTTCTTCTACTGAATTAATAAATATATTATTTAATGAAAACTCCTTCAATTAAACAAAAAGTACAATGGTGTGATAATCAGCATAGGAAAGCATGTGCAACTAATCAAATGAATGCACAGCTCTTAAAATATTATATTTTACTAATTATATCTGTGCGGCATATTCAGGGTTTTTTGTGAAGTATAATGTTTAAATGAGCTGGAAGTATAAATATTATAAGATATGCATTAAAGCTTCAATCGTAACATTTTCACAATGTACAAAGAGAAATTAATAAATGTAACACTACTATTCAATAAATGAGCATGGTTCGGTAAGTTTTAGTAAAGTTAATTTTGTCAGTTGTTGCTTTGATCACTACAAATGTAGCTTAAAACCTGCTACGTATTTTGTATATGGAGACAGTTCTATGTCTAGACAAAATATGGACTGTCTACAATTTGCTAAGATAATGAATAGCTCTGTTAACGTTAATGAATGTACAGTATAAGAGCATTGTCCACTGCTACTGAAGATACAATTGGACACTCTAGCAAGATTAACCATTTCACCATCTATGTTAATATTTGTTCAAGTACCACGTGTAAAGACCTGTGGATTACCTAGCACATACAAATAAAAGTATATAATCATAAGAACATGTTAACAAGTCTTGTTATATGTGTATTGGAGTATATTAGGTATTGAACAATATTATTTTGGGCAGCACAGTGGCACAGTGATTAGCAGTGCTGCCTCACAGCCATGACGTTATGGGTTTGCTTCCAACTAGGGCCTTATCTCTGTGGAGTTTATATGTCATCCCCGTGTTTGTGTGGGCTTCCTCCCGATGCTTCGGTTTCCTCTTACAATCCAAAAACATTTTACTGGGTTAATTGGCTTTTGAAAGGAAATGAACCTCAGTGTATATGTGAGTCAATGTGATAGGGACTGCTCTGAATGACTGAAATAATCTTTGTAAAGCGCTGCCTAATATGTGTGTGTGCTATAGAATTAAACTTTAACAGATAAAACCGTTTTGGCACATGATACTTAGGATAATATTGATGATGATATTGTACTCACTTATGAAAGAGCTGTGTCCACAGCTATCTCATATTAACCTAGCCATTAGCAGGACCATACTTGTCTTGCTTGGTCAGTGGACCTCTATGCAATTCCCAGTGCATATCCTTGGCAGCAGGTTTTACTTTGATTTCGCCCTAGAAGCTAGCTTCCTAGATTTCAGCTCTGGGCCATCAGCCAGAGGCTCATGTAGGCTCACACATCCTAGCCCAGAATGTCAGACTCATGTATACTCTTATATCTTGCCAGTTGGACTCATCACGCTTTTTACGCTGGGGCTATTGGGTGTAAATCACATCTTGGAGATCCAATCGTCTGCAGGGCCTTAACCTGAATGTATAAATCCACTGATATCTTCCATACAGTAGTTCCAAGCTTATCAGGTTCATGGTACTAAATGCATGTGAATATACTGTATCTATTCTATACATAAACTGAGAACTGCTTAAATGTAGTTATTATAATTAGGTTAAAACTAACCTATTTTGAGTATCTGTTCAACTATACAAATTGCTATAGATTTAAAGTACAGTGCTCCCTAATTATTCGGTTATCACCCCACTCCAGAGAGTCAGATTGTATTGTTTCAGCACAAAAGTACATTTAAATGTGTTCAGTTCATTAAATGCAACCTCTTTATAATGTACTAGAACACAGGTGTGGCCTGATTTCATCTGCCATTAATAAGAGGGTAGCATGGTAATAATAGGCCAGATGCCTTCCTCTTGCAAAACATGGAGAACCCATTTAACAAGGATTGCTGCAGTATATGTAACTCCACAATCCTTCTGCTGTTGTGATCTCAGCCTTAAAAAGACCCTGTTTAGGATTGAAACAGCCGCTGTTGCTGCAACCATCTATCTTGTTTTCTTTCTGATGTTTTCCATCCTAGTAGCTTAGAAAATATAGTATTTATAGGCAACACCTCATTCACCATGGAGAACTGTCTTTTGTTTCAAAATGATGTCATCACTGACATAATAAACTACCAATAAAAGCAAGGTTGTCCGAAAGACTACACACTGTTCAAGGGTATCCCAATTATATTTGTTAAACGCCTGCATCATTCGACATAGATCTCCACAGTAACCTAACAATCTTGCCAATCACAGAAGGCTTCACATAATGGTCTCTAGTGTGACCAAATGACCAAAGTAAATGGATCCTGATGTCTGTTGTATTGCATATAATTAGAGAAAAGCACATTTTCGATGCAAGGATTACAATCTTCGCCTTTCATCCTTCACTGTGTAACACAAGCAAGCACTGAGAAGATATCTGTTATAGGCTTTAATTGAAAACACAAGATAAGGGCAGAAAGGACATTTTTGTAACAGCAATGCAATCTGCTAACAGAAGGATGGCATCAATAGTTCATTTAATTTTAGACATTTATCATTATTCAACTCTGTAATGCAAAAAAATATGTATCTTTTTATTGCCGTTATAAGTTATAACAATGACATTTCCCTTGAATTTACTGAAGCTTATACATATTGTTAATCAGCTGCCATGGCGATTTTGACCCAAGCAGTAAAAGTTAAGGTGCATATCTACTAGATGATGTAATGAACGTTTGAACGATAACTATATTGTTATCGTTCAATCATTCATTATATTGTGCAGTGGACATTGAGCCCACACTGAACAATATATCGCTCAGTGGCGGCACCCTCCCTCATCCTTGTACTTGCAGAACCTGACAATATCGTCAAGTTGAAAAAAGGTTGCCCTGCAAGAATGGGCGTTGAGCAACACCGTCATCGACCAGCGGGAGCACGCATCGCTGGTCTTTGATGGCATATCCACTGGCCGATATAATGAAAGATTGAACAATATCGTTATATCACTCATTTTATCGGTTAGTGGATATGCACCTTTACTTATTGCTTTTCAGGACCAGTCTCTGTGCTCATACATATGTTTACTTACTGTACCAGCTTGCACATGTGCCGTGGAACTTGATCTGAGTCCAGATCTAAGTTTTCGTTCAACTGCTGTAAACCTCTTACCGGCATGAGTCTGCTTTGTACCACTATAGTGCTTAACAAATCATACACTCATGGTGTCATGAGAAAAGCTAAGGTTACCACATTTTCATTTTTAGGGCAACTGAAGGCTTTTAAATGAACCTGACGGTAGTTAATCATTGATATGTGTTTTCTTTTCAGAGTGGGTGGTCAGGTTGGGGATAATTCTCTGTTGCTGGGTAGGGTAGATATTTTTGTTTGGTGTGTTTGGTAAAGTGTTTGGGATTGCTACAGTAGTTGCTAGAAGAGGTGTGTGCTGTCTGGGTAGTTATCAGTGTTTGTGTAACTTCCTGGGAAGCCTCTATGAATTTTTCCATCCCGTTCGCCCACCCTTTATTACTTTGTTAATATTTTCTTGTATAGTTAGGTGGTTTTGATTCATTGTGTTTTGGGATGGTTTGAACAGCTGTGTAGTAAGGTGGCTGTTTTTGGTTATGTTTTTAGATGGGTGAACTTTCCTTTAGTCTGGTGGTTGAGGATGACCCCCTAGTGGATTGTGGATCTACCATAAGTGGTTCTAAGGGAGGATGGATAACCAGCGAATGTGGTGGATGTTTAGTTATTGTCCCTTGCTGTTTTTTTTCTTATCAACTGTTCTTCATTTCCACCAAACTTCCCTTCCCCCCTCCTTTTTAAAATTAATATTTTGTTTAATAAATTTCAAAAGTTTTTATCGCAATTACTGTCTCCATCTCTTTATTCATTATTATTTAGTATTATGATTTTTAAAGTATGTAAGGTATTGTTATGGTTATGTCACGTACATGTCTGATGGTTAGTCATAGGCCGTTAGGGAGTTTATATTTCTTGACTAGGGAGTGACCAGGTGTGTGGCTAAAACAGCAGGGATATAACCAATTTATTTGTCAGATTTCAGGACAGTTTCTTACCACTGTAACATATAACTTCATTATAATGTTTTATATGTCTCAGACCCAATTAAAGCCCCTCTATATGCCTCAGGGCACCTGTTTATAACTAGCAAGCCTCTGAAATCCAGGAAGAGCTTCTGATTTCTGGACTGACCAGAGGAGTCATAGATGGATGGCAACCCTTGGGATGTAACAGATGCCAGTAACTGTAACACAGAATAAGTGACAGGAACAGGGGGATGACATTGTGTAGGCCGGTTACCCACAGACACTGCCAAGCATGCAAACATGTATGAAGCCGGAGCCTATTTATTTCAAATTTAACAACTTTTTTTTTGCAAGTGTGATAATAGACATTGATTTAGATATTTTGGTAGTCTAATATTTATAATTTCTCTTTATTTAGACTCAAGAACTGTACGATCACTATATAACAAAAAACTACCGTAAGTATGCTGCACTCACCTCCATTTTAGAATTTGGAAAAGTGCCAAGCAAGTTCTGGAAAGGGAGCCTATAATAAGTCTGGACAAGCTGAGCAAAGCACTCCATGGAACTGGACATGACTTTAAGTTAAAATTGGCAAAAGCCATCAAATCTTTCAAATAATATTTAACTGCAGCTCTGAGCCAGTGCCTGCGCTGTGCAGCTGCTGATGACACATATGAGGGGACCAAAAGTGGAATTAGGGCCGGGCCATACACTTCTGCAATACCCAGCACAGTCACAACCTACACGCGCTGGCAATGAGTCCTTGGGTCTGACGAGGCTGGGGAACTTGCCCTTCTGTCTCCCCCTAATCCATCAACGAGGCGGGCTGTAGGCAGGCAGGGGTGGACCCAAGCAGGTTATATGTAGGTGAACCGTGGATGGAGCAGCAGTGAATTCTGGACATTGTCTGTCCAGGATTGCTAGGCCTCCAGACAGATTTTGCAATTTCCAGACAGTCTGGAGGAATCCCGGATGGACCATAACTTTAAGAAAAGTGAGAACCTTAGACTACATATATGAGGTCCTGCAGTCCAGCAGAGCTTCCACTAACCTAACAGTGACTATAATGGTTTCCACCTACTCTCTCTTACCTAACGAATGACCTACCCAGCAGAACAGTGTCACTGACCCCGTGGTATGGGCCATGTCAGCCAATGCCTTTTTGAGAAAGAGAGTAAATCACTCTTCAGCATGGTACGCTCACTGCTGTCATCCTGAACATGAAAGCAAAAAACATGAAGGAGGAAGGGTGAGCATGTCTCGAAAAAGAGAGCTCAGTCACAGGCACAGAACCTAATATAGAGTCTCCTAATGACTCCCCATTGACTAACTAGCATAAAACAACACACACTCCCTGACTCATACAGGGACCAGCAAAATGTCTCAGGGTTTAACTTAACGTAATGCCTTTTTGTCAGAATGAAAGTCAAACGATGAATCAAGCCTTTTTTTTCTTTACTATTAATTAAAAGTATATCCATTGCTAAAATATCACCATTCTCCCACTTCCCCATAAAATAATGTACTGTATACAGTATATTCTAAAGGGCAGGACAATAACCTTATGTATTTAAAGAGACCTGTACTGAGTAATATTCTGTTTGTACTTTTTTTGTGCTTTTATCTATTTTCCAACATAATTATACTTTACAAATAAAAATGGAGTAATCACATTTATTACATTTTCCTATCTATTACAATTTGCAATCTCCTTCTATGCAATGTTGTTGTGTAGCACATATCTGTCGTATTTCTAAAGATTCTTCAGGATTGAACAGCTTTTCCTCTTCTGTGGCTGCAGAAAAACATCCTCTATGATGATAACCCAACAAGTTCCGATACAAGAATACATAGCACACAGCGAAGGCAACCATTTTGTGTTGTCAGAAGCAATCTTCAATACAAAGCTGCATAATACAGTAGTAAGCAGTGATACATGGCCAAAAGCATTAGGCAACTAAACATCACACACATATGTGCGTGTTGAATATTTCATTCCAAAACCATGATCATTGATATGAAAATGGCTGCCTTTTGGAACTCTAAACAGCCTCCACTCTTCTGGAAGACTTTCACTAGATTTTGGAACATAGCTGCACAATACGCATCCATTCACCCCAAAGCCCATTAGCGAAAGGTGCTCATTTGGGAAGAGGTCCAGTGCAGACCACTCATGTTCTTCCACACTAAATAGCATTAGAAGGACTGACTGTCACTTTGTGCACAGCTGTATTGTCATGCTGAAACAGAAAGGGCACTTTTTCAAATTGTTTCACAAAGCACACAGTTCTAGAATGTGAGTGTATGCTGTAGCATTAAGATTTCCATTCACTATAACTGAGGGGCCAGGCCACACCATGAAAAACAGTCACAAACCATTATTCCTCCTCCCCCAAACTTCACAGTTGGTCAAACCTAGGTTCAACCATTAGACTGCCCCTTGGCGAATTACTGTATGTAATTTTTCCACTGCTCCAGAGTCCCATGATGTGCTTTATAGCACTCCAGCCAACATTTACAATTGCGCAAGGTGATTGGAGGCTTGTGTGTGTGGTTGCTCGGCCATTGAAACCTAATCCATAAAGCTCCTGAGAAAGAGTTCTTGTGCTGACATTGATTATAAAGGCAGTTTGGAACTCGGTAGTGTATGTTTCAACCGAGGATAGATGATTTTCTTACACTCTGGTGATTAACTGTTTCAGTCAACTTACAGTTGACTGAAACATCTCTAACGGTAAATTTGATGAAGTGACCTATTGGAAAGGTGGCATCCTATGACAGTGTCATATTGGGAGTCACTGTGCTCTTCTGTATGACCCATTCTACTGCTAATGTTTGTCTAAGGAGATTGCACAGCTGTATGATTTGCTCCTGTTAGTGATGTATGTGACTGAAATGGCCAAACACTAATTAGATGGGGTGTGCACCTACTTTTTATCTACTTGTGAATCTGTATTTATCTGTATATGTATAGTAGTCCTATAATTTAACATTTGTGTATAACATGTTTGAGTAAAAATCTACATTTACAATTCATTGCACCATTTGGAATTGAATGTCTTTCACCTGAGTGCCTATCACTTTCTATTCTGCCTCTGCAGATGAATGTGAAATTCCCGCTTGCTGCCCGTGCCAAGACATTTTTTTTTTTATTTTGTTGGTACTTGCAAATAATTCACATTTATGGGAAAATCACTGCCAATGTGGCCACCTGTTCTTTATGCAACCTTGGTAGGCAGCAGACCCAATGTGCAACCTGATGCTTTTTTAAACATGTGCCTCTCAGCACTTGTATCTCTCCCAAATGAGCCAAGCAATCCCAGCAATTATAAACAGACTAAATTGTTGGCATCTCAAACTGGACTTCGGTAGCTGAATTTCTATAAACAACAATAAAGGCTGCAGCGCACTTAGATTAATTTGCACAAATGGAACTGTGCTTATGTTCTATCCACATGAAGTGTGCTTTATGTACACATGAAATGAACATTAGCACAGGATGTATTTTTTTAAATTGTTTCCATTACATCTTGTGTTCCCCAGTTGGTTACTCAAACTAACCCTAGCCAACATAAAGACGAACGATTGCTGAAGGGTATTATAGAGGGCAGAAATAGTTTCTAAAGCAATCTACATGTATGTCTTGTTTTAAACACCATATAGAAACCTTCTGGGACTCTGGGGAAATCTCGCTGATTCAATTTATCAGCTCTGAGGTTTTCCACTCCACTGGAAATTGTAAAATGTTTTGAATGTATTTGTCATTTTTTATTATTTTTTTTCTGTATATACATTTTTTAGTTTGTTATAATGGTGTAAAGGAAACACCTCACATCATACATTTGCAGTGTTACATTATCGTTTGCACATTGCCAAGCAACACATTCATACAGTACAGTATGAGAATAACAGCTGATATGTACTATGAAAATTGTTTTGAGACTTCTTTGACTGCACTGAACATCGTTTGTTCTATATGAATTAGATTAGTGAACACACAGTGATTCCAACCTTATAAAACAGATAAACACTTTTATATTAAGCTGTTATATGTTGCAACATTGAACACATACACAGCTCTGTGTTTTAAAACATATCATAAAAACACTTAATTCTGGTCAGAACAAAAATTTTAATGGGGTGACATCCACCTCCAATTTTGTAGGTAACATCTCCTAAACTGTACCCATCTCTTACATATAGTGGAAGCTGCCATTTTGTGGGTTGAACTAAAATTCATGAAAATGAGGTGTACCAGTTCCTAGCATACTCGCCCACTCACCCAGAATGGCCGGGAGGTTTTCGAAAATCAGCTGCCTGAATAAGTGGGCTAGTCTCCTGGTCGACCACATACCCATGGACCCCCCCCACTCCCACACGCATGTTACCATGGCCCCACCCCATGCTTCACAATGCCGGTAATCTCAACATGTCCTTACTGTACTTGGTCAATGTTAGATGAGGCCTGTCCTGCCCCTGGGGGAGCTGGCAGGAGGGAGTGGCAGAATTACACAAATCTGCATGCGTGCACTATTCTAGACATGCAAACAGCTAATTCACACAAGATACGCTACGCCAGGTGTCACAGTACTTACTCTGCATCAGTCCCAAAGACTAACAGGCAAATGTTTACTTATGATTTTGACTGCACAGTGTTTTATATAAAGAAAATTATTAATTGACTTAATTTATATGGTAAGGGGAGTGCAAAGACAATTATTGCCACTCCCTCCACTTCTTCATTTTCCTTTGCAATAAATGAATATCCTATTCTCAGGTAGAAAATAATCGTACAAATTCACAGAATATCTTGCTCAGTAAATATTACTTTAAATTGAAATGTCAGAAAGCTAAGCACATTTTTCATTACTTAAGATGTTGTGCCCGATTCATAATATGAAGGACATATAAATGAATGCAGATTGCACACATACTGTCTTTTTTTTCAAACACGAGGGAAACATATGGGTTTGCACGAAGGCAAGGACTGACTGTGGCGAAGTGTTGCTATACTGTATATTGGTTGCCAGGCGGGTAATGATCGCACATCTCATTTCCTGCTACATCTGACTGAGACCTTTGCAACCCTGATTGTAGCTTCTATATGGGAAATCTAGGGTATGTTAAACAGGTCACAAGAACAATAAATACATGACATAAATTTACATTGTGGAATGAGATAGCATGATACATTCACAGCAACTTGGAAAACAATTATTTAATTTAAAGGTATCACTCAAGAATTTTTTTTTAATGTTATATCCCTTATACATATAGGTAAGCGTTCTGTAATTATTGCTACAAAACAATTAATGGTTTTATTTATTTTTTATCAGTCGATTTTTCGTCAGAAGTGAGAATGAATTTAACAGCCTGGAGGTCTGAAGTGATGATAATGAAAATGGGTATGTTTAGAAGACCACGATTCCCATGCCACGTCTCCCAGTAATCAGGCCTGCCAGGTAGATGGAGATTGTTCACTAATGCCATACCTCCCAACATTTGAGAGGGAGGAGTCAGGATTTCTGTATGCACATGAAAAGGGGGTGTGGCTGTGTGTCACATCCCAGTTGCTAGTTATGCCTCCCCTAGCCTCTCTCTAAAAGGGGGAGATGTACTAACATTGGAGAAATAAACCATCAAACAATTAGCTCCTAACTGTCACTTTACAAGCTGTGTTTGAAAAATAACAGTTAGGAGCTAATTGGTTGGTACTTTATCTCTCTCCACTTTAACTCTCTCCAAGGCTTAGTACATCTGCCCCTACTTTGTTTTATCCATTCACTGCTGGTCTGCTTGCAGTGCAGCCGTTGAGTGTGACCTCTCAACCTTTCCCCCCACAGGTGGGAGATTGGACAGTGCCAGACAGGTGGAACAGTAGACAGTGCCCAAAAAGTGGGACTGTCCCTCCAAAATTGGGACAGTTGGGTGGTATGAATGATACTGCCGTTTAAAGGAACAGCTGGTGTTTTCAATAACGTACCCATGGATATTAATAATGAGCAAGTCAGTGTCATGTTTCTTCACAGATATGGATTCCATAAATGCCTATTTATTAAAATTATTTATTTATAAGGTGCCGCAAGGGTTCTATAGCACTTACAAATATGGGATATGTGGACAGAACAGGTGGATATTTACAAACCTCAGAGAAGAAGCTCTCCACTAAAGAGGGGCACAGGAATAGTAATTTCAACAGCAACATGTGTGCAGGTGCAAGGTTTGCAGCTACTAATAGGAAGAATTAAAAATACAAATGCTGGGGTGAAACTAGATTTTCTGTCACCTAGGGCAAAGAGTCACTTGCCCCCTCCCCCCTTCCTTCACTTGTAGGTAGTAGTCACCCTTGGCTTACTTTAATACAGCCATCAAGATAGTACAGACTGATATTTATGAAGAGAGAAAGGGCAACATAGATTTTTAGTCATGTTATATTAAGGTTTCAGCAACTGCTGCATTCGTTGGTGCCTTCATTTTTAAATGGAGAATGCAGGCGCCACTGTCTCAAGACTCAAAGGTAAATAACGTTGTCTGTACTATGCTACCTTTCCCACCACAGAGCACTGCAATGACAGCCATATAATGCAGGAAGCATCACAGTGACCGCCATTTAATACTCAGGGCATCAGTGACTGTTATACAATAAAGAAACATCACAGTGACAACCATATAATGCAGAGAACATCACAGTGAGCACTGTATAAAATATGGAACATCCTTATAATACAGAGAGCATCACTAACCATAAAATAGAGAGTATTTGCTACCGCCACAAATGGAGCATTAGTGACTGTCATACAATACAAGGAACATCAGTGACCACCATGAAATACAGGGAGTAGTTTTTACCACCACATGATACAGTATTTCTGATCGCCTTTCAATATAATTTCCTGCTCAATAACTAACCCCTCATCAAAAACTATTCAGTACTTTAGAATCATCTTAACAAGCCTATTCAGTATAATTAATATAATTAATCCCCTTGCAATCATTTCCTTCATAATCCCCATTAATAATTAGCCCCAACATCATCAATTAATTATATTTATGTACATTAACCTAATTACCGCCCTCAATCTAATTAATTAAATAAGACATTAACTCCTTACCCTCTTCTTAATATCACTTTCCAAACTCTATGCTTAATACGCATTCCTCCCTATATGCTAACATACTTGTTAGTGGTCTCACTTACTTGTTAGTGATCTCATCTGTTCCTCTTTTTGCAACCGCAGCAACATTCAGCAAGCAGCCAACCAGGCAGCTCCTGCTAAAGCTGTGAATGAGGGGAGACAAGGGCTGTGCAGCCCATTGCTGTAGCACACAGCCAACTTCCCAATTTACATAAAAATAAAATACTAAGGAGGAGATGTATCAAGCCTACTAAAATGTGGGGAAGTGGAGAAGTTGCCCATAACAACCAATGAGCTTGTAGCTAGCATATATAAAGTATATTCTATAAAATGATAGCTAGAAGCTAATTAGTTGCACATTTGAATTCATGGTTACACACCAGGTAAGAGGTTACTAGCGGCATTAGCATACAGCATACAGTCATACACTTGCCTGCCGCAAAAGACGCAAGGACAGCTGCGAATGTGTTTGAATCAGGCCCTGTTGGTGGATTTACTCTGGAAAGTTGCATGGAACTTTGGCACGCAGAACATACAGGAGTATTACCTGGACATGGTTGATGCGCTCTGATTCGTGCATTTGTGAATACCTTTTATAAGAGTGCACGGTTTTTTTCACTATATACACTATATTGGTTTTCTCCTTCTCTTTCAGAGCCTCCAAAGTGGATTATAGCTCTAATATGTTTTTATTGGAAAATTGCATGAGCCTATAACATTCTGAAGCCAGCTAGCTGGTCTGGGTGAAAAATTACAGTCTTCAGTTAAAAAGGGAACAAAGGCTGACAATTAAAGCAAAAGCATTGTTTGGAAACAATTGTGCCGCAGGTGCCTATAGATATACTGAATGCCTTGTGTGTCTAATTATAAATTAAGATCTGCAGTGTGCTATTCCAGGCAGATCTATGCTACCTGTCTGGTGCTGAATGCTGTAGAATTCTTAGCCAATCATTTCAGTTGGTTGGTGAAAGACATTTAACAATCTTCAGAAATATTGAAGCCTGTACAAATGCATTTAAACAAACCTTGGGCCTGATTCAGAGCCGGACGCTCTGACCAGAGCGCTCGCTCTGAATCAGGGCCCTCCTCCATGAAATGGAGCGGCCTCCTGGCCGCTCGCATAGCTGTGGGTGACCACCCACAGCATATGCGAGCGGCCAAAAAGATGACCATCGGACTTGCGACGGAGACCCTGCGGTAGGGTCTCCCTGCCACGAGCCCAGAGTGATTTTGGCTCTATCAGAGCCAAAATCACTCCCACTGACATCACTAGTGATGTCAGTGGGGCCGGCTTCAGACGGTAGGCGTTCCCATGGGAACGCCTCCGTCTGGCCGGCACGCCCACCAAAGGGGGCGTGCTGTCAATCAACATCGACAGCACGCCCCCTTTGGTGCGAGACCCGGAGCGATGGAAAGCCCGTCGCTCCCCAGGTCTCGCGCATGCGCACGACGGAGCTCCCTCCGTCGTGCGCATGCGCAGTGGGGAACATCGACCCACTTGCGAGCGTACTGCCGCTCGCGAGTGGGTCTGAATGACCTCCCTTATTCTCTAGAAAGGTATCCAAGGTGTGTTGTATATTATTATATAATATGAGCATGACTAAAATTAGGCATACTTACCGACTTTACAAATCCCCTCTCAAGGAGCAGCCCGAAGAGGAGTTGCTGCTGACAGATTTGGGGGGAGGGGCAGGACTGTATATGCCATTAGGCCTTGCCCCTTCACAGGAAAATGCTGCGATTCGCGGGTCCGTGAGGAGGCAGTGGGGTTAAATGATGCGATTCACTTCATTTTAGCCCCGCCCCCTCCCTACGGACCTGCAAATTCCCAGGAAAATCTCCCCTTCCTTCCCACTTCACTAGGAAGTGGGCGGGATGCGGATTATATGCCTACTCTTTTTGGGTTGCGGGGGAGGAAAATGGTTGCAAAAAATCGTGAGCCTCCCGCAACTTCCGGGGGAGTAGGCAAGTATGAAATTAGGTCATCACATTTGCATGATAACCTAGTCTTGGCTGTCACACCTAATGCACACAATAGGTGCAGAGGGCACACGCGCACTCCAGCAATGGGACAGAAAAGAACTGAACACGGAAATGGGGATGCACTGGGGGGGGGGAATCTGGGACTGGGGGAGAACGGAACAGCTGAGTTAACCCGGCAGATGCTCGGTCAATTCTTTTACTAGTATACTATAAATTCTGCACCTCCTGAATCTTAGCTTCACAATGTCCCTGATGTGTATATAGGGCACATCTATACATAGTTTGCATTTTAACAGGACTTTGTGTCCCTATGGGAGACAAATGTATAAAATTAGAGACAATATTATTATAGTAGAGGTATGTGCCTTCTACAGTCCACTGTAGTGTTTGAGTGACATGATATAAATTATGCTACACTGCACCTCCATAATTTTACATAATCCAAATTCTTAACTTTTATGCTGGTGCCTACAGGATGTTTTTCTGGTCTCCTTTTGAAAAGCTCCTTGATGTATGTCTTTTGTATTCCTTGCTAAATAAACCTTGCCCTTGACTTCAATGCATATGTAGTGTTCCCTAGCAACAGCATCACATTTACTTGCCCTTTTCAATATGCACATGGTAACAGAGCATAGATCTTCACAATGTCCAGCAGCTGTACCAAGGACTTGTTGCAGAGACACAAACACAGAGCAGATAATAATAATAAATAATAATTGCTTTATTTTTCATCAGCTTGATATGTCATGGAGAACACAGTTGTTTTCAGTTGCTTAAGAAGTTTTTGTATTTTCACTTTACAGTGGATTACTATATATATATATATATATATATATATATATATATATTATAGCACTGTCATTGAATTTTTAAATTAATTTGTGACTTCATTGCATATTGTAAGCATAATGATGGTGGTGCGTGGCATGGCATGGCGCCCGTCACTTGTTTCAGATCTCTGGGCCTAATTCAGACCCGCTCGCTAGCGCTATGCGCTCATAAGTGGGTCGACGGCCGGGCAGTGCGCAGACGCGAGCCCTGGAGCGAGCGAGAAATCTCTCGCTCCGGGGCTCGCAACAAAACATTTTGAAGGCGGGGAGGGGGGGGGGTGGCTGGCCAAATGGAGGCGTTCCCAAAGGAATGCCTGCCATTTGAGGGCAGCCCTACTCTATTAGAGCAAGAAGCTCACTGGGGCTTGCGGGAACGAGACCCTACCACAAGGGTCTCGTCGCAAGCCAGATGGTCACGATGGTCTCGACCATCGCGACCATCACATGGCCGCTCGCAAAAGCTGTGGATGGTCACCCACAGCTTAGTGAGCGGCCAGGAGGCCGGCTCCAAAAAAAAAAAAAGCTGCCCTGATTCAGAGCGAGCGCTCTGAAAGAGCGTCCGGCTCCGAATCAGGGCCTCTGTCTTTACACTTTTTACCCTCTGCATACTATTTTTGTCACAAAGGAATTGGTTTAAAGTTGCAGATTAAGACGCATATTTTAAGAAAAAGTTGCATGGCGTGGCTAATGAGTTCCGAGTCCCAGTTCGGATCACTTTGGGGTTCCGAGCAGAACCTGTCTCTGGTCTTTTCACAATTTTTAACTGGGATTTACAAACTGATCTCGCATTTTGTATTGCATTTAATTCCCTCCCTCATGATCTCAGGTGCTGTGAGGTGGTCAAAATTGACTGGAATTGAATGTTATTGACGTTAATAATACTATAGGAATAAAGACAGGTCCAAGTTACATGATTTTAGCTGTTTTTATACACTTTTTAAAGAAAACAAAAACCCAACCAAAACACTTGAGGGTGGTTATGGCAAAAACAAGACCTGGTTTTGGCAAAACCAAAACATTGGGGTCCGCGCAAATCTTTAATAAAAGTGCATAATATATAAAATGTACAGTAATTTTGCTAATTTCTGGTTACTGCTTGCCATTAGTAAAAACCATTAATACGTATTTTTTACTTAAAATAAAATATTCTAATTATGCCCTGCAATGAGTGTTGAGAAATAGGGTTCTATGCAAATTTGGCAGGAGGCAATATTTTCCATAGTAAAGAATACATATATGTTATAGCATAACAGAGTATACTAAATCTGATCATCACACACTAATCTAATGATTAAAAAACATACAACTCTTCATGTTCATCATGTACTCATGAAAGGATACCTTTTGCATAACATCTTCATAAATTTACCTTTACTGTATGTAGGTAAAGGGAAAATAATTTTATTCACAAATAAATGGCTGGAGATAGCTACATTAATCATAATAAAATGAATTAAGATCTTCATTAGATTAAATTTTCATGACAAAACTTAAATTTAAAGGATTAGGAAGTATCTGAGAAGGAGCCATATGGGATTAATGAACTAACTTGGGTGTGTTACGAGCCATATGGATGTTCCCACTGCAATATTTGTATGTAATAATACTTCATCTGCTCTGTAAACTGCAATCTGAGCTGTTCAAATGCTGCCTTTTGACCTACTGTATGAGAAATGAGTCCCATGCTTTGCCACCTGCCCTGCCCTGACCTGGAGTGTTTTTTTTTAGCCTGGTTTAAATGGTCTCTGGTATCTGCAATTATCTTATCAAGAGACCAGTATTCAGCATTTGACTCATTTGTGCCTAACACATCCTTCCCATTGCAGTTCTCAACTTTAACATCATATAAACTGTGAAGCCATGTTGAGTTTCCGTCACGTCAGTGTTATAAACATGACTCTACTGGGAGCTGCATTCAATTATGTAGCCATCTTTTTGCAGATTATAAGCAAACAAACAATCTATGGCACCCCAGCTTATGTTGAATAACATCTACCAACATGTTCTGGCCACTGGGAGATATAACACAGCATCTGGAGCGACACAGATGGGCAATCTTGATCTCAATGTTGAGGGACAACATATTTCTAGGTCTCATAACATAGAATTCACAATACCTATCCTGCAACTTTGACAGAAGGAAGCCATTGGTGCTCTGTGTTGCTATGCCATTTCTGTAACTATCAATCAATGTATTAGTTCCTTTAAAGATGCTTTGACAAGATTAGCATCATATAAAGAAATATTAGAAGCATTGTGTTCATAAATGAAAAAAAAAATTATCTGCAATTAACTTTACATAAGGATCTTGAACCGGCACTGGTGTTACACACTTCATTCTGCTCACATGAATGCTGTCTGCTCTTTTCAGTCTAACTCAGCAGCAATGTCAGTGCGGCGGTTTAGAGATACTAGCTTTGTTTTAGTGCATCTTTCATGCCAAGATTTAATGTTGGTGGTGGTAAAGAAATAACAATGCAATGTAAGCTGGCATCTTGCAAAGAGCTCTCTGCCTGTTACTAAACGCCTTCCCTCTCTGCCTGTTACTAAACGCCTTCCAATTAATTTTCAGATAGCATGGATGAACAGAAGGATATTTTAATGAATGCAGTTGACCTTTAAGAATAATTAATATCAGGATAACAGACTAAACTGAGAAAATGATTAAGATTATTTTAATATATCCACAGCCAAAGCAGTTGCTACCAGGTTTTTAGAGGAATTGTTCTTCCCTTATCTCTTATTCATTTTGATCTTGCGTGCAATTAGTGTTCCAAGATACTGGTAGAGTGACAAATAGGTAAATAAAACCATCAGGTTTCTGCATCTGTCCAAGATCCTGTTGCCTAGCAACAAAGGAAAAAGCAATTCAAGTGGCTATTTGATTCACGTTTGGCATCAAGCGTATTGAAAGAATAACAAGTAGAAGCATGTCTTATTCACAAGAGGAGGGATCCATGTATACTGTAGCACCTCCTCTCACCCTGGCCTCAAGGCTTTACAACACTCATGCCATCCATCTTATTAAGCTGGTGCCAGGTATCCTTGTCATGGTATAGATGGAAGTTGGATTCTGGCAATTCGTAGAACACTTTATTATATTCTGTTTACACCATCTCATTATTAGTTGCTGTTTGCTTAGACTGTAAATTGCATTGCAAGAAAAACCTGCCTTGTATCGAACCATTAAAAGTAGTAATTACTCCTGCTTGGTATTAAACGTCTTGTGAGTGCAAACTGGTTGTGGTCTCATCCATAAACAAGTTTGCCAAAGAAAACATTCTTGTTTTTAGAATAGGACCCATAGGGGTTTTTATGATTGGTCAAAACCTGCTCTTCATATATATAATAGCTACATAAACAAGTGACTAGATCAATAGCCAATAAAGCTTTATATTATGGGATAATGAAATAAAGTACATCTTTTCTTCCTAATCTAATTCTAGCACTACCAACTATCATCTGTCATTTCATATATCTTAATTTAAAGTGTGTATTTCCCTTCTCTACGCTTACAGGGGCACATGCTGAGTATCCTTTGTTTAGAGAAAAATAAGCAATTATGTTCTGGACATGCCAATGTAAAAAGCGGATACCTACGCTCGTATGTAGATTTGAATGAATCTGATGCCTACGCCTTATACCCAAGAGCTAGTGCACATAGATACGCTGATGATGATCACGGTTCTCAGCACTAGTTGGCAGCTTCTCCTTCTTGGATTGAGGATTGGCCACTGAAGATGATAGGTGCTTACTTCATTGTTCACATCTATAGTAAATGATCAGGGCCGGCTCTAGGGGTGTTCGATCTCAGCGGTCGCACAAGGGCGCCACCCATAGAGGGTGCACCGCTCCCCAACATCCAGATTTCAGCGGGACATTACTGTCCCGCTGTTCCACCAGTGGGCCGAAGTGGCCAGGGGGTGGTTAAATCGGGAGGCTGGGGACCCCCCACTGCCACAGCTGTGCGGCATTGCTGGACCCCGGAGACTCTGAATGGATGCTGCGTGCATGCGCGCGGCATCCATTCAATGACGGGAGATGGCTGGGGAAAGCCCAGCTAGTGAGGCTCCCCCAGCCTGATGTTATTTGGAGGCAGTCACGCCTCCTAATAATGTCACACAGGGGGGCATGGTCTATGGTAAATAGGTCATGCCCCCATTTTCGGTTGCATGTGGCTGCCGAAAATGGGGGCGTGGCCTAATTAGATAGGACGCGCTGGAGGGGGCCGGCACAGGGTGCTCCGACCCTGGAGCCGGCCCTGTAAATGATATTGTGGTTCTATTTTAGAATTAATGATTTTCTACTTTCATTCATACAAAAGAAGGAGGATTACACCTGCGATTTTATGCAGGGTTTTATAATGTAAGTCAAACATAACAGCGGACACATTTCTCACTATCAAAATAAATGCTAGACAACTTGTCATGTGCTTGTGACCTGGTCAGGTGTAGATGTATCTGAGTATACATACTCCAGACATAAATCTGATAAATAGGCCAGTGGTGTACAGCTGGATGTATTTAGAGATGCCTTCAACTCAGCATATACAGTAGGTGTAAATATGCTATTTTACATATATTTCTTTTAAGAACTTCTTATGTTGGACACATATAGGTTAAACTTATGCTGGCCATACACCTACACGACCAGCATAAGATCCGATTCATCATACGATTTCCCTTCGTCTCCCCGGAGCTCCCTGCCATTCCCGGCAGCATATTTGTTGTTTTTCTTAGCACACGAGCTGTCATAAGATCGATCCTGTGTCTCACGTGCTCGTTAGGGAAACAGTCATTGAAATGACTTGAATTGCTGCACGATGGATCGCATGAACAAAATAAACGGCATGATCTGCACACGATACAATGGAACATATGGGCTGCACATCTGATCATAAGATCCTATTATAGGAGCTGCGGGAGCGCGCATCGGATCTTATCTTACTAAAATAATATACGATTTTCACAAGATCCATCTTACGACTCATCGAAAATCGGGCAATCGGCCCGAAATCGTGCAGGTGTATGGCCAGCATTAGAGTCAGCTCCACAATGCCTTGTCTCAACGTGAGTCAACCTTCCATCTAGAACACAGGTTCTCAAACTCGGTCCTCAGGACCCCAAACGGTGCATATTTTCCATGTCTCCTTACAGAATCACAAGTGAATTAATTTTCTCCACCTGTGATCTTTTAAAATGTGTCAGTGAGTAATGAACACACCTGTGCACCTGGTGGGTGACCTGGAAAACGTGACCTGTGTGGGGTCCTGAGGACCGTTTGAGAAACACTGATCTAGAAGAATGTCTGGGACAAACTATTGATTTTGGTATTATTAAAATGGGGACAAAAGGGTCCATCAGCAAATACGAGGGCCCGCAGCTTAATTTAAACAAATATTACATTTACTGTAGCATTAGGCATGTGCACAAAATGAGCCGGATGTAATGAGCTCTTAGCTGTGCCCAGCATGTAACTGATTTTACAGAAAGCTGTCTCAACAGTCAGACATTCTGGATCACCAAATTTAGGGGCATATGTACTAAGCCTTGTAGAGAGATAAAGTGGACGGAGATAAAGTATCAAGTCAACCAATCAGCTCCTAAATGTCACTTTGGAAAATGACAGTTAGGATCAGATAGTTTGGTACTTTATCTCCGTCCACTTTATCTATCTCCAAGGCTTAGTACATAGACCCCTTAGTACATAGACCCCTTAAATTTGTTCAGAGGGGAACTGATCAGAGTTTTTCTCTAAGCAAGGGGAGGAAGTGTGTGGGGTGGGGGGTGTACTCATTACTAAGATCACTCAGAGTTTAATCAATGGTTGGGTAGATGATATTGTGAGCTTGAGGATATATATGGTTAATGATGTTGTTAGGGAATTAATTAAGATGATGGTGATAATGAAATGGGTAATGTAATAAATCCTGAATATTTCTAACTTTGTACAAGATGTAGGAGATGTATCAAACCTTGTAAATAGTACACATGGAGGAGTTGACCATAGCAACCAATCAGATTGTAGCTGTCATTTATTTAGTACATTCTATAAAATTATAACTAGAATTTGAGTGGTTGCTGTGGGCAACTTCTCCACCTACAGTATCTCTAGAAGGTTTGACGCATCTCCCCCGTAGACAAGAGTAACATTTAAACTGTCCCATGGAATATTTTCCACATTCCCTATTTGGATGAGGTACTGTACTACAGTATATTTTCTATTTCGCTGGCAGGATTTGGCCTTACCTCTTCAGCACAGATTTACCCCTATCATTGTGATCTTCCTTATTATACTCCACCCACAAACTCCACTATCACTGTCCCAGATCTGTTTGTAAGCACTGTGTATTTTTCAGAATGGTGTAGCTAGAGCAGAAAGTGAAAACTACATAGCTGGAACTTTGCTATGGCCAGTTCCACTGCAAAATTCAATTTGTGCAAAATGTTTCAGCACTGGCACTAATCTCTCTAGTACATAATCTTTGCTTATATACCACTAAACGATGTTTATTTGGGAAAATTACATATCACTTATATCACTTCATATGAATTATTAATTGCATCTGAGTACCAGTATTAGGCATGCATCCTTAATTTAAAGTATGCACCTGGCCACCATCAGGAAAGGTGACTTTTTGTTTACTGTGCTTGTTAGATTAATTTAAGGGCATGCAGGATACAAGCCAAGTCCCACAGCATGCTACAGTGTGTAGCGACCAAGCAATTATGTTATTTGTATGTGTGCAAGGCTTAGATGGCTGATGCCTGGTATCTGTGACTTGGGTGCCAAAACACATTCTCCCCTCCCCAGGCCCTCATTAGTGATCTATTATGTCTATAGTTTAGTATAATCCTTTATTTTATGGTGAAATACATTCTCTTTCACAGTACATTACCACAATGTACAGACTCCCATACAGTTTCCTAAATGGAATAGAAACAATCCACTAAACTATAATAAGGAATTTTCCACCCCTCACAGAGTGACCTTAAAAATAGGCAGCGATGGTATAGTCTCTAGTAATAATAACCTGTTTCAAGATCATTGTCCAAGGTGACACAGAACTCTGCAGGAACCGTAAAAGAATTGACATTAATATATATTGTTCATTTTGGAAAAGTGTTGAGCTGTTATCTCTTTAACAGCTTGGCATCACATACGTACTTCCATCTAATTAGTCATGTGAACATCCGTAAATGTCTTGGTGCATTCGCAAATTTACAGCCACTTAACGTAAAAACAAACATCAATATGCATTTACTTACAGTATGAAGATTGAATGTGTACACGATGAAGTTTTCCAGTACGCATCATAAATTTATATATTATATTTAAATGAAAGACTTGACAGGTGCCGTGTACATACCTGTGTTGTGTAAACCAGAACATACTTGCTGACGCTGAGAGCAGATGATAAATTGCAATGTTATATGCTTTGCTGATACATATTTAAATTTATCAAAATGAATATTGATTATGGTAGGTGAAAACATTAGGGCATGTAAAGGACTTCAATACAAATCTACTGGTCTTTTGTGAAGATGCATTATGTCTCCCACAAACAGCAGTAGTGGTTTATGTATTGAATTCTTGAAGAGACTAGAACACTTAATAGACTACATTTTGATCCAAAGACTTACCATATTTCTAGAGAATTGGACATTAATAGCTACGTAATGTGTCCTGTAATTTGCGGGTGTGGAGTATAAATGATTCCTTATGTTTATATCACTATAAAAACATTTGCCTCTATGCCTTTTACCACTGGTGACAAGATGTCTGAACAGGCGGATGTCTATGGGCAATTAAATAAATGAATGCTATATAAAACAACCATAAATTGTCCACTCCGCATGAGAACAGGTCTTATAAGACATGTTTTCTGTAAGTAGCATACCTTTTGAGTAAGAATGGCTGCCTTTGGCATGACAATTATTGCTATATTATATTTTTCCATAATGCTCGACCTGTCAGAAGCTGCAGTATCTTGTTCCCCATTTTAACAATATCTTCCTCAATTAGAAGAAATATCTTAAAATAATTCCAAACAAAAATTATAGTAAAGAATAAAACACACAACACAAATACTTTTACCTCTAATTATATTAATGAACTTGTCATTCACAAATTAGAATTAGTGGGATGTAACAGAAGACACAAAGCATATGATCAACATCACCTACAAACTGGCACAATCTTTGCTGGGTATCATAGTTTATTATGAATAAAAATGTATATTTTTGTATTATATGTAGGATGTGCTAAGGATTACTGAAGGCTGTATTAAACCTGATGACTTTTAAACCCAGAAGTTGAGACAAATTTTGACTGTACATCAGTATGAATCAGGTGTATTCTAATAGATGTTATTTGGTTGAAAGGCTATGGAGCCAATTGGTTTTTGTAGTAGTGGTTTTGACGTTTGTTTGGGAGTCTATAAAAGCTTGGTTTGCTTTGAGAGGGTTTTTTTTGTTACATAACATTTCACACCCACCCTCCCTTTATTGCTTGTTTTTTTCATGAGTAGATGTTTGTCAGTTTGCGGCCTAGGATCGGCCATTACTCACCCCAGCTTCCCCTGTTCCCTCTGGTGGTCAGACGTCAGGGGAGGCGGTGAGTGACGCACTGAGCATTATGCCTAGAGCCATGTGGACATCCATGAGCTGTGCCGTGCCTTGGTTACTGCGGTTGTTGTCATGGACGCAGCCATGACAGTCTGCATCACCTGACTACCCTTTACCCAACGGTAGCATGGTGATGGTCAGCTGACGCTGTCCACCAATGATCTGCTACCTCAGGGTATAAAGCCTGTCTCCGGACAGCATGGAAGTTACCTGTGCAATCTTGTCGCTACCTTGTGTATACTTGCCATCACCTCGTTCCAGGTTCCCGTATCATGATACCCTCGAGTCTCAAGTGCCATCTCCTTGTGTAACAGTGCATACGAACACCTTACCTGTGTGCTATACAAGTGCCATCTTCTTGTGCAACAGTGCGTCTGAACATCTTGCCTGTGTGCTATACAAGTGCCATCTCCTTGTGCAACAGTGCGTCCGAACACCTTGCCTGTGTGCCATACAAGTGCCATCTCCTTGTGCAACAGTGCGTCCAAACACCTTGCCTGTGTGCTATACAAATGCCATCTCTCTGTGCAACAGTGCGTCAGAACACCTTGCCTGTGTGCCATATAAGTACCATCCTACTTGTGCAGCAGTGTGTCAAAACACCTTGCCTGTGTACAGTTACAAGTGCCACTTCTTGGCGCAGCAGTGCGTCAAGTACACAGTATCTGCATGCAGTTACAAGTGCCACCTCTTGATGCAGCACTGCGTCTAAAACCCTAAACCTTTGTACTACTGCAAATATCAACTCCTGGTGCAGCTATACTGTACTTCTTTCTGAAGTATTTCTCTTGGGCTATTGGTGTATTTTCTCTATTCCTGTGGATATTGGATACCTGACCAAGGGACAGCAACCTGCCTGCTGGGTGCAGCTTAAACCCATATCCCACTTGAGGGGTCACTGGTGAACACCCCCCAGCAGGTTAGACTCCGCACCCTTTGCCAGGTCTCGCCAACATCCGATATTCGTGGATGAGAAGATCTTACATACAGCCCCCTCGCCTCCGATTCCTCCCTCAACCTGGGACCGCAGCTTTCATCCCCCCAGGAGGGGATTTACCAAAGTCAAACGTGACAATGTTGTTATTGGGTTGTTGGTTTCCCTTGGGTAGGAACGAACAGCAGATCAGTGGTCATTTTAGTGCAGCAGTTGCGTGTGCTCTCCTTCACAGTACCTAGGGTCAGTGACACCACACCAGAATTGTCCACTAGTTGGCGTGAATTTAAGGGGTGTTGTAGAATTTGCTTGATCAATGAATCTATGGTGGACTGTAGCCCCAAAGCATGCTGATGGTTTTTTTTTCATGTTTGCATTGTCTTATTGCTGGAGCTGATGACTGGCCATGCTTTCTTTGTTTTGTTATAAAAAAATGATGACCTTTTTGCCAAGTTTAAACAAATAATGATATGGCAAGAGGTGACAAGGGCTCATCAACCATGAGGCTGTTTAAGGATTTGTTTGAATTTGTAATATGATAAATTCAAGGACCTGAACTTAATATGCAGAATGACACTCAGGTTTGCCCATTGTGATCATCTGTAAATGTATTTTGAAAAGATTGCAACCGTGACCATAATTGATTCAGTAACAATCCAGCCAGAGGTCCCAGGAATATTGTGGGACTTCACTAGGTTTACTATACATAATAGCAACTGCAAACTATGAAGGAGAAATGTATGTAAGGGAGATTGGGCCTGATTCAGACCCGCTCGCGAGCGCTGAGCGCTCGCAATTGGGTCGATGTTGGTCCAGTGCGCATGCGCACGGCGGATCCGGCTCCGTCGTGCGCATGCGCGAGACCCGGATACCGATGGGCAAGCCGTCGCTATGGGTCACGCTACAAAGGGGGCGTGCTGTCGATGGTGAGTGACAGCACGCCCCCTTTGGAGGGCGTGCTGGGGGGGTGGCTGACCAGACGGAGGCGTTCCCATGGGAACGCCTACCGTCTGGGGCCGGCCCCACTGACATAACAAGTGATGTCAGTGGGAGTGCTATTGGCTCTGATAGAGCCAAAAGCACTCCAGGACTTGCAGCAGACGAGACCCTACCACAAGGGTCTCGTCGCAAGCCCAATGGTCCCGATGGTCTTGACCATCGTGACCATCTTTTTGGCTGCTCGCTATAGCTGTGGGTGGTCACCCACAGCTATGCGAGCGGCCAGGAGGCCACTCTAAAATAAGGAAAGACGGCCCTGATTCAGAGCGAGCACTCTGTCAGAGCGTCTGGCTCTGAATCAGGCCCTTTGTGTGCAATTAGGCTACATCGTAGGAGACCACAATGGCTAACACTTATGCCCGTATTCAATTTGAGGCGAAATGTCGGAATCGGCAATAATTTATCCCCGTATTCAATTACATTGACTTTTCCGGTGCAAAAGTCAATGTAAAAAAACTGGGATAAATATTCGCCAGCCATTAGCAGGCGAAAAAAAAATACAGAATTGGGGTTTAGGGGTGCAGGCTTAAAAAAAATAGCCTGCACCATTGGGAATGCCCCCTTAAAACGAAATGTGCAAAAAAAAAAGCAAACAAAAAAAATCGGGACACCCCCAAAAAATAATTTAACATTTTGGAATAAAAAAAATAAATAGGGGAACAGTGTTTAAAAATAGCGAAATAGGTTCAGGGGTATTCTGTAAGTAAGCAGCAGGTGTTTTCTAGAATAGGCTATTAGCGGCAGGTGTTTTTTTGCAGAATTTTTTAAAAATTACTTTAGGGACTTAAAGATATGCTAGTACCCATTTTCATGTACCCCAAATTTGATGGGACCACTTTTAAAAATGAAAAAAAAAAAGCGAAGTTCTCTTCTGCATCACTTATTCAATGTCGGGAAAAAAACACCAAGGAGCGGCTATTTAAATAACCCGACTTTCTTTTGCAGCTAAAATACGGGAGTACCCATAGTGATCCCCCAGGTCTGGACATCTTTGGGGGGGTCCTACAACTATTTCCCGAAAATTCCTGTATTTTTTCGCCGATCAAAGTTTTGCCTGTCCCTAATTTCGCCTACTTTGGAATTGAATACGGGGAATAGTGGGCACGCGAGCGATAATTTTCCGCCTTTAAAACAGGCGAAGGAGGCGAAAAGTCCAGCAGGTGAAAAGTCTGGACTTTTCGCCTCAAATTGAATACGGGCCTTAGGGGTAAATTTACTAAGAATCGATATAGGTCGAGATGACCATCTTGGGTGATTTTTTTCATTTTTTTCCTGCTTGCAAAAGTCGGGTGAGTTAGAGAGAGATTTCTCTCATGTCACTCGTAAAACTTGGGTGAGATAGCAATCTCGAATGAAATCACCATGGGGCCAAATTGGAAGTACTTTTCACCTAAAACATACATCTCTCAAATTTACCAAGAATCAAGCTCGGGTGAGATAGGAGCAAACTCTCTGTCAAAATCACTTTTCAATCTCAACCCCCTGAGCTGCGAGATGGTCAGAAAGATACACAAATCATTGTGATTTGTGTATGTTTATTTCTGTAAATGGTTAAAATAGGGATAACTGTCTAAAAAAAATTACGTGAGGTCCCCCCCCAAAAGACTAACCAGCCCCGGACTTTCCAGCCACTCCTGGTTCTTTAAATTACTGGGGAAAAAAAGTGTAGGGCTCCACTGCAATTTAAGACTAACCAGCCCCGGACTTTCCAGCCACTCCTGGTTCTTTAAATTACTGGGGGAAAAAAGTGTAGGGCTCCACTGCAATTTAAGAACCAAAAGACTAACCAGCCCCGGACTTTCCAGCCACTCCTGGTTCTTTAAATTACTGGGGAAAAAAAGTGTAGGGCTCCACTGCAATTTAAGAACCAGCACCAGGCAGCAGGGACAGAGCAGGTTTTAAATATAGGGATAAAAAAGTTGGCGTAAGGTTAAAACCAGCTCCAGACCCTTTCTAGCAGAGGACTGATGCCACAACCAGGGGTGCCCTCTCACCGGGCCCCCCAGCCACAGCATCAGCCCTGACCACTAGTCAGCCCAGGCCAGGGATCCCTGGGGAGTTGGGGACCCCCCCAGTAAAGGGGTCCCCCTCTCCAGGGCACCCCTAGCCTAGGCTGATAGCCCGGGGCTATCCCCAGCACTCTAGGGCGGTGGGTGCCGGGTTGATAGTGTTAGTGTGTAGTGTTAAATATATGGTTAAATATTGTCTTTAGTTGTGGAACTCTATGTACCAGCTAGCCTCCCATGCTTGCTGGTATTTGGAGAACCACAAATACCAGCATGCGGGGCATTACGGGCCCACTGGCACTTGTAGTTCCACAACCAAAGCAATACGAACAAAAACACAACATGCACCGTGAAAGTAAAATTTTATTATAACATACATGCACACTCACTATCACACTCACACTCACTATCACACATACTCACCTAGTATCTGTAGTAATCCATAGGGGTGCCTATAAATACAAATCCATACTCACCACTCCTATGCGTAGTTCACGTCCTCTTCTCCAATCCATGGGGTTAAAACAAAAAAGCGGTTGCTACCGAATCCAAGCCGGACTGAGCAAAGCTATGTGTTTCCACATAGCTTTACTCCACGAGTATGACCAGGGCACACCGGGGCACAATTGTGCCCCGTTATTGAAAGAGAGAAGCAGCCCCTGGTAAAATGCAAAGTAGCGATGTTGCGATGTGCCGATCATCGACAGTCTGATATATCGATTTTGCCATATTTTAAAAATTAACATTAATGTTATATGTTTTAAAAAATATATATATATTTTTTGTTTTTCTTTATAAAAGTGTGTTGGATAAGTTATAAATCGATGTTCTTGACCTAAATCAATTTTAAAAAACCCAACAATATCTTTAACGGTTTTTGGAAAACATATTAGCAAGTTAAATGGTTAATAGAGGTCATATAGTATTTGACCATAACATGGTCTAGTTACGAATGCTTTAAAAGACCTAGGGGTATATTTACTAAAGTGCGGGTTACTATGGGCAACATCTCCACTTCTAAAAACCTGCAATTTAGAAAATATACCCCTTACAGTATCTTGATATAAAAAAGCTGTTTTCTGCAGAAATTAGGTTTGTACAGTCTACTAAAGGATACAGCCAGCAGTGGCTACTGCTGACTATCGCTAGCGCTAACCATCATTCTATCATTGGGGTTCATTGGGGATCTCCAGCAATGTCCTCCCTATGCAAAACATGGCTAAACCTATTGAAGGAATGCAGCCTTACATGTACTGCTGCAATCCTCATATCACTGTCACCATCTCAGGATGGTGATAGCGGGGGAAGGAAAAAAATAAAAATTCTAAAAATAAGATTTATTTAAAATATGTATTTTAGTATTTTAGTTATTGATTTTTTTTTGTAAAGTGTTTTTACTCAGCAATTCATTTTCATGAAAGCCACCCAAGTGTGTACTTTTGGCTTCATCGTGCAGGCTCACAAGGGCCCGAGACTGGCTGGTGACGGAGAAAGAACCCTCTTACAGGTGACAGTCAGTTTTGCACCCAGACAATATTTTATTGCTAAATTACAGCAATAGTACTACAGTATGTGCATTAAATACCAAATACTAATATTGAAAACAAAAAAAAAACCTCCAACTAAACTTAACAATAAGCAAATCATAAAAGTATAGAAGATTTTCATCGCTTTTAAATATGGAACTTTATGTGGGTGCATTTACGTCAATGTGTCAAAATAAACCCACGTGAAATCATATAGAAGACATATGTTAAATATATTGTTATTTTACATATGGAAATGTGACACTAGATATAAAAATCTATAGCTGCTACCCTGGGGCTTTTTAGACATTTCTACAGACACCTCCATAAGTACAAGCTGAGAAGATAAGATCATGTCAGGAGAATCACCTGGTGAAATCATTACATTCCTATTTAACCTACAAAGATTCTACTTACATGTCACTCATATTTCCATATCCAATGATGGGCAACAGGCAGCTCTAGGGCCGTATGTGGCCCTGCAAACCGTCACCTGCAGACCTCAGCTCCTTCCTGCTTTACTGTTAGATTTATTTCTCCTAGCTTATAACACTTACTGTATTTAAAATATCTGCTGATGTTGTTACAGATACTGTAGGTCTCTTTCTTTTATTAAATGCATTGTTTCAACTGACTACTGAGATTTAAGGTAATGTGCGGCCTTTTAGATGGTTTGGGGGCTGCCCAATGCAGTCTATCAATGCAGGACCTTAGCTAGGGTAGTGCGGTCGGTGCTATCGCACAGGGCACCTCAGGGCAGGGGGCGCTGTTTTGGCCTGTCAAACTCCTGTTTATTATCATTCTTGCTTGTAGCTTCCTCTTATTTCATCCCCAGCATCTCCTGGCCTCTCCTATCTCTTCCCTGGCCCTTCCCCATGAAGCCATGGCCCTTTTTTGTGGTCATTATGTCCCTTTGAAAAATGAGGGGGTGCCAATGCTCTTTCTGGCACAGGGCACCAAAAAGTCTAGTTACAGCTCTGTATAAATGTATCAGGATTTCCATCATGATCCTACAGTGTTCTATCAAAAGTAGCCAGCACCCATCTGATGAATTTTTATGCTATCAGGATTAGTAGTGCTCCCACTTTTTAAGAACACCTTATGGCACCCTAGTTTATCATCACCTGCAGATGTGTTCTCATGCACCTATACTTTTACACCATATGGCACGAGACACATGGCGTGACGTAAATGTTGCGCTGCGCATGGCTATTCCTGGACTTTCATACTTTTCCCTTAATTTAGCATCTTATTAGCACTGTAGCTGCTCTTATAGGGCCCGGTTTTGAGTCATTTCCACCTCTGTACATCTTCAGATAGACTATCAGTGCACCATGTATATAGTGAAATAAAAACTGCACTCTTGTAAAGATCCTCACAAATGAGAATCAGAGGTGCATCAAGATAATTCAGATGAGACTCCTGTATATTCTGTGTGCCAAATTTCCAACTTCCAAGTGTAAATCCAGCAACAGGGCATGATTGGAACAAAATTACGTCCGTCCTTGGCTCTTCTGCAGGTCTGCGACTTTATGCTAATAAAGCCCTTCTGTGGTGTACATCAGTGCATCCAAATGTGCAAGGACTGAGATGCCCACTCGCAGCATCTATAGACCATCGAAACTTGCACCAGCCCTAAGGCAGGTGCAGCTTCTCTATCTGAGTATGGCCTCCTATATGAGTGGCTGAGCTTCTTCGGACGCAGCTGCTTTCAATGTGTAGCCTGTGACATGCCTCTGTCAGCTTAACCACCTCGTTACCTCCCAGGAATGGTCACTAATATTCACAGACTGTGCGGCCAATTCTATACTGCGTCTCTGATCGCTGACAAGCAGGACTCATGCACTGGGCACTTCTGACACATGTGCAGACTTAAAACATCGCCCAACTGTATGTGGCACGTCGTCCAATTCAGATTCAGGGCCACGGTATACTTATCAATTAGGATTAGTATTTATGTCGTAGTGGAATTGATGCTAAGTCGCAGATTAAGCACAATGGGACGTGCTGTGAACTATGGTGCAGCTCACTCGTATCTGACCACAGGCTTTTGCCTTTTTACACAGTTTAGCATCTGATCCGCACACAGCACGGCATGCACGGTCAGCGCCAGTATCCATGGTACACTGTTATTTTTGTCGCCTTAGTGATTCTACTAAGATGTATTTTTTGTGAAAAAAAATCTGTGGCGAGTTGCATGGTGCGGCTTAGTCATAAACTCCGTAGCACGCCAAATGAGGCTAGTTGGTGCAATTTGAGGATAGGAGTATGTGGGCATATCAGTATATTACTACATGACATAATAATTTGCATTATGTTATTATATACTGTATTACGTAAAAAAACATGGCTTCTAAAAACAATGACAACTCTTATATCCACTATGGATAGAATGGTAACCGTTTATTCATGTTGGGTGTCAGGTTTTGCATAAACTGTTCTTCTGCCTTTTGTAAGTGTTCCAAGCCTGTGACTGGGAAGCAATCGGGAAGTCGACTGCCTAAATACCGGCAGCCGGCTTCCCGACTGTCTTATCCCGGCATGGGTGAAATGCAGGGCGTCTAAATGTAGACGCCCGCATTTCCCCGACGCCGGGAGACCGGCGCCCGGCATCACGATCGTAGTGATGCCGGGCGCCGCGAGCGGACAGCCGCGCGGGGGGGAGGGTTAGGTTTAGGGCTCCCGGGGGGGACTTAGGGTTAGGCACCCCCCCGGGAGGGTTAGGCTAGGGGGAGGGAGGGTTAGGGTTAGGCACCCCGTTGGACTTAGGTTTAGGCAGCGGGGAAGGGGGTGGTTAGGGTTAGGCACTTAGAGGGGGGATTAGGGTTAGGCACTTGGGGGGGAAGTTAGGGTTAGGCACCCCTAAGGAGGGTTAGGGGGGTTAGGTTAGGTTAGCAGTTACTTACCTAGCCACGATCGGGATTTCCAGCGCTGTCGGGCTTCCGCTGCTTCGCACTCTTCTCCTGTCGGGCTGCCGCTGACGGGAATCGTATATCATACCCATTCCCTGTGACTTACAGTACTGAGACACATCTTACTAGTAGGATGCAGTTTTGTCTGTTCACATGTACAATATTATAAATATTTTAGCTGTTGGAAATACCTGGCATGTATTACTGAGAGTAAAAAGAATCTGAGGCTGTGTATTAGAAAACATATTTATTTTATGTATAATACCATACTTTTAATATAATATTATAATAGTTCAGTTTCTGGAAAATAACTTTAGGTGAGACAGTGGTGGTCACTGTGGCGAGTGCAGCGTTCCGGGTCATTAAGCACAGTTTCCTGTGGCATAATACGAATGGGAACAAAAGGAAGGGGTGGTGCCAAGATGAATCACATCATTGCTTCCTGCCCACTTTACTATAAAGTTGGCGGGAAGCGGGAGGGTGGTCTACTCTTCCGGGAATCCAAAGGAAGCGTAGGCAAGTTTGTATAATATACAAGTGATATACTACTGTATATGCAGTGGGGAATTTTACCTAGGGGCTGCAAGGCTACAGCTCCACCAATAAAATCCGCCATTCCCAGTGAGGGCTCTGACAGTGGCTGCACACTGGAAGCACTTTCTGCTAATCGCACGCCAGACAGGCTGTCTCAGGAGGAAGAGTTTTCTCAACCTGGGACTTTAGACTAGACTGCAATCAGCGGAAAGTGCTTCAATGTGTAGCCACTCCCTTGTTATTCCAACAGCCTCGCCTGACGTCTAAGGGCAGCAGTCAATGCAGTTACTAACAGCCTATTTGTTTGTTTTCATGCACATGACGTTATGATGTCACTCCCATAGTACACTGCGGGACCCGGAAGACGGAGGGAGCTCCGTCCTCCATCTGCCGCCAGGGGTTTGAATAGGAGCTGGGCGCCCGCTGGTAACACACTCAGCGGGTGCCCAGCAAATGGAGGGTGCAGGGGGTGCGATCGCCAATGGAGGTGGAGCGCCGATCAGCGGTGCTCCTTCTCCATGCAGCTCCCAGGGACAATGGAGCCAGGTGCCCCCTTCAGGGCTGACGCCCGGCGGCAAATGACTCCAGTGTCTCTGGGAGTTCCGCCACTGTCGGGTGTACACACCCGTTGATGTACTATAGATATATCAGCCGTTCAATATAATGACCAATATATCTGTCAGTGTGTACCTAGAATTACAGTTAAAACTGCTGGGAGTGGCAGAGCAGGTAGGGTTGTTCAAGCAGTGGTGCAACTTCTGGAGGAAATGTAAGCATTTGCGTCTCGGCACCATGTTTTGGGCACGCACTGAGGAGGAAGATACATCCAAATACTGGGGTCCAGTCTTTATAGGGCCTGCAGTATTTGTAGACTGTGCAGCACCTCACTGCATTATAGCAGTCTGTGGCTATTTGCTTTGTGTCACCACTAGTTCAACCTTGATTGGAGAGTTGGGTGCGTGCATTTCAACTCCAGATGTGGTGCTTCTGAACGCTGGCAGAGAAGTTCTGCCACTGTGTTCAAGGGTAATCCAAGTACAAAGTGTGATCACGTCATTGTGATAGAAGCAGGGGGTTGAGACTAATAGCTTAAAATAGAGATGTGTACGGTTCGGTTCTCAAAAAATCCAAATCCACTCAAATTTTGTGAATTTGAAAAGAAATGAGTCGCAGTTCTATTCTCCTGAGGAGATCTGGATAAATCCGAATCATGGTTCTGATCTTTCAGCGGTTCGGAATTCGGATTTTATAAATCCGAATTTCGGGGTTTTGATTGCAAAAATTACATGATTTTAGCTATTTTAAAAAACTTTTTAGCATTTTTCTTAACTAATCCAGATCCAAAACCAAAACATAGGGTCAGAGCACATCGCTAGTTTAAAAATAGGAGTAACATACTGTAAAATAGATGGAAATGCTGATTTTCGGTCCTAGATAAAGATGTTAAAATCCAGTACTTGTTTGCCAGTTGTAGTTACTTTTTTTGAACTTACAAATGATCATAAAGAAATTAAAAAATGTAACTTGTTTTTCATGGGTGAACATTGTATTGCTAATTGATAATCTTCGTTTCAGATTTAAATGCTATTTGTTTATCATGTATAAACCAGAGGGTAAGAAAGATTTCAGTGTCAGATGCCCATGAGATTTCGAGCTCCCTAAATATTGCCCTTAAACCTGTTAAATTTGATTTCCTAATGTAAAAACTAAAAACCCTCTTTGGAACTATTATTTTCTGTTATAACAGCGGGCCCTGCAATTAGTATGGAACAGGGATTGTTCATCGTGTAATTGTGATTGCACAGCTGGAGTCCAGAGACTTGTAAAGGAAAAAGAACATTAAAAGATGACAGAAATAGAAATGACTTGACATTATCCTAGCCTTGCATGAGTTTGATTGCAGCACAGAAACTTCTGATGTCTAGGCTAGTTGATTGTGAGTTTGTGTGCAGACCCGGCATTGTAGCCTGGCTGTGGCACTTCAGTTAGCATGGCATCATCATCTGAGAGGTTTTTCAGGCTCAGCATAAACATTCTAGTTCCATCAAGTCTCTAGATCAAAATCAAGGTTGCTTGCATTCATTGCTATTTATTTACAAGGGTAAGTGCTGCTGTTGTTGTCTGCTGAGAGGTTTTTTCTGTGGTTCTTTTTAAACAATAACAGTAATTACAGATGTGTCCACATACATCTTACCTCTGTGCACCACAAGTTGTTAAACATAATGCTTCAGCATACTGTAGGCGATACTAGAGATCTGGTAATGGGTGGTCCCAGTTTTAGCATGTTATGTATATATATGCTAGAGTTGCATGGATCAGGGTGCCTATGGCGTGCACTCCCCCTCCCAAAAAAAGGGGGTGTGGTTTTCAGATAGGGCAGGGTAATAATCCATGTAGGAAAAAAATTAGGGTGAGAGCTGGTCAAAGGTATATCCTCTTATCATTAAACAGCAATAAAAATGTACAATCACATTAAATAATTATTAAAAATGAATAAAAACCAGTATTAATAATATCCAGCAGGAACGCTTATATTCGTACTTAGATGGTCAATGCTAATCATGATCATATGTATAAAGAGTTCCTGAGGGTAAAGGAAGTCCAGGGATAGTCAGACAGCTAAGTCAGATGTAATAGTAAACACTATTGAATTAAATTTATCATGGAATGAGACACACTCCTCTTTCCTCAAGTGTAGAACTGCAAGCTGGGTTAGTATTTAAGTATACGTTTGTTAGTAAGCAGAAGCTGATTCAGGGATTCACAAATGGTTTTAAGTGGATATAATGAAGTAGGGAGCCAAGCATAGATGTTAGTCACACAAATGTTAATGTCTCCAAAGCAGCAATAGCTCTCATAATTAGGCTGGCTGCACTCACTGAATGGTGGACAGGAACCACCACATAGACCCCGTATAACATGTCAGTCAGTGGTAGAGAGACTTCCCGGCATCCCGGTCAGTAGCGTGGTGATAATGTGTAACCCTGAGCCCCGACAGCTCTCTGCAGTGCAGAGGCTCAATGTCTCAAGGAAAAAGACAGAGCACAGGCTGTGGCTGGACTTCTCCAATGGCTGGAGGTAAGCAGCTGTCCTGATCCTTGTACCTGCTGCAGGCAGCTGGTGCACTGGCAGCAAGTCAGCGCCAATGGTATTTCAGACATGGCGCCGGCTGCGATCCAATAATAGCTCACTAAACGGCAGCCAATCAGGAGCGGCTGATGCAGCTGCACCTGATTGGTCGCTGTTCCGCGAGCTGTGATTGGCTTGTGGACAACACCAAGTTTGAAATGCTGCCGGGGCTGTTTCATTGTACCCAGCTGGTGGCCCGGCTCAAATAAGCACCGCTGTCTACATTAAATATGGCGAAACAGGGCTAATGGGTGGTCCCGTGCACCCCCGGACCAACCCCCACTTTCACCTATGCGCTACAGCACCATGCAACTCGGCAGCGCAGAGCATCTTCTCATGCAATTTTTTATCTTCAAATGCATATTATTCACAAAGCGATGTGAATAGGTCATACATGCAACTTCTGCTGATTAAAATGACTATGACGGCATGCCTATATTCTGTGTGCAAATGCGGGTGTATCCGCAAGCAAAATGCTATGTTGCAGTGACAGCGGCTATAACACGGTAACATAGCATTTCGCATAAGAAGGTAAGAAGTTGCATGGGAAGACACTCAGCACTTCCAAGTCACACCACGACATGGCGCGACTAAAAGGGCGGTTTAACGCGCAAGGAAGTAAAATGTATAGGAACACCTCTGTATTTCATGTATAAGCTGACTTAGCATAATGCACATCATGAAACAAAATTGTTTAAAAAAAAGTAGGGGGGAAGGGAGTGGCCATACCCTCTTCCAGGACCTTTCTAAAGGCGGCCCTGATCATTTCTGGTGCTATTTGCTCCATGCTGACACAGTGAAGTGGGAATGCTCATCCCCAGCTACACAGGAGTGCTTCTGCTCTGAAAGAGGTGGGGAAGTACTATCATTCCAAGGGGAATACTATCGCCAAATATCACTATTTCTTCCTGCGCACCTCTATGAGGAATGTAGTTATAATGTCTACATTTACATTGTTGACATTCATAAAGCTGACACCACTATATTGACAGTTATGATGTCAACATAGTTGAAATGTCAAAACTGAACACGTCGGCACCAGCATAATGATGGAATGTTCACAATGTTGACATGTGAAATGTCAACATTCTGCACGGACCAGCAGGGGAGGGTTAAATTTAGGCTGCGGGAGGGGTGGTTAAGCATTAGGGAGAGGGGTAGAGTTAGGCTATGAGAGGGGAGGTTAGGCACTAGGAAGGGGGATAGTGTTAGGCTGCGGGAGGGGATGTTAGGCACTAGGGAGAGGGGTAGGGTTAGGCTATGAAAGGGGAGGTTAGGCACTAGGAAGGGGGGTAGTGTTAGACTGCGAGGGGGATGTTAGGCACTAGAAATAGGAGTAGGGTTAGGCTGCGGGAGGGGAGATTAGGCACTAGGGAGAGAGGTAGGGTTAGGCTATGAGAGGGGAGATTAAGGTTAGGCACTAGGGGGAGGTTTAGGGGCTAGGATTAGTCATGCTTACCGCCGCTAGCCGCCCAGGATCCGCCGGAAGTCATCCTGACGTCACCACTGGTAGTGCTGTACCAAGTAAGTCAGCACGACTACCAGGGATGTTTTGTTGGCACTCTAATAATGTTGACATTTCATCAGTGTCAACAAGATGAATGATGACATGGTCAATGTCAAAATGACAAGCATGTCATTTCTACATTACCACCATGTTGACATTCTCATGTTCATATGATGAATGTCGAAGTGATGTATGTTGATAAAATATAACACCCCCTCTATAGGGAGTGAGTGAAAATTTGCGATGTTACTAGTTGTAACTTTTCCGGATGCACTTTGCAGTCATCGCACTGAATTCAATGCCTCCCAAAGTTCCGTGTAACTTCGCTCTAATACCTCATACCCATTAGCAGCAAAAAACATGTATTTACAGTACTAGTGATTTAAATGCACTGAAGTATTT
Organism: Taudactylus pleione; assembly: GCA_031769625.1. Classification (NCBI taxonomy): domain Eukaryota; kingdom Metazoa; phylum Chordata; class Amphibia; order Anura; family Myobatrachidae; genus Taudactylus; species Taudactylus pleione. Next base: position 3,359,494 of record JAUIMM010000555.1, on the reverse strand, counting down.
AAAAAAAAATTTAAGTACATTAAAAATAGTTTTTATTTTACCATAAACATAACATTTCTCTTAAAATGGACCTGCTGCCTGCAAACAAGTAATCATTTTGCAGAAAAATAAAATGGCTGCCTCCATTGTTTTAGTTACACTACCCTGAAAACAAAACACATAATTTTATTTAACCACCAATAATATCCACTGTATGACAGAGGCGTCATAACGGGTGCTGACACCCTTTGCAGCAACTCCAGACACGTGCAAAAGGGGGTCAATGGCCTCGGGATTGAATTACTTTCAGGTTCAAATGAAATCTTCACTTGCCCTTATACAATGATTGACAGCCCTCGCAGCGTCGTCCAAGTAATCTCAAGACATTTTTTACCAAATTATGGCCCTCATTCAGAGCCGCTCGTTAGCGGCAGTACGCTCGTTCCGAGCGATGTTTGCACATCTGCGCATGCGTACGGTTTTTAGTACGCATGCGCAAACCAGTCAGTGCGGCCGAAAATCGTTTGTACTCTATATAGCGAGTGCCTGCTATTTTGAGTGACAGAATGAGGCGTATGTGGGTGGTAACAGGGGAAGGTGCTTGAAAATGGGGAGTGGAGATCCGAACGCAGGCGTGCTTAAAGGTCAAAACGGGCGTTTTATGGGTGTGTATATTTAAAACAGCAGCGTCATTGACCACGTCACTGGGTTATTTTAGAGCCAGAACTGCTCGCAAATTTGTGGTAGCAAACACCAACCACAAGAATAGCGAGCAGTTCATACGCTGGTCGATGTACTCGATTAATCTAATAAATAGCGGACATGACGTATGGTGCGAGCGGCCAGGGGGCGTTTTTAACAAATAAACGAGCGTATGTTTTGCTCGTTCGTTCAGACTTAGAGGTGTGAACAGACTGCAATGTGCGTACGGATCATTTGAATAGCCACCCCTTGTTTTTAAACGAACGACCGCAAATAGCGAACGGCTCTGAATGAGGGCCTATGTCATCTAATTATAATAGACGGATTATAAACACTAGGGCCTAAATAACCTAGCAAACTGAGATGGTTCAGCTGAGATATGTGAACAATAGCCCTTCTATATCTTCAGCATACTATGTATAAAAACAAAAAGTGCCATTATTCAAACCAGTCTGTCCTGCAATGCATGGGAGGAATTACAACAGAATAATGTATACTGTCAAAATGAACTAAAGGAATTCATTGCAGTCCTCTAATTGCTGAAAAGCCAGACTCTCACACAGTGTAACTGCAATAAGATCACTTTATAGTATCTTGAGAATCACACTTTTGTGGCTTCATGAAAAATAAGGGCAATTATAATTTTATGGTTTTATCTACATGTAGGTATAACTGTAGCTACATTAAGGTTGTTAAGTTTAATTTTAATAAATGATCTTTAGAGCTCTGCAAAAAATATATAAATAAGTATGGCAGATGACAGATGGCAGGTATTCCTCAGACTAAACCATATTCAAAATAATAGACTGAATTATTATGAATTTTGGTTCCACACACTGAGTATATATGGGATAGATATGCTTTAACTGCATCATTTAGTCTGGTGTTCCCAAGCACCCCTAACAATCCGGATTTTGAGGATATCTGTGCTTGAAAATAGGAGGCTTAGGGGTCTATTTACTAAGCAGTGTTAGGAGACAGAGTGAAAAGTGATAAGAAAGTGATAAGGTGCCAGCCAATCAGCTCCCAACTGTCATCTCACAGGCTGTGTTTGAAAAATGACAGTTGGGAGCTGATTGGCTGGCACCATATCTTAGTACATAGATCCCTTAAGCTGGATAGATGATGTGCACATGACTCAATGATCGTCCCGATGTCCCTTGAACCCCAGAACAAACGATAGAGTGCATGCAGACTGTGCAATCTTCCAAACGACCGAACAGTACATCATACATCATTTGGTCATTAAGATATAACGTTAACAAATCGCCTGATCATCCGGTAGGGCGTACACACTAGACGATTTAAGCAAAATCATTTAAGATATCTTCAGATATCCCTGCACTGCAGCCAGATCTGAAGATGCGATGAATGATGCTCGGGAGCACATGATAGTTTGTACACACTAGACGATGTGGACGATTTGTTGTTCTAATTCACCTGAAAACGACAAACCATTCAATATATGGGTACCCAGCTTTAGGGCATGATTCAGGGACAGTGCAAATGCCATCGCAGCTCCATACACAATGGATGTGCAATAATGTAGCAGCTGCCCACAGTCGGCATCTCAGGTCCGCTGCCTGTGCAAGCAACCATTGAACACACATTGATCAATCATCAAACTTCTGAGTAAGCTTATGTTCGTGCAGAATGGTTGTTGGAAGTAAGACACCGGTTGTAGCTGTGACACGCCCCTGAAAATGGTCGTGGCATGGCTGCGTTTGAGTCAACAACCCCCCCTTACTGCCCACAAACTGTTCCTGCCTGTGAATCACTTTGCAAAAAAAGTCCTTATGCGTCTAGCATTGCAAGACCAACGTGGTACATGCACAGTGTGGCTTAAAATTGTCCATTTGTGATAACAACGGCATTGCGACCATCTCTAAATCATGCCATTAATTAGGGACTCTCATTTTGATTTGACCATATGTGTATGTATTGTAACAGGATTAGGGAGACAGGTACCATCACACAAGTCCAAGGATTCGGTACAACTGACCTCTGTTAGTTTTATTAAGCTGCGAAACAATATAAAACTTCAATATAAACACTTTGCTTGTCTGGCACTAACTAATCTTTCCTGACTGTCAACTACAAATACATTGGAAGTTTCAACAAGTATAGCTCACTTGTATCTATTAGCAGGTTTTCTCTTACAGAGGCTCTGCAGTCCCTTTCCCCAGGCAGTGAGAGACTGGATGTCCAGCCTGACAGCTTTTTCACATACTCACACAGGTGCAAGTACTAACAGGCCTACTAATTGATGGAGCCCAATGATGAATTCCTCCAGTAAATAGGTAGAACTCCATGCGAGTTCTAAACCTAATTACCTCCATCAATTTTTAAGTAATAATGAATAGGCCCCATAGTGAGAGTCCAGTGAGGGTGTATCGATACAGCTGTGGGCTATGCAACGTTGGACATAAGTGAAAATACGCCTGTTTCTTGGTGTGTCTTATGTACAAGAGTAGGCATATCAGTACCTGCCGACTTTGATTAACTCCTCTACGAGAGATGCCCAGAGAGGAAATACAGCTGACATCTTTGGAGATCATGGCCGGGCTCTCCATGTCATTATGTCCCATCACCGTCTTGAAAAAATGCTGCGATTAGCAGGTCCGCAAGTAAGGGGTGGGGCTAAATGATCTGATTCCTCATCAGTTTAGCCTCGCCCCTCCAAATGGACCAGAATTCCCCATATAATCTGCCCACTTTACTAGTGAGCAGGATGTGGGAGATCAGCCTACTCCTCCGGAGGAGCAAGGGGCTACCCGAAAAATAATGTGCCTCCCACAACTTCCAGGAGAGTAGGAAAGTATGAGTATATGAGTATAGGGTATGTGCAGGTGCTCACTGATGATGATATCTAGTAGAAAACCAAGTATACACATAGGGAGCAGATGCATTTAATTTGCATATGGGCAAATATACGCATTATTTGTGTGCATGTAGATCAAAAGTAAGGGATGTAGTTAGCAGACCAGCGGATGGTATCTTAGCTCTTAGCTGCGGGGGGGAGTGTTAGGTTTAGGCAGCATAGCAGGGTTAGGTTTTGGGGGTGGTTAGAGTTAGACATCCCTAGGGGGGATTTAGGGTTAGGCACCACTGGGGGGGGATAGGGTTCTGCACTAAGGGGGGAGGGTTAGGTTTAGTCACAAAGGGGGAAGACTTAGGTTTAGGTACTAATGGGGAGGGTTAGTGTTAGGCTCTAAGAAGGGAACATTAGTGGGAGAAGGGGGGAGGGTTAGTATACTTACCCTGCCCCTGTCAGGAAACCGACCATCGGGATGCTGCTGACGGTATTTTGACAGGAGGCATACAGACTGCCGGTATTACATACCCATTCCAACAGTAACATACACTCAATATACTGCCTATTCAAAGTTGCCAAAGAGTAGACAGATAAAAAACATTTAGAAGAGCAGAATTGATGCCTTTCAAACACCTCCCAAAAACTGATTATTTTAAGTTAAGATTTATTTCGTAGCTCTCTTCTTAGGTCTTGTATTACCTTGCCTGCACAAATTAATTTCTGTGACAGCTATGATAATACTTCCGAGAGAAGGCTGTTGAGTGGTATTTAGCTAATACACAGGAGGAGCAAAACTAGGTATGCAATAACAATACATATTATCAGATGCTGCTTCTAAAGTGCCACTGGAAAATAATTGGAAGTGTCAGCTTGTATGTCTCATGTATTTATCGTGTTTGTTAAATAATAGCATCTGACAGATTATCCACTGTTCGTGACTGAGCTCCACTGAGGCATATAGGAAGTTGTGAGGAAGTACGACAGCATGCACCAAAAATATCAGTCAAAATTGCCTTCTTCTGTTCAGATGTGCTTTTTGGTCTAATGATCGTAACGGAAATGTTACATGTGCCTTTCCTGCGGTCTGATAGATAGCTCGGGGGCAGAGATGTGTAATAGACATGTGTCATCTATAATATATGTTACTTGTTCACTGATTACGATACTCTGACACCTTTGCTTATGTGTCATTAGCACAAGGCAGAGAAGTTATTCCCTGTGACATAGATAAAATGTCCTTTCACAGCAAGACTAAGAAATCTCTGGCAGGGCAGGTGTTTAAAAAGTCAACAGGAAATAACAGATTGTGGGTATTAAATAACTGGTATTGCACAATGGGCAAATGCACACTAAACCATGGCAACAAATCAGTTACTTAATTGTCTAACTTGCACTAGATAGATAAAATGTCATTGCTGATTGGTTGCCATGGTTTACTGCACCTTTGTAACTTTGAGCTATGTTAGTAAATGTACTTCAATGATGTACTAACATAGGTGAAAACGTTCAAATGTGCAGTAACCCATAGCATCTTATGCATTAATCAGCATACCCCAAACCACCTTCTAAACAAGCCCATTCTCCAATATGCCACACCATGATTTACACAGAGGCACATGGGAAAGGACAAGAGACACATATAAGAGATAGAGGAGAACAAGGGACACAGGAGTATGATAAACCAAGCAATGTAACACATGACACTGGGGAAACTAGTCATGGGACACAGAGCAATGGGAAAACTAGGTGTAGAGCACACAAGGATGGGAAAAGCATGGGACTCATGAGAATGGGAATACAAGGCATCAGACACAAGGATGAAAAGAGAACTCATGAGGAAAGGAAACAAGACATGGAGCATGTGATGAGGGGAAACAAAGAATAAAACACACAAGGATGAGAAAACAAGACATGGGACATGCAAAGATGAGAAATGCACATGAGGATGTGAATACAAGGCATGGGAATGCGAGGATGGGAATACAAGGCACAGGACACATGAATGTGGGAATACAAGACATGGGACACATGGGGATGGGAATACAAGGCAATAGGGCACATGAATGTGGGAATACAAGACATGGGACACATGGGGATAGGAACAGAAGACATGGAACACATGATGATGGGAATACACGGCACAGGGTACATGTAGATGAGAATACAAGGTATGGGACACATGAGGGTGGGAATACAAGGAACAGGGCATATAAGGATGGAAATACAAGGTATGGGACAAATGAGGATGGGAATACAAGGCATGAGAGACATTAGGATGTGAATTCATGGCACGGAGTACATGAGAAAGGGAATACAAGGCATGGTGCACATGAGAATGAGAACATAAGGCATGGGACACATGAGGTGGGAATACAAGGCATGGGATACAAGGCATGGAACACATGAGAAAGGGAATACAAGGCATGGTGCACATGAGGATGGGAATACAAGGTATAGGGCACATGAAGGTGGGAAAACAAGGCATGGGACAAATGAAGATGGGAATACAAGGCATGAACACATGATGATGGGAATACACAGCACGGGGCACATGGAGATGAGAATACAAGGTATGGGACACATGATGATGGAATTACAAGGCACAGAGCATATGAGGATGGCAGTACAAGGCATAGAACACAGGAAGATGGGAATTCCAGGCATGGAACATATGAGGATGGGAATACAAGGCATGAGGCACATGGGAAACATGTGGATGTGAATACAAGACATGGGACCAATGAGGATGGGAATACAAAGCATGAGACACATTAGGATGGGAATTCAACGCACAGGGTATATGCGTATGGGAATACAAGGAATGAGGCACATGAGAATGAGAACATAAGGCATGGGACACATGAGGTGGGAATACAAGGCATGGGACACATGAGGTGGGAATACAAGGCATGGGATACATGAGGGCACATGAGGATGGGAATACAAGGCATGGGGCACATGAGGATGGGAATACAAGGCATGGGGCACATGAGGATGGAAATACAAGGCATGGGGCACATGAGGATGGGAATACAAGGCATGGGGCACATGAGGATGGGAATACAAGCTATAGGGCACATGAAGGTGGGAATACAAGGCATGGGGCACATGAGGATGGGAATACAAGGCATGGGGCACATGAGGATGGAAATACAAGCCATGGGGCACATGAGGATGGGAATACAAGGCATGGGGCACATGAGGATGGGAATACAAGGCATGGGGCACATGAGGATGGGAATACAAGGTATAGGGCACATGAAGGTGGGAAAACAAGGCATGGGACAAATGAAGATGGGAATACAAGGCATGAACACATGATGATGGGAATACAGGGCACGGGGCACATGGAGATGAGAATACAAGGTATGGGACACATGATGATGGAAATACAAGGCACAGAGCATATGAGGATGGCAGTACAAGGCATAGGACACAGGAAGATGGGAATGCCAGGCATGGAACATATGAGGATGGGAATACAAGGCATGAGGCACATGGTTAACATGTGGATGTGAATACAAGACATGGGACCAATGAGGATGGGAATACAAAGCATGAGACACATTAGGATGGGAATTCAAGGCACAGGGTATATGCGTATGGGAATACAAGGCATGAGGCACATGAGAATGGGAATATAAGGCATGGTACACATGAGATGGGAATACAAGGCATGGGACACATGAGGATGGGAATACAAGACATGGGACATATGAGGTGGGAATACAAGGCATGGGACACATGAGGTGGGAATACAAGGCATGGGACACATGAGGATGGAAATACAAGGCACGGGGCACATGAGGATGGGAATACAAGGCACGGGGCACATGAGGATGGGAATACAAGGCATGGGGCACATGAGGATGGAAATACAAGGCATGGGGCACATGAGGATGGGAATACAAGCCAAGGGGCACATGAGGATGGGAATGCAAGGTATGAACACATGATGATGGGAATACACGGCACGGGGCACATGGAGATGAGAATACAAGGTATGGGACACATGATGATGGAAATACAAGGCACAGAGCATATGAGGATGGCAGTACAAGGCATAGGACACAGGAAGATGGGAATGCCAGGCAAGGAACATATGAGGATGGGAATACAAGGCATGAGGCACATGGTTAACATTTGGATGTGAATACAAGACATGGGACAAATGAGGATGGGAATACAAGGCATGAGACACATTAGGATGGGAATTCAAGGCACAGGGTATATGCGTATGGGAATACAAGGCATGAGGCACATGAGAATGGGAATATAAGGCATGGTACACATGAGATGGGAATACAAGGCATGGGACACATGAGGATGAGAATACAAGACATGGGACACATGAGGATGGGAATACAAGGCATGGGACACATGAGGATGGGAATACAAGGCATGGGGCACATGAGAATGGGAACATAAGGAATGAGACACAATGAGGATGAGAATATAAGGCATGAGGCACGTGAGATGTGAATACAAGGCATAGGACACTTGGGGATGGGAATACAAGGTACGGGACACATGAGGATGGGAATACAAAGCATGAGACACATTAGGATGGGAATTCAAGGCACAGGGTATATGCGTATGGGAATACAAGGCATGAGGCACAAGAGAATGGGAATATAAGGCATGGTACACATGAGATGGGAATACAAGGCATGGGACACATGAGGATGAGAATACAAGACATGGGACACATGAGGATGAGAATACAAGGCATGGGACACATGAGGATGGGAATACAAGGCATGGGGCACATGAGAATGGGAACATAAGGAATGAGACACAATGAGGCTGAGAATATAAGGCATGAGGCACGTGAGATGTGAATACAAGGCATAGGACACTTGGGGATGGGAATACAAGGTACGGGACACATGAGATTATAATGTATGAAACATATGGGGATCGGAGAGAGGGGACAAAACTGCTTGAATAATCCAAAAGTGTGCTGTATATTCTGTCACTAGATTGTATAGGAATTAGTTGTATGTTGTGAGAAATAATAATAATAACAATAGAAATCTGCTGCATATGATTAAAAGTGCTTGTTAATGCTTTAAACTTAGAACAGGAAACAATCAAATATTTATTTATAATGTAAACAAAAATCACACTCCTGGTTAAAAAATTTCCATCTGTCTTTTCAAGAATTACTATGAAATTCATTTAATAAAGAAACAATTCAATTTCTAAGTCATAATATTAGACCTGGTGGTTTCATTATTAAATTTACAACCAACAATGATAGAATTAAATAGTTGTTGGGTAAGAATTTGATAAAATACTTTAAACTATTCCATAGAGAAACCATTGATGTCTTTGAGGCATTATGAGGGCTCTGCAGGATTTTGGGATTTTTTTGGCCAAGATTATGGACCTCATTCAGAGCCACTCGCAAAATGCAAGCGCTTGCTCTGAATGAGGGCGGCAGCTTCCATTTTCTGAGCCGGCCTCCTGGCTGCTCGCTAGGCTGTGGGTTACCACCCACAGCTTAAACGAGCGACCAGGATGATGGTCGCGATGGTCAAGACCATCGTGACCATCGGGGCTTGCGACGAGACCCTTGAGGTAGGGTCTCATCTGTCGCAAGCCCCAGAGAGCTTTCGGCTCTAATAGAGCCGGAAGCTCTCCCACTGACATCACTGATCGCTTGGGAACGCCTCCGATTGTGAAGCCACCCACCCTCCACGCATACAAAACGGGTCGAGCTGTCGATCAACATCGACAGCCGCCCCTTTTGTAGTGAGCCACGGAGCGAGATAATTTCATCCTCGCTCCGGGGCTTGCGCACGTGCAGTGCGGCTGCTGCGTGTGCGCACAGCCATACATCGACCCGCTTGCGAGCACTCAAGCGCTTGCAAGCGGGTCTAAATGAGGTCCTATGTCTTCTTCTGTAAAGTCATCATTGAGCTGTTGATCAGTCACTTGATGCAATTTCAGGAGCTTACTACTATGCAAACAAGTTTGAATTAATGAAGGGGAGGGGGCAGTACATTGTTTTTTTTTAGTTATTTAAAGGTTTGGGATGTTATTTCACCTTTTAATCCATTGACCAGCATAATATCTGCTTTGCTGCTTTTCTCATACAACTGCTGGTCAAGCCAGTGAAGGTGTCGTTCTGTTGTTGTTGTTTTTTTATTTGTACCAAGACTGACTGAATTTCTATTTTCACATTGCTTTCGGAGTGTGAAGTTTTACAAGACCACTCAAACTATTGTAACTGTAGGGTTAAGGGCTCTAAGGTTGTCGATTGGTACTTCTTCTTGCAAACTGTTGATAGTTAACAGTGGTGACTCTAAGCACTGATGTGTAAGTTACAAACATGGCTGGAGGCAGCAAATCGGGGTTAGATTAACATCAAAGTAATCTTGTAGTTGGGCCGATAAATAAGGGAATTTTAAAAAGAGCCTCATTAAGTCTAAAAAATGAGCTCCCTCTATTGCTTTCAGGTAAATTGAAAGAAGCATAGTCTCTGGAAGTAGAGTTAGTTGTCCACCAAGAATCGAACAAAACCAGACCTAACCATGTGTTTGAGGGATGTCTTAGTATGTGCCAGGAGTAAAACAGAGCCCTTAAAAAAATATTTTTGTATGTTATTTTTTAAGCTGCTGATATATGCATGCCCTCAAATGTGTTATTTTATGCTTAAAAGTGCAACCAACATGGGTGATCATATCATCTTGTGATTCACAAATTTTGCCTCAGTCAAATTTTATGATATTTGACTGAATAGATCTGTTAATTAGTACAAAAAGTAAACACATTGAATTATAAACTTACAGACATTGGGAAGTGTTGAATATAAAGAGACAATTAAACATTATAACAAGAGACTGTTGAGGATCCCTGCAGCAAAAAGTTCTTAGAATCTACAGTAAATAGTATGGGTGCCATTGGTGAGCCACTAAAGCAAAGTACATTAATTGCATTACATGTTCATTGGCATGTATGTTAAAAATTAAACTGAACCTTAGTGACCTTCATTGTCTGTTCCGCTCTATTTTTCAAAGGAAAAGGCAGTATCAGACTCAATCAGTGGCTTGGGGAGTACTACGGTTCTGGTTATGCAACAGAACAAAATCCTCTTTGCTAAGTCTTATGATAAACATTTACTTTTCAACAGTGGCATAATGGTACACTATAAGAAAATCTGCATTCTGCTTAGTGAGAGAAGTCAAAATAGAGACAATTTTCCTATTAAAAAAAAGTGAATAATAAAAACAGACAACATAAGACAAAGAAGAAATGTCTGAAACACATCCAAGGTATGTTAATAAAAAGTTCAATCTGGGTTAAACTTGCAAAGGCACAGTTTCATATGATCTGATTTGCTTGGAAAACATTCTAAAGAATGAAGACTGTTTTCATACACACTTGAAGAAAAAAAATGTCTTCAACACAGCAGGCACCAATGGGCAGGGGGCAGGGGGTTGTAAATGGAGACACAAAGCTCTTCCACTCACCCCTGCTGGGAGATGATGTGAGGTGTAGGATGAAAAGTTAGCTTTTTTTTAGTTGTTTGCTTTTTAAAGCCCAAGTTATATGAGAAAACAATTGCAGCCTCTGAAATTTATATTCAAGTTGTTTGCAATATTTTCCAGGGAAGTTACCAAGGAATCGTAGAGGTTCATAAAGGTACAACTTCACTGGACATTTGAGGATACAAACAAAAGAAACAGTGAAGGTGACAGTCTTTGCAACAATTACTTTTTCCTTGATATATTATGGAAGATAAGGTCCAAACTCACACTCTTTTGTATAGCAATAGGCCACCCTCATTGGTTTTACTGACAGATACGTATCTGGAACAGTTGTGCTGGAAATTATGGTCCAGGAAATAACTCTCACAGTTGAAGATTCCCACATTGAGTAAGCCTGTAACGTAAGGCTTGATGTTGGAAGTAGGCTCAGTCCAAATTCTTCCCTCAGTTATGGGTTAGATTGCTTTTCATGATGGTAACAACCACATCCACTATGCAACCCTCGCTGATTTCAAGGTTCTCATTTAAGAAAAAATGAAGATGAACATTCTTATTCTAAGCTTCAGGCAGGTTTGTCTTCGCTACTTGTATCTTCCTCCTGGTCTTATACACTACCGGTCAATACTGTAGTTTTCAAACACCTTAATATTTTAAGGTTTTATTGGAATTAACACAATTAATGTCTCAAACTACTCTGACATTAAATTATAGAACAAATAAGCAACTAGATATATAAAAAAGAAATAATAGAATCATTTAGTTTAACAAAATGTAACCTGAATTGTTGATTCATCAATGTAGTCACCTTTTGGAGATATAACTGCTGAGCACATTTGTGGAATTCTTTCTACAATGGAAATGAAATATTGTTTGGGAAGTTTTGCCCAACAGTGACGAGGTTCCCACAAGTGTGTAGCACTTGTAGGAAGCTTTGCTTCCACATTTCTTTCCAATTCCTCCCAAACCAACATGATGGGATTAAAGACTGTGCTGGCCATTCCATTATTTGAAGCATACCATCTGGCCATTATCTTGCTGTAGGATAAACCCTTGAGGAACTATGCATATATCAGAGTGCTGCAAAATGCTTTGGCAGCCCTTTTGGTTCCGGGTGCCGACCACTTGGGGTGTCTTGCTATTAATATCATTACCCTTTTAAAATTTGGTTTTAAACATGCCAGGAAGTGGCAGGTTTTACAATCTGTCATGTAGTAAATAATCACTTAGGAACCATCCTTTTGCCTACTTGATGGCGTACAGAAACCGTGCGTGGTGAACCAAATATTTAAAATTCTGATTCATCGGTCCATAAGACCTTCATACAGTCTTCAGTAGTCCACTGGCAGTACTTCATGTCCCAGGCAAACCTCATTTTCATTGCTACAGAATAGCTGCAAGTTCTTAACCTATTACTAGTTCCCTGAAAAAGGCCTTTTTGTATTAGAACTCTGAAATTAACATTATTTTTTAGTGTTTGATAATTGAGATTTTTTTTTTAACCTAAAGCAGTTTACTGCTTACCTTTTTGACATTTCAGGTTATTTGCTGGACTTGAATTTCTTAAATTTCATTAAGAAATGGAAAAATGAGGGTGCACTAAAAAGTTTTATCAGTAGCATATGTATGTTTTATCCTCATAGGTAACACAATATATCTCTCAGCAGAAACAAACAAAGTAACAAAGAGTTCAAAATAGACAAGCAAAAAGTTTTATAGTAAACGTTTCTGAAAACTGTAGGCCCTTATACCTATGCCCTATATAGTGATGTACTCACATCTAAATGTGACAAGCTAATTCTAGCTAACTCTTTTGTAGCTCATTTTATATAAAAATATATATGTGAACACAGACAAAAAACCTAGCACTAATAAGCCAGAGGAATCAAATAACAATGCAGCAGTGAAAGGAGATGATTGTCAACCTCACTAGCAGAAAGAAAAAAACATATATACACTGCGCTCTGATATTTATGTTGGGACATAGGCAATAAAAATATATATAGTTAAAAATTAGTATTTATTCCACCATAACATATAATTAGCACATAAAAAAGTCTGTATTAAGGCATATAATAAACCACATTTATATTGTAGCAATTAGTTGCAAGATAGGAGTTGATCAGGCTCCTGGTCTGCAGATTAATAACACTAAACCACAATAAATTGGTAACAAAATAGTTGAGCAAATGTAGGTAATCCTGAGAATAAAGGCAAATCGGATATTAATAATGGTACAAAATTATTTTATAAGTATTCCACATGCCAAATCCAATGTATGTATTCATAAGTAATATCCCTGTAGATATAGTATATTTCTGATATAGTTAATTGTGTTAAGAACACATATTCACATTCAGAAATGGACAATTGAAAGTTCCAGTAAAACACCCGTATGAATATAGTCTCATATATTGGAGCACTTTAATAAGTAGAATGTTATTATACCTACGGGCAGGGACAGCGTGGCGCGGGAGATGTCTAGATAGCTCCAGGGTTTGCCACAGAGAGGACTCCTGTCTCCACTCCAGCCCAATGTAATGGGACTATCAACTCAAAAGCTATTTCATGGACAGGTGTGGGCTATTCCCTCGTTATTTCATTATCAATTAAGCAGGTAAAAGGTCTGGAGTTGATTCTAGGTGTGACATTTGCATTTGGAATCAGTTGCTGTCGACTCTCAATATGAGATAAAAAGAGCTGTCACTATCAGTGAAGCAAGCCATCATTAGGCTGAAAAATCAAAACAAACCCATCAGAGAGATAGCAAAAACATTAGGAGTGGCCAAATCAACTGTTTGGAACATTCTTAAAAAGAAAGAACGCACCGGAGAGCTCAGCAACACCGGAAGACCTATGAAAACAACTGTGGTGGATGACAGAAGAATTATTTCCCTTGTGAAGAAAAACCCCTTCACAACAGTTGGCCAAATCAAGAACACTCTCCAGGAGGTAGTTGTATATGTGTCAAAGTCAACAATCAAGAGAAGACTTCACAAGAGTGAATATAGAGGGTTCACCACAAGATGTAAACCATTGGTGAGCCTCAAAAACAGGAAGACCAGATTAGAGTTTGCCAAACAACATCTAATAAAGCCATTACAGTTCTGGAACAACATCCTATGGACAGATGAGACAAAGATCAACTTGTACCAGAGTGATGGGAAGAGAAGGGTATGGAGAAGGAAAGGAACTGCTCATGATCCAAAACATACCACCTCATCAGTGAAGCATGGTGGTGGTAGTGTCATGGCGTGGGTATGTATGGCTGCCAATGGAACTGGTTCCCTTGTATTTATTGATGATGTGACTGCTGACAAAAGCAGCAGAATGAATTCTGAAGTGTTTCGGGCAATATTATATGCTCACATTCAGTCAAATGCTTCAGAACGGTGCTTCACAGTGCAGATGGACAATGACCCGAAGCATACTGCAAAAGCAACCAAAGAGTTTTGTAAGGCTAAAAAGTGGAATGTTGTGCAATGGCCAAGTCACTCCCCTGACCTGAATCCGATTGAGCATGCATTTCACTTGATGAAGACAAAACTGAAGGGAAAATGCCCCAAGAACAAGCAGGAACTGAAGACATTTGCAGTAGAGGCCTGGCAGAGCATCACCAGGGATGGAACCCAGCGTCTGGTGATGTCTATGTGTTCCAGACTTCAGGCTGTAATTGCCTGCACAGGATTTGCAACAAAGTATTAAAAAGTGAAAGTTAGATTTAGGATTGTTTAGTTTGTCCCATTACTTTTGGCCCCTTAAAAAGTGGGAGGCACATATAGAAACTGTTGTAATTCCTACACCGTTCACCTGATTTGGATGTAATTACCCTCAAATTAAATCTGAAAGTCTGCAGTTAAAGCACATCTTGTTTGTTTCATTTCAAAGCCATTGTGGTGGTGAATAGAGGCCAAAATATGAAAATTCTGTCAATGTCCCAATATTTATGCACTATGCACCTGACTGTATATATTGAGTTTTATAAGACTTTAAGACTATGATCTACCAAATATTAAATGTACACATTTGTCCTTACCATGTGGAATCATGTCTAAAAGCACACACATGACATACAGAAAGAAAACAACTTTATGACTCCCATTCTGAGTGCTTCATTAAATGTATATGAAAATTGCATTACATTTTACTATACAATTATGTTCTGTCCTAAAATGTGCCATAGTGAATAAAAACAGTTTCAAAGTTGAAAGGTTAAAACAAACTCTTAAGGTGCGTACACACTGGGCGATTAAAGTGGACGACTGAACGTTATCGTTCAGTCGTTCACTTTAATATCGTCCATTTTTTTACCTAAATTATGAACGATAACAATGAACGACGAACGATGCACGTTTCCGCAGGTCATTCGTCTTTATCGTTCATCGGGTAAACATGCAGGCCAACCTGACGATATTGTCAGGGTGCTGCATGTTGGGGAATGGGGGATAGAGCCCGTTAATGATATCGTTCAGCGGGTTTGCTCAATGTCATGAACGACATTGAGCACAGCCTGCTGGGGACACACTAGACGATATCGCTCAGGGAGCATATCGTCTAGTGTGTATGCTCCTTTAGAAGACAAATCTACATCTTTGGGCATACCTTACAACTCTCTCTAGTCCATGTTATTTTGATAACCCAGCTCATAAATTCAGCAAAATAAAAGCTAACATGTGTTACCTTTTATTACACATCTTTGACTCTATGAGCAGTCTTGCCACACACATGGGGGTATTTCAGTGGCGTCACAAAGGGGGGGGCAGTCCGCATCCGGATGTCACCCGCCGAGGGGTGACACCAAGGTGCAGACTCCCCCTCACTGACAGGAGCTGGGTGCTGCACTGTAGCATTAAGTGCAGCACTCGGCTCCAGTCACTGAAGGAGCCGGCGGGTACTCCACACAGGGACCTCCTGCCTGCATTCCCCCTTCCCCCAAGTAATACGCACAGGGGTTCAGGTCACGTGACCATGCCCTTTTCTGAGTGGCCACGCCCCTTCCTGCTTGACCACATCCTTTCTTAGGCGGCCCGTGGCTGCGCCGCGCGCACATCATCCCTCCCCGCAACGGCTGACACCACTGGGGTATATTTACTAAGTCGGTTTTGGGTTTTTCAGTGGTTTTGCAATTCACAGATTTACTAAAGCCCAACCTAATAAGAAACTGCCAAAAAAACACACTTTAGAATAGGATATAGATTCGGCCTGCCACCAATGTTTTTATCAACACAAGTATAGAAACCCTGTATTTACTAAGCGACAGCAGAAACTGACAGAAAAAAACGCTAACAAACCCGCCCAAATAAATGAAGTGGTTGTGATGGGTGAGGGGACTTCAAAAGCATTGTGTTTGTGCTATGTGGTCAGTCAGAAGGAGAGGACTTACCATACACTTATAATGAAGGCAATTATTATACAGTATATTGCAAAAGTCAGAAACTGTTACATTTATAATTCTCTTATGAGGGAAATACTATTTTATTAATATTTTTGAAAATAATATTGTTTAACTTTATTAAGAGAGCATTATTATATCTTAATTACATTAACTGGGCAATATTCATTATTAATTGGGGTTTAAAAATCCTTCTGACTCTCCAGATAGATGTGTCGGTTTTTATGTCACTTTAACATCGGTTTTATGGTGGTTTGGTCAAAATCCCATTATAACACACACACACACTCATATCAACGGTGGTTTACAAAACCCTACCAAAACCGCTGAACAGTAAATACAGTGGTTTGGTGCTTCAATGGTTTCACTTTCTGATAAATCCGTTAAAACATTACAATGGAGAAACGCATTGTGGGCCTGATTCAGAGCCACTCGTAAGCGGCCGCTCGTTCGCTCTGAGCGATGTGCGCACAACTGCGCATGCGTATGGGTCGTAATGCGCATGCGCAAACCAGTCATTGCGGTCGGAAATCGAGCGCTCGCAAAACAGCGAGGGACTGCTAATTTGATTGACAGAATGTACCGTTTGTGGGTGGTAACAGGGGAAGGTGCTTGAAAACGGGGGAGTGGAGTTCCGAACGCAGGCGTGCCTAACGGTAAAAAGGGCGTTTAATGGGAGTGCATAATTAGTAAAGGAGCGTCATTGACCACGTCACTTGGTTGTCTTTTAGCCTGAACTGCTCGCAGTGATTGCGGTAGGAAAAACCTACCACAAGCACTGCGAGCAGTTCAGATGTACCCGATTAATCAAATAAATACCGGAGATGACGTGTGATGCGAACGGCAAAGGGGCGTCTTTACAAAATAGCGAGCGCATTTTTCGTTTGCTCGCTCAGACATAGAGGCGTCAACAAACCGCAATGAGCGAGCGCACAATTTAAATAGCCGGCCCCTTTTTTTGAACGACCGTCCACAAATAGCGTCCGGGTCTGAATCAGGCCCTAAGTTTCTATTTGCAGGCTGGTCCACTACTGATAAAGCCATCCCGTTGTACGCACTACAATTGGGACTCTGTGGATATAAAGACGCTATCTTTGATCTTCGGCACAAGTCGTGCATTCTGTCCACTTACCGGCCGATGAAGTGTTGCTCACGCTGACTCCGCTCCACAACAACATCAGGTGGATGCTTTCAACACCTCTAGCGGAGCGTAATTCACAGAGGCTCTGCCCTCCTGCTGCCACTGCTCTGGGATTAGCACTGGTGATCAAGACCCACAGTGGTAGTGAGGTGTTTGGATATTACATCTGCAATTGGGCTATCAACTGCATTTATTTATTCTGCTATATTTATCCATGACCCAGACCTAAGCGAATTTGCTAATCACACCGGATCTTTTAAGACTTTGGTGGACACTATATTTGCACTATATGTGATGATGTTCTTTTTTAGAATATATATTTCCCTTTTACATATTTTATAAGGCTTAAGTTTTTGGCAATTTTTTGTGGTTTTAAACAATATTTTAGGTTAAACTGTAAGTTCTGGTAATTATACCTTATTGAATGAATCTGTAATACGTTATCCTTGTGCTCCTAATTGTTTTTTATTTGCCATGCAAAACAACCTAGAGATAACTGGGACGAGAAGATAAATATATTGCTAACACATTTTTATCAGTTATGACTGCTACAAATCAAAGTAATCTGCCGAGTAGAAGGGAAACTGTTATTTACTAGACACTAACTGATGTCGCCATAAGATGACTCACTGTGCGGCAGTCCTGTCCATCTTATTTTAATTCGGCTAGTCTGGCTACACAGGCTAAAATTCTTAGTATTCTTAGTAGGAAAGTGATGATTGGTCAGCAATTGACTGGGACATTTATGTCTAAACCATTTTCCCATTGATCTACTAATTTGCACATGGTGCAAAAAAAAACATTTTGCTACAGTACTTCATGAGAATTTAGTTTATTGCCAATGGATTATGACTTGATGAATAACTAGGTTTACTGCTAAAATGGTGCAAATTTCTGCATGACACTAATGAAGGATTGTGTTGGGATGTAGTCAGTTAAACCAATTGTCAAATTAAGTGTTTAATATTATGTCTTCATGCATAGTAAGAATTTGTCTTATTTCAACGGCACTAATTGTGTCTCTTCAACAATATATTCATTATAGACAATAATATTCTGTCCTTCAGATACCTGGAATTACAACTCTTTGCTGTTCTCATGGCAATCACTTGAGAAAAGGGAAATGCCAAGACTACATTCCGACCCATTAACAATCAATGAAATGTGTTACTGAAACCAACACAGCTTCACGAAGAGACCTACAACGCCATTAAACAAGATAATAAAAAAAGCTAACCTATAAAGTAACTGTAATGTAACTAAAATAAATCAAAACAATTCCAGCTCTTTAGCACCATAGCTTAAGTAATGTTTCGCTGACATCGCTGCAACATAATGATCATCGCTAAATTACCATTTGTGAAAAATTGTAAACAATTTAATTTGTCACAATAGAATTTAGTTGCATTTTTGAATATGTACCTTCAATATATTTTTTAGAAAAATATACACAAGTTAGCACAGGTGCAGTTTACATAAAACCAATATAAAACAAGTGGTTTGGTACGAGGCAAAGGTTTATACTGGGGCATTACCAGAGACAATTTGTAGTTCACACTGGTAGAGTGATACTGAGTAGAGTACAGAGAACTAGTCACTAGAATTATCTTTCCTATAACGGTCAGGAGGTTCTCACTCAACCCAAACTTAGAATCATCTCCTCAGGCAAGAGTATACGAAGGTTCAGAAGTCCCCTCTAGAGCAGACAATGGAATATGAAGGAAAGATGTTTCACTGCCATTTTAGCATTACACAATAACAAACATATGTGGTGTGTAACTTTTACAAACATATAAATATATGTTATATAAATATATATATATATTTAGAAAGAGTGAATGTAAACTAAATGGAGTAACATCTATGTCAGTGATGTGTGTGAGAATGTACTATGCAGTACAGACAATGGGAATCTGTGTTGATTTGGTGATAAGCCAATTGTCTCAAATACATTGGGTCAATCTGTAATATATATAGAAGCGATAAAGTATGCAAATAATCAGTGGTCATTAGAGTGGGCTGGTATATGTCATATCAGCACTTCTGTTACTGCTTCAATTATAATATTATCCAGGGCCGGTGCAAGGTTTCCAGGAACCCTAGGCAAAATGTCAGCCTACTCCCCCTCCTACATCCCGACGCTCTCTAATGGTAGCGCCGGCCCTGATAATATCATACATTTTCCATACCGACACTTTTAAACTTCCATTTCAAGCACAGCATATACAGTAGCAAGAAAAAATATATTCTGTTGAAAGGCAAGATAGAAAATCCTGCTCTTTCCCTGATCTTCAGATCTGTTACAGGCAGACCACAGCATACACTTTAAAGTGAGAAAAGCATATTGTTCCTGAGATGATAATCTTGGCTGCAATATAAAATGCTTCTGAACAGGGGCGCTTTAAGAGAGGAGGGGGCCCGTGTGCAAACTTTTTGTGGGCCCCCTTCTCTCTCCGGCGGTGCTGCGGTGTACCGGGTGCAGTAGATTCTGTCTAAGTGTCAGAATCGACTGCGCATGCATTTGTCTCTGGGAAAATGGCATCTGCTCCATATTCCCGGGAACAGCAGTACTGTGCATGTGCCCGCCACCTTATTATACAGTGATTTTTGCTGCTCTGTAGCATCAGCTCAGCACTGCAGAGCAGCACTACTGACAGGTAAGTATAAGACTAATGGGTGCAGGGTGTGCGGTCTGGGCCTCCCTGGACCCAGGGGCCCGTGTGCCCCGCACACCCTGCCCCATTATAGATACGTCCCTGCTTCTGAATTACCTTGATTACTTTTACAGCACCATTTCCCACTGTTGTCTTTGTATACTATAAAAGAGGTCATTTGTTACCTATACCAAAGCTGTATCAGGCTTAGGGGCTTATTCAATTAGCTTTTTTCAGCAAAAAGTTTTCGCCGGTGACGTCATTTCGCCAGGCGAAAACTTATCCCTGTATTCAATTGCAAAGACTTTTTGCCGGTGTGGAAAGTCAATGCATTGGAATAGGCGAAAAAGATTCGTCTTTGAAAGCTGTCGAAAAAAAATGCAGAATTGGGGTTTTGGGGTGCAAACTTGCGGGAACCACCCTGCATCCTTGGGACAGTCCCCCAAAGGTAAACTGTGTCAAAAAAAGTTTAAAAAAAACTTAAGAACATCCCAGAAAATTACTTTGAAAAAGGGGGAGAAATAGAACAAAGTTGGGGGACAAACTTAAAAACTAGCGAAATAGACTCCAGGGGGGTCCCCAAGGATGCCCCAGGTGTTTTTAAGATTGCAGGTGTTTGAAGCAGGTGGATTTTTTTTTTTTAAATTTCAAAATATGATAGTACCCATTTTCATGTACCCCAAATTTGCTGGGACTATTTATTTTCTGCCAAAAAAACTGCTAAATGCTATTCTTCACCACTTCTGCAAAGACGCTAATTAGCAGCTATTGAGAGTATTTAAGTACCCCAAATACCCTCAGCAGGCCTATTTGGGAGTATCTAAAGTGATCCTCAATGTCAGTGCTTCTTTTGGGGGG
Source organism: Taudactylus pleione (assembly GCA_031769625.1). Taxonomy (NCBI): domain Eukaryota; kingdom Metazoa; phylum Chordata; class Amphibia; order Anura; family Myobatrachidae; genus Taudactylus; species Taudactylus pleione. The sequence goes on along the minus strand of JAUIMM010000555.1, from coordinate 3,338,460 downwards.
TGTCAGGCTGATTTCTCCAAATCTGACAGCACTTTTTGCTGGTTTCGAATTCGCTGATTTGGAATTGAATACGAGAAAACCAGCGATGTCGGCAAAAACTCCGGCATGTGAAAAGTACGGGACTTTTTGTGGCTAATTGAATATGCCCCTTAAGCTCGGTATACAATTACCTGGCTTTTGTGACTAACTAGCCGTCACGCCAATCGAGCAGCCGATTTGGCAAGCTATGCATACTTATCAATCAGCCGCTTGATATGTCAGACCAGACATCAGAACTGGGCAAGCATTTAAATTTGCCAATCCAATTGTGATATCAGTGTCGGGGGTCACAGCAGCCAGTGTACGGGTGGTCGGCGGGTCACTCGTACACACATGCAGATGCACCGATATACCTGTGGTATATCTGCATTATATATCAGCATCTGCAGGACTGACCTGATATGTCTGTGAATGAAGCCATTCACAGACATATCTGGTGTATACACCTACCAACCCATGACCTATATATCGTTCGTCGTTTGATCGAACAATATATCTACTAGTGTGTACCCAGCTTTAGGCATGGTGCACATTACTCGGAATGGTAGGTGATTAAATAGTGACACATCATCTTCAGTCACATCATCAGGTAGTTTCTGCTAATAGCTACTAGAAAGACACCAACAAACCCAGTTACAGAGAGAGATTTGTATCCCTGCTCTCCTCTTCTAGGGACTACATTACAGTGGTCTGCAGACAGTGAAATTTGTAAGATTAGAGTGCCAGACCAGCCACAGCCTGTGATAGCCCAGTACTGAACACAGAATCAGGAGTACCCACTGCACTGTGTACCCCCGGACATCACTAACAAGACAAATTATGTCTTGGTGACATACTGCAATACAACAACAACAAACATGATTAATGGTGGCCCATATGCACATATGAGGGTTGATAAACTTCAACAGACACAGCACTGTGACATTGTTAAGGACATATTTAGTCTCGGTTTGGTTCTCCAGAAATCTGAATCCACCCGAACTTCGTAATTCCGTACAGATCCAAGTGGCGGTTCTGATCTCCTGAGGAGATCCAGACAGGCCCGAGTCACGGTTCTGATCTTACCCCGGTTCGGATTCAGATTTTAAAAATGAATTCCGGGATTTGGATTGCAAAAATTACATGATTTTAGCTGTTTTTAAAAACTTTTTAAGTTTTCAATCTAAAAAACAACAACACAGATCCAAGATCAAAACACTTGAGGATGGTTTTTCAAAACCAAAATCAAAACATGAAGATCAAACCAGATCCAAAATAAAACCATGGAGGTCAGCGCACATCTCCATTAATTAATAGTGCCTAAAGAACTGCAAGTGGCTGCAGACAGGACCATCTTTAAAGTTGATCTTTACTGCAAATACCATTTTCCTGGGTCAACCCCATGTTATGAATAGCACATTGGCTACCTTGTGGTAAGACAAGACCATGCTGATCCAGGTGGAAGCACAGAGAAGGACAGAAGTAAGTTGAACTTCAACTAACACTTTACATTAAGTCTTAGATACCAACATAAAAACTAGAAAGTGTAAAGGAATATGCTGGTACTGTATAGGTAAATGTAATAATGTTTATAAGTTACTGCTAAGGTAAACATACTGATTTGTGTAGGCAGCATACATGTGAACATTTGACTATTGGTACGTCTACTACATAGTTGCCTACCTTTTGATTGTCCTCCCTGGGAGAAGCCTGGCGAGGACAAACAGATGGGCTGTGATGGGGCGGGGCCTGATGGGTCACGTCATTAAGCGCCCCCCCAAATTGCCGCGATGGGCCTAAATTTAAATAGGGGGTGGGGCTAAATGATGCGATCCATGGAGAAACGCATCATTTAAGTCCCGCCCCCTACTCGGGGATCCGCGATCGCCGCGGAAATTCTCCCCATTCTGCCCACTTCACTAGGAAGTGGGCAGAATGCGGGAGAGATGACTACCCTTCTGGGGGCGCGTGGGGTCATCCGAAAAATCGGGAGCCTCCCATGAAAACTGGGAGGGTAGGCATGTATGGTCTACTAGGGCATAGTTTCAAATACATACAATTATATGTGTCAGCAGGAGGTCATCTGTAGGGTAGGAGGACACTTTAGAAAACCAATGAAGACTGTTGAAGCTTCTCTACTGGATCAGAAACAATTTCTATGTTCCAAAATGATGTCAACATAAATGTGAGCAAATTGGCATGAAAATCAAAGAGGCATATGTGCATTTCTGTCACTTTGCTGGTACCCTGTCTCTGCTATTAGGCTCTAGTCACTTTTACTCTTAGCCGTAACGGATCTAATAAGGAGTTGGTAGGAAATTGTTGCATTGTCTGAAACCCGGCATCATCTGTCTCAAGCAAACAGCGATTCAAGAGCAGAAACTAAAGCAAAGTTTTATTTTCTTGTAGTAAAGTTTATGAACCTTTCCTCTGAAATCCGATATCAAATTCAATTACATGGCAGTTTGTATTCATGAGGACATGTTTACAATGTTTAACTTGTAATGCTAAATGTTTAGTCTTTAGAGTTAGAAAAATCAATATGTGGTTGTACACAGTAAAACATTATTTGGAACACAAGAATTAAAATAAGTTACAGATTAGCCAAATAAATAACTAATTGGTGTTATAACAAGTAATGCAGTGTTAAAAAAAAAAACTGTATTAACAGCGTGGTACAATTATTAATACTTATTAGTTAATTGATTTGTGGAGGAGTTTATTTTTAAGCTGTGTTTCAGTACCTCTTTGTTATCGTTAATTTTCTGCCTATTCATCTCACTGTGTCTCCAATTTTGAAGAGGACAGAGAAAATAATAATAATATCCTGCAGCGAATCAGATTACTGGAATCGTCACAGCAGCACAGAAGATTATGGCAGATTATAGCATTGCGCCATACAATACAGCATATTACATTTGATAGGGACGTGTCTTGGGGGCAGATGTTTCAAACCTTTTAAAGAGGAGGTGAAGAAGGTGCCTATCGCAACTAATCAGATTCTACCTATCATTTTATAGCATGTACTAGATATACGATAGCTACAGTATACTCTGATTGGTTGCTGTGGGCAAGACCTGAACTTGTCCTCTTTAGAAGGTTTGAGTCATCAACCCAAGGAATATGGGCTCAAGATGGAAGCCAAAGTCTGAGAGTCTGATAATGGAAAGAGCAGGATATCAAAACAGTGTTTGTCATAAAGATTGTCACATGCACTTTTACATAGAAATGTGTGCCTACCCCCATGTTTGGTTTTGGTTTTGGATCCGGATTAACTTTCGTGCTTTGGTTTTTGGTTTTGCAAAACCACCCTCACATGGTTTGGTTTTGGAACTGTTTTTTTTTTCCCAAAATTGATAAAAACTACTAAAATCACATAATTTGGGCTTTTGTTTCTTCCTACAGTATTATTAACATACCTGTAACACTAATTTCCACTCATTTCCAGTTAATTTTGACCACCTCACTGGTCACTATATTGTTTTCATACAGTTTAGGCCAAAAAGTTGCACCAAGCTAGCTGGCTGACTAAGCTAAGTGGCAGCAGTGGGTACATCAGGAAACAAATGTTTTCATTAATCACGAGGCCTGAGGGTGATAGAGTATGTATATAGTTGAAGGCAGGGAAAGGAAGGGTTGATTCGTAGCAAATTTAATTTAAGTTTTGGATTCCGAAGCAAATTTATGAGGTAGAAAGGGAGGCATTTACAAAAAATATTTTAACCATTCACATCAGTCCTTGCCCCAGTTGAGCACTATGGTGATTCCTCATTCTTAAAAAAAATGAAAGGAGCATGCAGGAGATGCTGCCAGTGGCTATGAAATTTTTTTGACATTTTTTGGCATTCAGCAACCGCATGTCATAGACATCAGTGGCAGTGGAAGTTAAATTACCGACATGGCACATCTAGGTAAGAGAATGGCACTGCAGTGGCAGTCAGGATGGCAGTTTAATAAACTATAACAATAATTGTTGACATTTACACAAAAAGACAGTCAGCAATGCCCCAAACAGCGCATAATGCAAAGAAAAGAGGTGCAAGATGGAATTGTCCTTGGGCTCTCCCACCGACGGGAGTGATGCCGGTGTCACACCTGCCCATTTAGATTCTTGAACGGGTGGATGAACTATTAATGTGGCAGTACACAAAACAGAAGTTCTGAACAGGAAGGGGGCAGAGGGATTTAAGTCTGGTATGAAACATCTCTTATCACTGTGCTTCTGGGATTATGAATGGGAAGGCTGGGAGGGGAGGAGGGAGAACATCTCCAGATACCATCACAAAATAGCCTCTCCATTTGGTGCTTGAGTTGCATCTGAGCAAACACGGCTGTTATAATCAAGGAAAGCCAAGCTCACCAGGTTGTTATCTACCAATCAAGGTTGAAAAATGGAATAAGAGTATTTTGAAAGTATACCTATTTGTGATTTTAGTTGAAATAAATACAGTATGAAACAAAACAAAATGTAAGCGTCAGAGCAGCGGCACAAACGCACAGTGCTTACATGGATACACTGGGGTACGGAAACATACACTGGGGTATGGACTCCATTGTCACAGTGCTTATACGGATACACCGGGGTACGACTGCAGCTTCACAGTGCTTATATGGATACACTGGGGTAAGGAAGCATACACTGGGGTACATCCTGCAGCGTCACAGCGCTTACACGGATACACTAGTGTATGGCCTGCAGCATCACAGTGCTTATATGGATACACTGGGGTAAGGAAGCATACACTGGGTACGTCCTGCAGCGTCACAGCGCTTACACGGATACACTGGGGTACGGCCTGCAGCATCACAGTGCCTATACGGATACACGGGGTATAGAAGCATACACTAGGGTTTGTCCTGCAGCGTCACAGTGCTTATACGGATACACTAGGGTACGGCCTGCAGCTTCACAGTGCTTATATGGATACACTTGGGTAAGGAAGCATACACTGGGGTACATCCTGCAGCATCACACTGCTTATACGGATACACTGGGGAACCTTCTGCAGCATCACAGTGCCTATACGGATACACGGGGTATAGAAGCATACACTGGGGTACATCCTGCAGCATCACACTGCTTATACGGATACACTGGGGAACCTTCTGCAGCATCACAGTGCTTATATAGATACACTGGGGTATGGATGCTTACACTGTGGTCAGGGGCGCCGAGAAGGGGGGGAGGGGGTACAAATTACCCGGGCTTGCCGTGTGCTGGGCTGCAGTGGGAGACTGCTTGCAACTGCTAAGCAGCAGCTTGAGCAGTCTCCTATGCCTATGGGGGGGAGCGATCAAGCTGATTGCGCCCTCCATTGGCTGTGCGCCTCCCTCCCAGCGCCACTTTGCAGCACTGAAAAAAAGTAGGGAGTTTTTACCCTAAGTGGGCGTGACCACGTCTCCCATAATTAGGCCACGCCCCCTGTCACCCGGGCCCCGCGTGGCTCTTGATGGCCCTCACTGTGGTAGGGCCTGCAGCGTCACAGTGCTTATTAATACAGCACAAAAAAAGATCAACTTATTATTTTTATAATTTTTTTAAAAACTTTTCTTCACTTATATTTTACAGTCCCTGGATGGACAGTATAGCCCCTGGATGGACAGTACAGCCCCTGGATGGACAGCACACCTCTGGATGGACTGCACACCTCAGCACACCCCTGGATGGACAACACAGCACACCCCTGGATGAACAGCACACTACTGGATGGACATCACAGCACAGCACACACAGCCCGCCCTCCCTGCACGAAGATGTCTTTACTCATTTTGGATTCGGGTCAGGTGGGAAATCCAGAGGTTCCTGCTCGGATTCACTATGTTAGGGCGGGTCCGGTTCTCTGAGAACCGGACCCACTCATCTCTACTTTTACATGAGCTTGCATTTTTATCACTATCTGGGAAGTGCAAAACTGTTTCAATAGAAAAACTGTTTCAAAATGCATGCTCACTTTTACATTGATTTCATATGGGATAAGATACCCCCACTTTTAACATTAAGGGCTCCATTTAAGAATGTGTCGTAACCCTTTTAGCACTAGCTTACTCAGCTGGCCGGCGGCCTGGCGCAATCCACGATCGCAACCATCGACCACCGATGGTCGTGATGGTGATCCCAGCCTGCGACTTTAGTCGCAGTGCTGAGATCGTAAATGCAGTGTTATAAACTTCCTGCTGCCTTTGCATATTTACAATGACGGAATTGCAAAGCTGCCTGCAAGCAGCTTTGGAATTCCAATCCAACCAGAATCAGCCACTATGTTCGGTATTTAGCAAACAGCGTCAGCTTAATTTACAGCTGTATATGACTGTACCGCATATGGCGTTAGCAGTACGATCCACATTGCCGGCAATGTGGACCCAGCAAAGCTTTTCCAACTTCAGCAAAGCCTTCCAGACATGTGTAGATTGTTGTTGCGCATGCGTAATTGTCGTTGGTTCATCAACAGACACATGAGGCTGGCGGCATATCACCGGACAGGAGGGGGACACTAATGGACCATGCAGAACAGGTAAGTCATTTTAAATACCAGTGATATATTATAAGTATCACAGTGAAACTAAATAAAAATGCCGCCAGCATATACTGTAGTATTGTTATTAAATGGAACCCTAAGAATATTATAAGTCACCAATACATTATGAGACTGTACAAAGGTATGTTTTTTTTATTCCTTATAATACACAATAGTTTCTAAAGCAATGACACCAGAGCTCACCTCTTATAAGTGAGGACACCAGGAATCACCATTCATATTTGTAGACTATTTAAAAGAGTTTATTGGCATCTTTCGCGTTTTATAGCCAAATAAATCTATGCTGTAATTTGGAGTGTATGGTAGCCGAACAGGCTGCTCTTGTGAGTTACGGGTATGTCATTACCCTATTACTGTTTCAATTGTTTGGTTGCTGCATGAAGTCTTGAGATTCATCTAAAATAATAACCATTTTAAAAAACAAACTATAGACATGCCATCAGTCACAGTTGCAAAATATAAATAAAGAAAAAGCCGTCCAACTGACTGCTTGTGGGATGCTTTAAACCTCAAAGGCTAATAATAATAATATAATGATATGTTGTCCACAGATTTAATAAATAAATTTTCACTCAATGCTAATTCAAATTTGTATACCGTTGCAACTCACACTATAAAAACAAAAACAGACAAAAGAGGTTATAAACAGAAAGTATATAAAGGCATTTTCTGTAATGTATTCTTTGCTTGAACCATCTGACATTCAGATCATCTGCTCAATTTCCACGTCTAGCACCACTTTCCTGTTACCCTCTCAGCCGTCAATAGTCTGCATAACCTCTTCTTTTACAATTTATAACACTATGTATTTTCCGAAAAGCATGTCATAAATACACACACGCACACACACACACACGCACACAATGTTTTATTTCAAAGTTTGAAGCATTAGAGACTTTTATCATGGACGTATACATTGCATGTGCATGATAAAAGTTCCTCTAGAAAGGCTCTTATAGCATTGAAGCAATCAAAGGAGGATTTACTGTATATAATCTATGTATGTACAGGTTCCGCTATATAGAGTTATTGGATACATCTTCCTAAAACTAAACAGTGTTTTGTAAAGTTTTGCAGACTAACAAAGTAAATTAAAGATAGCCAGCTTTAAACTTATACTCTGAAGTGTCATAAATCCTTCGATATCTCAGCATGCGGGGGAAGAATATATTTTTTCTTTTATTTCAATTTTGAGTGATCATCCATGGGAAAAAAAAGCTTGAAAAGTTAATGAAATTTTTATGTGCACTGGGATAGGTGAAACGGTCTGTTTGGTGCTTTGAGATGATGAGATAATCATTGGAGCTTTGATCACTTATTCAGGTGACAAAACTGGACAACTTCAAGAGCGGAAATTAAAACTAAAGAAATTCTGCATTGTACATTAATGGTCTATCTGGGAAGCAGCAGCAGCCGCAGCAGCGGGGGAGGGGGAAAGGCAGTTCATTCCCACCACAGTGGCCATTAGCATTAGGGTGGACAGAGACAAATGTTTCTCACTTGGATGTGATTTATGTGTTCTTTAAAAATACAAAAGTGGATTAATGCACAACAAACTTCTTCTGTAAAACAAATTAATTTAAACATAGAGAACAAAAGACCAAACTTGCAATCTGGCAATAGAGCCATGTTTCGTTTTATTCAGGATGAATTTCTGTGCTCACAGGAATTAGTAAGCCTATAATGAAGTGATACTGATTATGAGTACACATAGATTCACATGTGCACTTTAGTTAATCAATCTCAACCTCAATGTGCAGAGACTACACAATGAGATGGTTCATAGATTCATAGACTCAGCAAAGACTCATACATATGCCTGTATTCAATTTGAGGCAAAATGTCATTTTCGCCTATTTCAAATATCCCCGTATTCAATTACATTGACTTTTCGCCGGTGCGAAAAGTAATTGTAAAAAAACAGGGATCATTTTTCGCCTGCCTTTAGCAGGCGAAAAAAAGTGCAGAATTGGGGTTTAGGGGTGTATGGTAAAAAAAAAATAGCCTGCAGCCTTTATTAAGTCCCCTTAGGATAAACTGTGTCCAAAAAAAATGTAAAATACCCTCAGGACCCCACGAAAAATGGTGTTAAAATGTTGGGGTGAAAAAAAAAAAGGGGAACAGTGTTTAAAAATAGCGAAATAGGTTCAGGGGTGTTCTGCAAGTATGCGGCAGGTGTTTTCTAGAATAGGCTATTAGCGGCAGTTGCATTTTTGCAGAATTTTTAAAAACTTAGCTTAGGGACTTACAAATATGCTAGTACCCATTTTCAAGTACCCCAAATTTGATGGGATCACTTTTTAAAATGTAAAAAAAAAAGCTAATTGCTCTTCTGTATCACTTCTTCAATGTCGGGAAAAAAACACCTGCCGCGTCTATTTAAAAACCCGACTTTCTTCTGCAGGTAAAAACGGGGGTACCCATAGTGATCCCCCAGGTCTGGACATCTTTAGGGGGATCCTACAATTATTTCCCAAAAATTCCCGTATTTTTCGCGGATCCAAGTTTCCCCTGTTCCCGTTTTCGCCTACTTTGGTATTGAATACAGGGAATAGCGGGCACGCGCGCGATACTTTTCCACCTGGAAAACAGGCGAAGGAGGCAAAATGTCCAGCAGGCGAAAAGTCTGGACTTTTCGCCTCAAATTGAATATGGGCCATAGGAGGAGATGATCAAACCTACTGCGTATATAATCATCGGGCTATTCTTTAGATTCCCAACACATTCATGCTATATCTTTAGAACGCCTACGCACATTTGCTCATGTTTTCTCAGTAGAAAACTGGTCGAATCAAAAGATTATGGGTGGGATGCATCAAAGGTAAAAATGTGGTCAAACCTCGAAAATGCGGATTGACTGCATTTCTCATATGCACCAAGCCCCGGAGTACGATGCATTCCATGCCTTCGTTGTGGTGGGTAACACCCTATTTCTGATGGCATTACCCATAGCAGCATAGGGGCTTCTATCCGCAGAGTGCTATTAGAGGGATCCACTCAGAACCCTCCCAGCACCCCCGCGGTGTGTGTGTCCTTCTGCGCATGCACAGAGCATGCACAGACCGTCAGAGCGGTCCTTTGTGGGATTCGTCATGCATATCGGCGTCGCCGACGCTGACATGCATGCGAAGACCGGAGGAATGCATCACATTTCGAGTGTGATGCATCATGCATCCCGCCCCAGGTTTTATATGCAGATTAATTTTAATCCAATCTGATTGTACAATATCAGACAAAAAGTGACGTGTCTACGCACACTTTCAACCATTCTGCCGATGCTTCTGCACATACTCCTCCAGCAACATCTCGATCTTTGTGTCTTTTCAGCAGAATATTATGTTTCCTGGATCGCAGTGTAATCAAAAGTAAAATCGCATTGAAGGTATAATTGTACAAGTGTACCTAGCTTAAGGAGGACTGGTGGTGGTGCCATTATCAATCAATCAATCAATCAATCAATCAATCAATCAATCAGCTTCTAGCTATTATTTTATAGAATGTACTAGATAAATGTTAGCTAGAATTTGATTGGTTGCTATGAGTAACACCTCTACTAGTCCTATTTAGAAGGTTTGATACATCCATCCCTTGGACCTGTAACATGAGTCTTCTGCAGTCCCACCTACACTAATTTGGTGCTAGTGCATAATATCGCTAGAATTAATTGTACTTTTTTAGTGAGTTCAATAACAACGTGGACATTTCAAACAATATCTAAGAAATGTATACTGTATACTGTAGCTGAAATACAACAAAAAATATAAATCAATATACAAATATGGAAGATGTTCTATAACTTTGAGTTAAGACGCACAGTGTGTGAAATGTACTGGAAATGTATTGGGCATTCCTGGGCGGTGACTGGGAGGTGGCTATTCAGATGTGAGTGTTGCTGGTGTGTCGCTGAATGGTTGCGAATTCAGATGCTTACTTGCTCACACTGGGAGCCATACTCTAATGCAGATTGTGCACCTAGCATGGGGCTGGTGCAAATTTCAGTAATGCGACCAATGATTGCGTCTTAGATGCAGTAAGCAGGATTATAGGGTATACAGACTCACAAAGTGGGCAGCCCAGTGCCCACACAGTCAGATGCACATTTTTACACCAGGGGAGGGGCTGATACTAGCATTAGCAAAAACTTACAGACACGACTACGGCAAAAGATGCTAATGAGGTCGTAGCACTGTGCGACTCAGAATTAGCCCATAAGCGGCAAAAATTGTCCTATATATAAATATTGTCTGTATATATATATATAAATATAAATTGTCTGTGTATACACAAATGTGTCATCATACACCTATCCTTTTTGCACCATATAGAACTAGACTAATACATTCTGTACTTAGGATTAGTGGATTTTATTGCAAAGGAGCTAAAGCTTACGGATGCATGGGCGAGTCACTCTCATAGGACCGCTGTCTTTTGCCATTAAAACCAAATTCCATACTTTCTCCAGCATTTTGCATCTTAATTCGCTAACAGCGTACTTGCGTACTTAGGGGGTGTTTCAGAGTTCTCCCCTTTATCGTCTTTGGACGCAGAAGCAAAATTATGGTAATGCCGCAGGAGCATCTGAAGAAAAAAGATGTTTCCTGCCAGCATCGCAGATCCGAGTCCAGCGTCCAAAGACACAGCATCAACGTCACGATGGTTGCTGCCATTGGACATATCAGAAAAGCCTAAGCCACCGGAACTCCTCTGCTGCGGCCTGGGAATCTGTATTGGAAGACACAGACCCTGGCCTCGACATGCCTTCAAAACCGGGACGACACATTTTCATTATGTAAAACTGACCAATCAGGCTGCAGCTTAGGGAGCACTGTGCATGCGCAGTCCTCCCACCATTGTAGCTGTACGCAAATCATCTGGTTTGCATACAACTATGAATCAGGCTCTTGGTTGCTAATAGTGTACTAAGGCCCTCATTCAGAGCCGCTCGCTATTTGCGGTCGTTCGTTCTAAAACAAGGGGTGGCTATTCAAATGAACCGTTCGCTAATTGCGGTCTGTTCACGCCTCTAAGTCTGAACGAGCGAGCAAAACTTGCGGTTGTAATTTTGAAAAATACGCCCCCTTGCCGCTCGCACCATACGTCATGTCCGCTATTTATTAGATTAATCGAGTACATCGAACAGCTATTCTTGTGGCTGGTTTTTTCAACCGCTATTTTACGAGCAGTTCTGAGTAAAAAAAAAACAAGTGACGTGGTCAATGACGCTGCTGTATTAATTATGCACTCCCTTAAAACGTCCGTTTTGACCTTTAAGCACGCCTGCGTTCGAATTCCACACCCCCGTTTTCAAGCACCTTCCCCTGTTACCACCCACATACGCCTCCTTCTGTCACTCAAAATAGCAGGCATTCGCTATATAGCGAACAAACGATTTTCGGCCGCACTGACTGGTTCGCGCATGCGTATTAAAATCCGTACGCATGCGCAGATGTGAGAACATTGGTCAGAACGAACGAGGGGCCGCTTACGAGCGGCTCTGAATCAGGGCCTAAGTACTTAAGTTTGGTATTTTGTTGAAAAATACTTGGTGAAAGTAGCAGATTAAGATGCATATTTTAAAGAAAACATCTGATGGTGCAGCTACACTAATTCACAAAGTCTGTTTAGTACAATTTGGGTATAGGTGTATGCGGACAAATCTGTACATGTGTGTGTATACTACATGGGACCTATCACCATTTACATGTTTTTCTCAACAAATATTAATCAGATGTAAACATATAAGTAAAGCATGAATAGAACTGAAAAGATGATTGCTTAAAATAACAGGTGAATAAAAAATGAAAACCTCTACTTACATGTAGTGCAATTGAGGATTCTTGGAAAACGCCCTTGGCTGTATGCTTCTGAGTCCAGAGTTCTTAATTGTTCTGTAAAAAGATTTTTTTTTTAAAATAAATTTTATTATATGAACATCTATGTATAAATAGTAAACTCAAAATTGCAAAACAAGAGTAAAATTTCAGTAGAGCCAAACACATGATGCTATTTAAAAATGATCATTTAAATACAGTAGATGTTAAAGATGTATAGCTCAGAAAACTATAATTCCAAGTCTAGTTCTATACTTATAGATGCATTGCTAAGCTAGTATGTTTTACTGGTCACACGATGTCTATTACTTTGCACAGACGCTTAAAAATAAAATGCTGACCTTGGAATGCACTTGCTTCTAAATGGCAATCTGATTTGGGTATGACAATATCTCCCACCCTATTTACTTTGCATTATGAGAACACTATGAAAATATTGCATTCCACCATGTTCCAGGAGGTGCACTTTAAAAACTCTACACAGAGCCTTTATTTCTCAGGGAAGAGGAGATGCATGGTGGCAACTGAGACTGCAGTATGTCTTAAATGTAAACACCTGGTTGCTGATTTTTATCATCAATTTTGCGGGTGTAGGAAAATTAGCATATTTTGGGATAAATTGCACTCGTTCAATGGCTCAGTCACACACCTCCATCTTGAGCGTGACCCTTTGGCAAGTTTGAAAATTGGGATCAAGGTCCTAGGCATACTGAATTTGTCCCTTTCCTTACCCTGGTTTTGACAGTTGCCAAGAAGGTAATTTTCAAAACTTGGACTATGGCCACCCCACCCTTCCTGGCAGGGGTGTATTTATAATAGGTGCAGGGTGTGCGGGGAACACGTGCCCCTGAGTCCAGGGGGGCCCTGCACTGCACAACCTGCACCCATAATATTACTTACCTCTCCGAAGTCCCACACCGGCGTGGGGGTCCGGCGCTGTAAAATGACTGGAAAATGGCCACAGCGGCCATTTTCCCTTCGTTTGCACATGCGCAGTACAGGGAAAATGGCTGCCGCGGCCATTTTCTCGGTGACCTGTGCATACAGTATATAGACTCTAGGCACACTCTAGTGCCCAGAGTCTATAACTCCGGCGCTGGCCGCGCACAGCTCAGTACGCTGGCGGCCGCCGGGCAGAGAGGAGGGGGCCCGTGTTGGAGACTGCACACAGGCCCCCTCCTCTCTCAAAATGTACAGTGTGATCAGGGCCGGCTCCAGGGTTCTGAGCACCCTGTGCTGGCTCTTGAGGGAGCGCCCTAACCTCGCGCGCGGCTTCGACCAAATGTGGGGTGTGGCCTAATTACAATGGCCACGCCCCCTGTGTGACGTTATTTGGAGGCGTGCCCGCATGGCACGCCCCCAAATAACGTCAGGCTGGGGGTTAAGACCAGCACTCCGTCACTGGCTGGGTTTCCCCCAGCCCTCTCCTGTCAGTGAATGGTTGCCGCGCGCAGCATCCATTCACTCTCTGGAGGTCCGGCACCGCCGCACAGCTGTGGTGGTGGGTGTCCCCAGCATCCCAATTTGAATACCCGTGGGCCACTTCGGCCCGCAGGTGGAACAGCAGAACAGTACTGTCCCGCTGAAATCGGGATGCTGGAGAGGGGTGCCGCCCTCTACAGGTGGCGCCCCTGTGCGACCGCACTGGTCGAACACTCCTAGAGCCGGCCCTGAGTGTGATAGATATGACATCACTGCAACATTCACTTAGAACACTAGATGTTCCCTTAGAATATAAGCTCTCACGAGCAGGGACCTCTTCCCTCATGTGCTTCTCTTTACATTTTCTTCTACTCTCTACTCCCCATTAGGGCACCTAACACGGGACTGCCAACTCCCAGCAGCTTATTGTGAGCGGTTTAATCACTATTTCAGCAATGTATATAAGTTGTGTCCTTGTCCTGCACTGTAATGTACTGTAAGTTACTTGTTTCTTGTTCACCTATTAGTTCTATGTACTATGTAAGGCGCTGCGGAACACTTGTGGCGCCATATAAATAAAGGATAATAATAATAATAATAATAATAATAATGTACAGTATACTGTACTTTCATGATCACACATCACCTCAGGATTCCATAACCAGTAACAAATTCTTGAAATGATCACAGAACATTTAATTGATTTAAATTATTAGAAGGAATTTGATAATACTATTAATGCACGTTGCATTACCGTATTTTATAGCGTTCCCGCTAGGCTGTTTTAGTGGGGCGCCGTGCCATGCCCTGCCCTATTTCTGAAGGGGAGAAAGCACCCTGCCCTCCAGCGCAGCACCCCGCTGAGACAACCTGCGGGTTCTGTCTCCACCCGCGGGTCACAGTGTCCCACGGGTGATCAAAACGGCAGCGCAGCGGTCACTGCCGGTGAATGGACGCCGGGCGCATGCGCCCGGCATCCATTCACTGTGACCGCAGCGCTTGAGGGCTGCCCGGCATGTCCGTAAGTTCCGGGCACACCCCCAGGAGTGACGAAAAGGGGACGTGTCATAAAGACATGCCCCCTTTACTTTGGTCATGCCCCCTATTCAGAAGTGCCCTAGCTCTATGTCTGGCGCCCTGCCTGCCGCCAGACCTAGAGTGAACACTATTTTATATATATAGTTCTCCAGCACTGTCTTGGACTCAATAATGTACTGTATAATGAAACTTCTATGTGAACCATATAGAAAGCAAAATGCCATAGGAAGCAGATATATTCAATGAAACGCGTTATATTGAACTACATTTGAAATGAGACAAACCTTTTGTCTTTGTATTTTTTACTTAATTCTTTATTTTTTATTTTTATGTTTTAATTGTCAATGCTGTTTATAATTCAAATTTACACCATTTTACATTTTTCTGACATTATGAGTATTTCTTCTGACAATGTGAAATACTTTGCTACTATATTTAGTGTAGATTACCATTCAAAGCATATGCACTGTCTGTAATCAGGAGTTCTTCTCTCCTGGACAAATCACTGTACTTTTTCTAACTCTGTGGACTGAAGTATTATTTTTACTTACATATAGCACAATTATTCAAAGGAGAGTAACAATTTGGTCTCTCTTTAGTTGTAGCTGATTACTTTTGTAGCTAATCATATAGAAGTTTAATTATCCATATTATTGAATCTAAGAGAACATTGCTATGTTGGGAAGCTCCTTTTCCTCTTAGATTGGTTCCACACTCTATTAGATGGTGCTGGCCAGGAGTAACATTTTGCTAATTTTTTGAACCTGGACATAACTATTGGAGCATTATATCTGCTGTTCATTCTTGCAAGTAATGTATTTCCATATTTTCTTCAATATGTGATGTAAATACTTTACATAAAGTTAATTTTAATGATACAATTGAAGCAGTACAAATGTAGTTTAATATTAGTATAAACTATATAGACACGCCAGTCCATATACAATTAGTATATGCATTCACTGATGTATTACTGCATTTTTAAAATAAATGTAACTACAATATTTTACCATACACAATTATTTTACATCATTTTTTTACATTATTACATCAAAGCAAGGTAAGCGACATATTTCAGTTTCTAGTCTCATTTTCATCTTTAGGCTAATTCAGACTTTGAGATAGCATGGCTGACCTTCATTGTGCTACAATTAAACTTTTAAGTCAATATATACAAATAAACATTCTGATATGTCAGGTGTCAGCAGTGACAGATTGTGAGCCAATATAAATCCTATTAGTGATATCAGTAGAGCATAAAATCAGTCAATTTTAAGAGCAATTATCTTTTGTTTAAAGAACATTAAAGTTTTAGCACATGTTAGTGAGACATTTAAGAATGGCACTCATCAATTATAAAGACCATTTTCTATTCATATGGTTGGCTTTTCCTACTACTACTGTGTTGCTTTCAAACAGGGCAGCTTCATTGTTATTGATGTTCCTTTTTTACAAGTTCAAGCACTAATAAAAAGTGTATGAACTTAAAAGTCACTATTAATACAAAATAAATAACTTTATTTCTGCATGAATGGAGTTAATTGAGAACCCCCCTCTCCCCTCTGTCTCTCCCTCATATATATATATATATATATATATATATATATATATATATAACATTTATTTTTTTTTATATATAATTTCTTAGTGTTTTTTTATATATTAATTGAGAATGGTGGGTGCTTCTGAGTTTTAAATGTTACTGTGCTGTGTGCCAATAAAAAAAAACACCACGGTTATTAATAGCAACACTGGCACAGCATGTCGTAGAATTGCATAGGGGAAAAATTGTGCAGTATAATTGCAATGGAACCTTGATTATCCATGCTGTTGACAGGGAGCATGAAGCTGGCTAATTGAAATTTGTGGCTAATTGATTTACATGTTAAGTATGGAATGGACTAAAAAATAATAAATCACAATTAAGGGAAAATTACACTTTTTTTCAGAAAATGTATACATGGATAATCAATTGCATGGTTAATCGAAGCATGAGTAATCAGGTTTGTACTGTGTACATTTTACATTTTTTTTTGAAAGCTTTCTTCTGTTTGATGGATTTCTGTTTAGTTTATCTTTTCTCAAAAGTAATTGTTTTATTTTTGAAAATGTTTGCCTTCTATTCTGTTTATTATGGTGTTGTGAGGATATGTACATAAGTACACATACATTTAAAGATAAATAAAAATAATAATAATAATAAGTACCAGTTTATATATTTATGTATATCTTAAGAAGCATGGGAAGCTGTTTATGAAATCATGGTGTGGTTCATAAGTTTAATCAGGAAAAAAGGATTGGTTCAGTAAAGGTAAAGGGAGTCAGGGAATGAGGTCTGTAAGCCAGTCACCTTCATAGTTGTGTGAATTGAATCTGCCTTAACAGTCTCTATTTTATTGATAAACAATTTATGGTTATCAATAATAAAAACATTGTTTTGTGGCTATTTATCTAGAAATACCAGTGTTGCCTCTGTCCATTACTAAATAATATGTTCTGCCCTCTCCCTTTGCTGGTCATTCCCGCAGATCATGGTCATCAGCAAGCAGGCTATAATTAAAGAAAGAGGAGTGATGTGAGAGTGTGCTGGCAAGGGTCTAAGAAAACAATTGCAGAATTATCCAATAGGCTTCTGTCTTAGGACCAGTGGCCCCAGAGGGGCATGGATCACTGTAACCCAGTGGTCCCCAATCCTTCTCAGTCCATGGTGCCTTGGGCCCTCTGCATATTTTATGTCACCCCTAGACCATGGAAGAGATTCAACGCTGATCATCCAGCAGGAAATATTTGCTTGTTTTTTTTCGAACCTCAAACAAGTAATGTTTTATTACCCTAATACAGTATTTTGCCACAGTTGTCCACATCGCTTCAGCATTCACCAGCATTGGTCTTGTCTATCACACTGAGCAAAAGAAAAGGAAGGAAATTTTTGAAGACGGGAAAATTGGGAAAGAGGAGGGAGAAAGTGTTGTGCGAGTGGACAGTGAATGATGGGCACACGTTAAAGATAATAGAGGGAACAAATGGGATGGTGAGCATTGGGATACAGGGCTGGCTTAAGGCCCATTTGAGTAGAGCAGCTGCATGGGGTGCCATCCCATAGGGAGCACAGTGCAACCCCTGAAGTTCTGGCCCAGGCTGTACTGGGCTCAACTTCCGGTTCAGATACAGCCCTATCAGGCTGTGATGCATCTTTTGTTTCGGCTGTCATGGAGGTCACACAGCCGAGCAGTGCACTGAGGGTAAAGAGGGAGGGGAGGTGAGCAGCAGCACAGTACAACCAGCGGCCAGCAAGTGGCTGATGCCCTGAAGGAACGCCTGTTCCTCCCCTAAATTTCTGTTATCAGAGTAGTCATGAGATTCATGAGTGAAGCAGCGCAGCAGGAAGCAGCCACGTGTCTTCAAGTCATATGAGGTAAGTAAATTAAATATATAAGTGTTTTGCGGGGCCAATGTCTTTTTATTCCTGCGGGGGGGCCAATATGTGTTTTTTTTTCCTGTGGGGGGCCAATGTGTGTTTTTTTCTGTTTGAGGGGGGGGGAATGAATGTGTGGTTTTTTTTTCATGTCATTGGGCTTATTTTATATGTTTAATAATATTCATTATGTACACAGTTGAAATGGGTGGAAGGGGAGCACTCCAAAAATTCTCGCACAAGGTGGGAGTAAACCTGTTGGGAAACATATTCACAGAGGGGTTATGGAGAGTTACACATGGAGAGACAGAGATACAGGTACACATTCAAAATTGATACAAAGAGGATAACACAAAGCAGGTGACAGAGATATACAGAGTGGAGCAAAGACACACACAGATGATGTGGCAAACATGGGAGGGGTGGACCAGGGTATGAAGGGGAGGAGAGGAAACACTACTTAAATTGTATTATGTCAGGAAGCTAGGATTCTGTGCAGAATCTTTGTTCACCTTGGTTTATTCCATTTGGATGTCAGCAGAGATAAATATTTGGAGAGAATGACTTGGCATCAAATCATCAGTACTCATTCACCTTTGCCAAACTGAGAAGGAGGAGGCCAATGGAGGGGGAATTAAAAAGGGGGCAGGACATCAAGGCCGTAACTAGGGTGGTGTGGCTGGTGCCGCACAGAGCGCAGCAGCCTGAGGGTGGAACCGGCCGCCCACCGTAATCATTATACACCAGGCGCCAACTACTATATATATTAGTAATGGTGCACTGCATGGTGCCCGGCTCTTACACTCTTACACAGTGGTCGAAGAGGGTCCCAGCTGTACTGCAGTAGTAAGCAGCAGCACTGCCAGCCAGCCAATCGCAGCTCACAGAGCGCCAGCCAATGAGAAGCTGCCAAGTAGCAGCTTCTCATTGGCTCGTGACCGGCACCAGAGCTAAAAAGCTTCCCCTTCTTTTGATATGCAGGTGAGCCGGTCCGTGAGCCAGGATTGGCTGGTGGACAGTGCTGACTTTAAAACTGCAGTGCAGCAGGGACCCAATGCTCCCGGGCCCCAGCTTCATTCCAGTCGCAGTATAGCTAGAAGTAAGAGGGAATCAGAGAGATGGAAGGGTGTAAGAGGGAATATGTTAGAGGGAGGGGCTAGCAGAGGGAATCAGGTAGTGAGAAGGGCAGGGGGTGATAGAGGGAAGCAGGCAGGGAGAAGTGGTGGGGAGGTGAGAGATGGGAGTGAGATGTGCAGTGGGTGAGAGAGAAGCAGGAGCTAAAAGGGTAGCAGGGAGTGAGAGTTTTTTTTTTTTCTTGGGGGTACCAATGCTATTACTCGCGCAGGGCACCAAAGCAGGGCACCAAAATGTCTAGTTAAGGCTTTTTTTTTACCCAGATTCACTGTCATTACCATTTTGTTAGAATGTAGTTTAGTAAATTTATATGTGCCGTCATTTCCAAAACATTATTTTGGACTAATTTAACAATCTCAGATATTTTGATATAAACTTCACAATCTTTTAAGCTTAAAGTTTGGAAGAAAGTTTTTCTTTTTTTACTTGTTTCTAAACCTCAACCATAAACAGTAAATCAGTAAATTCCTGTGAATCTCGGAACTACTGCCAACAATTTAATATCACACCAAATGGTATTTAAATACAATTATATGATCACATGTTGTGTAGGATAGTGACACATGTCATTTCAATCAATAGCATATGTTGCAGAGTTGGAATCAAAGGAGGCCTATTAAAATTTAATAACATTTTCTGATTTAACACAATAGTATATCCTGGCCCGGATTTAAAGTGTTTTTAACACTCGACCACTTTCACTGTTCCCCCAACTCCCATACCCAGATTACCACTGAGCTTATGAGTCTAACCTCCACTATGTCCCATAAGATTCAAATGCCCTAAGTCCAGACCTATATTACTGTCTCAGTAAATGAAACAATAGACAAGTGAAGAGTTAATCATTTGGCCTAGAAATAATGAACTTTTTAAACTGTTTCTCCTTTGCTGAAAGGACAGCGCCAGCGGTAGTACCTACAAATGAGATGAAAACAGGTTCACTAGACACACAGCCATAATTTGAGAAGTCACACCAAGGTCAATGGGACAAAATTGTATTTCCATTCCTCAGCTAGTACTACAGTATTTGTTTCTTTTGTAGAACTTTATGCTGTTTAATTTGAAATTCAGTTTCCTAATTGCTTTACAGTAACAAGAACTATTAGTATAAACTAAAATATTACAAACAAGTATACAATTGTTTCCAAAACTGTTTCTTCCCCTTGATGCTTTATTATTTAATTATTTAGTGTAAAAGTCTACATACTGTACTATAGACAAGGTTGTTACTCACAGCCTTTGGAGTCCAGTGTAAAGTTCCATGTCCACAGCATTCAATGTGTGTAATCCTTTCCAGTTTTCTATGTGTCTAAAAAAAAAGCAAAGCTGGAATTAGCGAGGCTTACTACATGG
Organism: Taudactylus pleione; assembly: GCA_031769625.1. Classification (NCBI taxonomy): domain Eukaryota; kingdom Metazoa; phylum Chordata; class Amphibia; order Anura; family Myobatrachidae; genus Taudactylus; species Taudactylus pleione. The sequence goes on along the minus strand of JAUIMM010000555.1, from coordinate 3,317,713 downwards.
CGAAAGTACATGACAGTTTGCATTAATTGGTAGATGTAGTGATTATTACAACATGGATATATATACGATCCACTGCTGCGTGTATTTGTGTAACAGTCCACATACATGTTAGTGCAGCCTGACCAGACTAATTGATAAATCAAGGACTCCTAATAAATCAGTCAACAGTCATAATGAAATAAGGTTTTTTTACACCCTGGCATTTTACATGTGAACATAGGGCCTGATTCATTACCGATTTCAACTGCGATTACGCACACAATAGGCCGATTGTTGCGTTCCTCACATGCGTTTGCATCGCAGTGCGCGAACACTCCATTGCGATCGGGACTACGATCGCAGTGACATCACAGAGTGATTGACAGGAGGTACCATTTGGGGGTGGTGCCAGGGGGGGAGGGGGTCAGCGAAACGCAGGCGTGCCAGTGCATTTGAACCCCTTTGCAGGGCATGCATAAATTAGCCACTGTGATGCCATACGCAGATTGGGCTTTCACTGCGTGCGATGAGGTTAGCAATTCCTGAGTAAGGTCAGAACTTGTGCAAGTGTGCGTGAGGCTACGATTGTACTCGATGTTACCGATGGTTTCGTAGTCTTGCTAAATATTACGGATGTATGTAAGGTAAAGGGGACGTCCTTATGTTAGGTTGCAGCGGCATTGCGATTGCAATCATTAGTATATCTACGCAGTGAGACTACGTGCATAATTGCACTGAATCAGGCCCATGGTCCGGTACCATGTATTGCGTTAGACCCCATAATGGTCTCACCAAGAGCTGCCAAAAGTAGGGATCATTGATCCCTATAATAAATGGATCATGCACAGACACAGATTTTCTTTTCTAAACGTGCAGCGTGTTAAAAAAAAAATTCCCATATGTACTCACTGTACACAAAACACCAGACGGTAGCACATATAAGGCACATACGTCTGCATAGCCTCATGCAAATGCATAGTTATGCTGAATGGCCGTCTCTTGTTTACCTGTGTTACACTGAACATTTGCACATCCGTATAGTCATTAAATAAGAGGACCTGTTTAAATGGAAAACATATTTTAAGGGTGTTTGTCCTATTCTCCTCACACGCCCATCTTTATGAGCGTCTTCCTGTAACCAAACAATTCCTTATGTGCTACCGTCGCACAGTCTGATGCCTAGCTAGAGGGTTAAGCTGTTCCTCGCACATCTTGATGAGCTTCCCATGAACTCTCACTGATGAAAAACATCATCTAGCATCTAGTCATTTTTTATCTTTTTTCTTTTTTTTTTCTTTCTACCACCTACGCAATAACTGCCTCTCTTATGTAAATATCTGTATTATTCAGTATGCTGGCATTTACATATTGGAATCACTTCATCATAGTAAGTGTGCGATGCCTTGCCTACAAGTTCTAGACCACATGAGGCTCCCCAACTGCGTTTTACACGTTATGGAATACAGGTAATTGTTAGAGCATGCTGGGAGTTATGTTTGATGGAGAAGTATGCCAGAAGCAGAGGAAGGCAACTATGGAGGTACTTAGCATGGGAGAACCAGATTCACATGTTGTAACACTTCATGAAATGTAAAACAGAGTATACAGCTGAGATTTATAAGCTTTTTGATCGGTATCAGCAACAAGTAGTTTATTTTTTATTCTTACTATTATTATTGCTTATATGTAAATAGTTCTTTCTGTACATTTTGTAGAGAAAAACATTTTGTAGTTTGAGCCAATGAGATGATTAATATGCTTATCAGGGGCGTCTTAAGAGAGGAAGGGGCCCATGTGCAGTCTCCATCAGGGACCCCCTCCTCTCATCCCGTGCAGTGCACTGAGCGCAGCAGACTCTGAGCACTTGTAGACTCTAGTACTGTGCCAGAGTCTACTGCGCATTTTTAGGTCTCTGGGGAAATTGCGCAGCAGTCATTTCCCCAGCAATTTTCCTACTTCTCATGCGCAAAATGTTGGGAAAATGGCTGACGCACCATTCTCCTGGTGATTGTGCAGCGCTGCTGTCACTGATGCGAGAGGTAAGTATTGAAGAAATGGATGCAGAGTGTGCAGTGTGGGTCAGGCTTGCCTACCCTCCCAGCCCCCGGAAAGGCAAGCCTCCCGGCTGCCGCCTGCCCCTCCCTCCCGACTACTAATAGAAACCCCCGCAGCAAGGGGACCGGTGACGCAATCCACGCTGAATCTGCTTGTATTCGGCAATGTGTAGAGAGGATGGGGCCACGATGGCGTGATTGTGCGGCCTCGCCCCCAATGCGGCATCATTATCCGGCCACGCCACCCGTTGTACACAGACATTCAGCTTCCTCCTGGTAGGAGGGAGCAGAATATCGGCAAGTATGGTGTGGGTCCGTTTGCACCGCACGCCCTTCACCCATTATAGATACACCGCTAATGCTTACTAATGTACTAGAAAGTAGCCATAGGACAGCACCTCATTAATTTCATTGGTTACAGGGGAAACAATAAGCTGCATTCTCATGAATATTAGTTCAGTCAAGTCAGTCAACAAAATGGCTGCTTCCATTTGTGTAGATAGCAGTTTAGCCTTGATCTAAATTTACTACCAATTGCATGGATTCATGCAGTCAAAACATTCCCCACTGATACTGTATATACAGACATTGCACACAACTGTACTGATACAGATGTGCTTGTTCAATACCAGCCAAGCTGTGGTGAAATTATGATATACGATGCATATATTAGTTCTAGAATCTGACAGAAAATCTCTAGGAAGATTTAATAAATCATCGTGTGCTACAAATCTATATGTGTGGCAGAAAACAGAATAACATACTTGATGTAATGCATACAGTATGTTGCTTTGTAAACAATCCACCCATTGAAGTGTTAAATATTGCAGTGCTTGCTATTTGCTGTATGCTGCTGGAGGTTAATGAGATTTTTTTTCTAAAAACCGTGCAGTGAAAGCTGTCCATTCGGTACATATACATTAACCCCTGCATCTCCTTTCTCCTTAAATCTACCATTTACTTCTAGTATTCCATATATATATAAATGTATGCATGATATTAGTAGAGAAGGATGAGTGGTGCACTACAGCGCTGTGTAACAAACAATACTGCTGTAAGACTAAGGAGTCTGTGGATACTGTATGTTCTGCAAGAGATAGCTTTCTACCATCGAATAAGGTACAGCATACCTCGTACAATGGGGTGACAGACATCATGGGCGCATGTATAATGGGTGAAGGGGTCCAGGGGGAGCCACACCACACTCGCTGCACCCATACTTACCTCTCCGCTGCCAAGCACAGAAAGCACTGGAAAAATGGTGCTGAAAATCTGCACATGTGCAGTGGCCTCAGGGCCTGATTCAGAGCCGGACGCTTTTTCAGAGCGCTTGCTCTGAATCAGTGCCCGCCTATTGTATTTTTAGAGCGGCCTCTTGGAGCGGCCAGGGTGATGGTCGCGATGGTCAAGACCATCGCGACCATCGGACTTACGACGAGACCCTTGTGGTAGGGTCTCGTTGCCGCAAGTCCCAGTGGACTTCTTGCTCTTACAGAGCAAGAAATCCACCGAATGACATCACTTGTGATGTCAGTGGGGCCGGCCCTAGACGTCTGGGCAGCCACGCCCCCAGCACGCCCACCAAAGGGGGCGTGCTGTCACTCAACATGGACAGCACGCCCCCTTTGTAGCGAGACCCGGAGCGTCGGCTTGCCTGTCGCTATCCGGGTCTCGCATATGCGCACGACGGAGCCGCCTCTGTCGTGCGCATGCGCACTGGGCCAACATCGAACCGCTTGTTAGCGCTCAGCGCTCGCGAGTGGGTCTGAATCAGGCCCTCAGTGCTAGAGTCTAATAGAGTTATACGCTGGTGAAATAGGGGGGCCACTGAGTCTGCACATGGGCCTCCTCCTTTCTTAGGGGCATATTTATCACAATGTACACTTTTAACGCGGCTGTGATAAATATTTTTTTCGTAATGAATATCTTCATGCGAATTTACTAAAATCCTGTTGCCAGGAGATGAGCTCTGATAAGAACCTGTTCTGGTGAGCAGCTGGAAGCAGTGTGATAATGTAACACTATCACACTGCTTCCTGGTTTGGGACCACGGTGCACACTGCGCATGTGCGGACGGTGCATGTGTCACCAGGGGGGAGACAGAGAGACAGATGGAGACTCCCTTTTCAAACATTTTTGCGACTTAGTAGTCCATAGGTTACTATAGGACAACGCCATCTGACAACTTTATAGTCCCCATAGAAATCTCTGGAGGCTCCCCGAGAAACCTATGAGTTATCTGCTGCGGCCCTTGCTTCAAACATTCGGGGGATCCTTAATATATGCGGGTATCCCCCGAAAACTGGTGTAAATAGGCCTCTTAAACTGCAAATGAATGACATGTAGTCTATAGTTTATATAGGGAGAGAGATAAAGGCTTGCATATAATAACTCCTTAATTCTTACATATTTGCAATGTGGGGTTGATATATTTCAGCTCACTGGGTGACAACTGTTTTTACTGATTATTTACAAGACCATCTACCATACTGGATCAGCAATTCTAGACATATTCATTATTCTGGGCATCCATAGTATAGTATGTTGATGCTGTTTAAGATATTACTGATTTCCCAAACTTCTGCTTTCACTGCACCCAACACTTAGGACATAAAATCTATAATACTACTAGAAAAGAAACACAGTATTAAGCCACATTTACGCTACTGTATTTGGGAAGGTAAAATTAGTATGAAATTATATTTCCCTTCTCAGTAATCTTATTGCTGTGGAGGTCAAACATTGTTCTTGCACTTGTTTTTAAAAGTTTAGGAATTCCAGTAGAAGGGATCATATTATTAGAAAATACATTGAGCAAAATTTACTAAGCGGTGGTTTGACGGCGGTTTCTATTCTATTCTAAACCCCGGCGGTTTGGTGGCGGGTTCTATTCTGTTCTAAACCCCGGGGGTTTGGTGGCGGTTTTGCAGTGGTTTCTAAATGACAGCCATGTTCTATTCTATTCTAAAATGTGTTTTGACTGTGGTTCGGCGGCGGTTTTGCTATCTGCAGATTTACTAAGGCCAAAACCGCTGCAAAACTGCCATCAAAACACATTTTAGAATAGAATAGTGTCAATCTTCACACAAAAGTAATGTGTTTAACATAGCATATAGTAGCTCCTTCTTGTCCAATTAAAACCAATAATGTTTCACTGAAATAAATTAAATTTGTAGCCTATATTTTCAAAACATTTCCAAGTTGTGACACATCTGTCTAATTCTTATTTTTGGTTGTGTTTGTCTTGACAAACACTTTCTTTGAATCTTCTATTTAACTATATTTTATATATCATTCATCAATTATATATCCTTAAATACTTTCTTTTAATTTGAAAACCTTCCACCTATCACACATTCTAGCACACCCAGTTTAGCACTGTAACATGGAGATGTGTCCTGATCTATTAATAAGCAGCATTATTGCTAATTTCATTTTCCATCTTCTGGATTTGTTTATTCTACACACAGGACCATGGTGCTTGCTGGCCCATGAAAAAGCACATAACCTGTAGCAACATTGGCGTTACGATAAAGTATCAATAATAACTTTGTTTAAAAAATTTCGGAATTCTAATATTATAATATTGAATAATTTCCATAAAATAAAGCACCGAGTAAGCACATACTGTACCCATGAATTTAAAATAAAAGTTTGTTTCTAGTAATTTTTAAGCATATTATTTGCTACATGACACCATCCTGAGTACAGATCATTTGTCGTTTTAGAGTGGCAGCTGTCATGACTTCAGATAACAAAGGAATCAACACTGCCTTCCATCAAACTGGTTCTCGCTCTTTGTAAACTGCAGCATCAATTTTCACATTTATCTTGCAGACTAACTAAAGGTGTAAAATAATATATGTTAGGAATAAACCCCTCTAGATAGATCTAGTTGCTATGACTTCACTGACACCTTGCTACGCCATATGCCGTCAACTAAGAATTGGAGAGAAGAGCTTGTGAAGCCTCCAAGTTACTGTAATATAGAAATATTTGTTTGTAAAACTATAACACCCAGAATGTTGTTAAGCTGCCCACACACATAGCGATATTTTACCCGATCTGGACGATTCCGACACATTGGAACGTCAGATCGTGTAAAATATGGCCAAATCCTGAGTAAATCGTGAGCCCCCACTCACGATCACGATGCGATGCGCGTCCCCGCAGGTCGCACATCGTATTTTCAGATCTGCCGTGCTGTAGGGCAGATCTGACAATCTGGGACACAATGCACTGGTAAAAAAAAAAAAAGTTAAGATGCAGGATAGGTCTTAAGTCAGATTAAAAGGGGAGCTAAACCACAAAAAATGCACTAGTAACAAAAAAAAAAAAAGTTAAGATGCACTATAGATCTTAAGTCCATTAAAAGGGGAGCTAAACCACTAAAAATATATATATAATTTGTAGCAGAGGAAAGAGAACTGTGCTATCTTCCCCTTCCTTAAATGATGGGTTATTATTATCTTTTATTTATATGGTTCCACAAGGTATATGTAGCACAGTAAAGGGATTCAAAATACAAATGTACAAAAATACATAAGATAACATAGAATAACTATTAACAATACAATAGAGAAAGTGAAGGAAAGTGTAGAGCATTTCATTATGGCTAGTAAACGCAAGTAATAATAATACGCTTGGGGAGTAAATCAACTGCCGTAATGGTTAGCATTACTGCCTCACAGCACTGAGATCATGGGTTTGATTCCCACTACGGCGCTAGCTGTGTGGAGTTTGCATATTCTCCCTGTGCTTGCGTGGGTTTCCTTTGGGTACTCCGGTTTCCTCCCACACTCCAAAAGACGGTAAGATTCTCCTCAAAAGAAGTGGGTGGGATGCGGGAGAAGTGCCTACCCAAAAATAAGGGAGCCTCCCGCAGTTTCCGGAGAGTAGGCAAGTATGGCTTATGGCAGCGCAAAAAATGCCCCCACACCTAGCGCAGGGCGCACAACAGAGGAGAAAATCTATCAGTACATATCGAGAAATGGTATATACTGTACATGGATTTTCACTAGCTTTAATGTTTTTACCCTTTAACTCCTGTTAGTACATAGACCCCCTAGTCAGGTGAATAATCAGTATTGAGCAATCTCAGAGAGCCAGGAGAAAATGCATAGGAAACTCTTATCTTCTATTCCTCAAAAAAGTGCCAATATGAAAAATAATAACAAGTGTCCCCTATACAATAATTGTTTACATAAAATATTTTTCAGTAAGAAGCATGAAAACTCACATTACTGACCAATGCAGCAGGGTAGGGAGACATATGATTACAATTCTACATCCATGCTGTGTAGCACTGTGCCACTGAGCACAAAATCACTACAGTGTATACAGTATGATTATATTTTTCAAAACCCTTTTCATCAGGAAAATCGGTGTAGTAAATAAGCAATATGTTTGTCGGAGGTGGCTGCATACATTTACACCAGTGATTCATAGTTGTATGAATCTTACTACCCACTAGCGAGCTAAATTCAGGAGCTTGGTACACATGCTAAAGATCCTGGCCATGTAGCACACTTTATACCACAATAAACATGCTGAAATAATGACTGGTTATTTTCATGCATAAAACATAAAGCCTATTTGCAAAAAGAAAAAACAAACAAACAGCCTTTAAAAAAAGCCACAACGTCCTCACTAGATAATCAGCCTATTCTCGGGTGGTTGTGCATTCTGGTTTCAGATTAAAAGCCATTTCATAGTGCTGATAAGATGATCCTTGCAGTGTTACAGTGGTTGGCAAATACTACTCCAGCGGTTTGTAAACATCCTTGGAAATTCATGCATTTTATCCCAATGGACCTGTATCTTTCTCAATCACCGAGGCCATTTATCAAGCCTCAGGGTCACGTGGTACCTAAGTTATCTGGCATCCGTGGAGAGCCATATATGGTCTCGCTCACTTAATCCACTTGCAGTGTAGGAATATTCAGCTTGCAAAAATAGAGCAAGTATATTTCACAGGACTTAAAAAAAAACCCAGCTGGGAAGAACACCAAGACAGCAGGCCAAACTCTGTCATGCTGATGTGTGCTTGGCGAGTCACCAGCATCCATATTGGGCTTGAACTGTAAACATTATAAAAGATAAAGTCACAGTATGACTATCACTTATATTTACTTTTATAGGATTTTTTTTTTCTTTAAGTGGAGCTTAAAAAGCTTAAAATTAATTAAAATGAATTATTCTGCTCAGCTGTATAATCAGGATTTGATGGGGGCCCCATTACGAAAACTAATGGAAAGGTAAAGGCAGTGCTGTATTGCTCATAACAGTCAGATGAATTCATTCTCTGCACTGCTAGAAAGGTACAAACCTTGGCTGAAAAAAGCAGCTCCCCATTTACTATTGCACTTGTTGTTCATCAGTGCATCGGCCTGTTAGACATGACATAACCGCAAAGTGATGATGTCAGTTATATAGAAGTATTCTGACTGTGGCCCTGATTCAGAGCCGGACGCTCTGACCAGAGCGCTCGCTCTGAATCAGGGCCGTCCTATTTAAATTTGGAGCGGCCTTTTGGACGCTCGCATAGCTGTGGGTTACCACCCACAGCTTATGCGAGCGTCCATGATGATGTCGTGATGGTCAAGACCATCGCGACCATCGGGCTTGCGACGAGACCCTGCGGTAGGGTCTCTCTGCCGCAAGCCCTGGAGTGATTTTGGCTCTATCAGAGCCAAAAGCACTCCCACTGACATCACTAGTGATGTCAGTGGGGCCGGCCCCAGACGGTAGGCGTTTCCATGGGAACGCCTCCGTCTGGGCAGCCACGCCCCGGCACGCCCACCAAAGGGGGCGTGCTGTCAATCACCATGGACAGCACGCCCCCTTTGGGGCGAGACCTGGAGCGACAGCTTGGCTATCGCTATCCGGGTCTCGCGCATGCGCATGACGGAGCTCCCTCCGTCGTGCGCATGCGCATTTGGGTACCATTGACGCGCTTGCGAGCATCCTGCGCTCGCGAGCGGGTCTGAATGAGACCCTGTGTTTTCTTTACTGCATTAATTCTCATTGTACTGTTTCAACTATGTTTTATTAATATCCAAAGCACAGGAATTGTTGTCTCTCATCTCAAACACATATATAAAAAAATGGAAGATGGAGAGATCAAGGTTTCCAGTGGGAATGGCCTGAGACTGAGTTATGCATCATAAAAAATGTAGAACATCAATGTTCCAGTGTTCTGTGCATTAATGTATATTTTATAGATGTTGGAAGAAATGATGTGCATGCCTACCACTACCTATAGTGTTTTCAGTAAAGGGATTGTCAAAAAATATTAAAATAAATAGTGACATTGGTGGGCTATTGATGTTGAGTATTCATTCTATTCTTTTTTTTTTCACATTAACAGCACTGGAAGCTGTACCTGTCATGTACTTGTGAAAAGAATAACTTCAATGGCTTTGCCTGAGCAAAAGTCCATTTGCAATGTACAGTACAATGATTAACACAAACATCTATCATTCGCCATTCCTCCTATCTGTCTGGTGTTCCCTGTAGTAAAGCCTTAGGCGGTATTTATATTAACCGTTGCTTTAGTTTGAATCTTCCAATCAGGAGCCTGTTTGGGGAGCTGGGGTCTGATTATTGGGGAAATGTATCAACCTTTCTAAAGAGTGAAGTTTGCCCATAGCAACTAAGCAGCTTCCTTTTATTTCATAGACAGTATTCTAAAAATGCTAGCTGGTAGCTGATTGATTGTTATGGACAACTTCACTCTAGGGATGGCCATCTACCATTGACGGTACAGAGCTCCCAAATGTTTTTTTTTCTACTTCTTCACCCCAGGACACGGAGCCTAGCTCCGCCCATGACATGACCCATGAAGTCCGCACTTCCACCTTTGATTGGCCCACTGCCCAGTAACTAATAGATCAGGGATGACCATCGGTGGTTGAAAACCATCAATGGTTTCCCTGGCGATGGTTTCATGCCATCGTGGCTATCTATCAATGGTACCAACTATGATGTCCGTCGATGGTTAACCTGCCAATGGCCATCCTTGCTCCACTCTTTAGAATGTTTGATGCATTTCCCCCTAGCCCATAAAATGTTTTTAATCTAGAATACTGAGCATGCTCCTGTGCTGTCCATAGAAGGCATGGACATGTACACATTAATACTACACTAGAAATCACATATGCTGCTGATTATTTAATTTAAGCTGGGAAGGGAGCATAGTAATTTCATTGACAGTATGCATACTTTTCAGTCATTTGATTGTGTGTAGTGAAATTCTCTAAAAACTGAATTATTCAATTAGTCTTAAATGTAATTTGAGACTTTTCTCAGTCTCCAATTTTTCACACTGCGCTTGAGCTACTTTTCGTAATCTGCATATTTTCTTTGTCTCAATTCTGACTTATATATATATATATATACATATACCCCAGACAAAATATATTTTTTAATATTCATAACGACCGTCTCCTCCCCCCACGTGCCAATTGATGCCCCCCTACCATGACCCACCCCCGTGTCTAGCCCCTCTCTCTTACCTCCTTCTTGCCAAGCACAACGGGGCGTGGTGCAGGGGGAACTGATCATTAGTCCTCCCTGTTGCTGCTGATCTCTGGACACGCAGAGATCAGCTTACCGGTGCTAGGTAGGGAACTATGTTCCCCTCCATGCACTTTTACTTTAGGTGCATGCGCCCAGGAATGCCATTCGCATAGCATACTGGGGCGCGATATTGGGAGTCACAGACCGCCGCATCACTCCTAAGGGGCCTGAGGAGGAGGAGGTAATCACAAGTGCAGAACAGATTTCCTCCATTACACTAGGGGGATCCGGACATACAGCACTAACGCATGAGTTGCGACCTGGTCAGGTAACGCACTCCTGGCTGCGGTCACATCTCATACGTTAGTGACAGACAAGCGGTTAAAGGGGTTGGATTTGCGCCAGCTCTTACCCTGGTGTTAGTGTAAAAAAATGATACTGATGCTTGCAAAGCTGCCAATGTGTCCAATTGGTTGCAACTGTGAAAAAACAATTTACAAATTAATTCAACCCACGTTTTTCAGAAATGAACCCTGATTTATGCACAATTTGGGAAGATGATGCCTTCCTATATATATATATATATATATATATATATATATATATATATATAGATATATATAGGGAAGGGAGTCACAGCCAGGGAGAGGGAGTCATAGCTCGAGTTTTGGAGGTGCAACTCACTGGGAATGGATTGAAGAAAAGCAACTTTTAAAAAAATAATGAATTGTGATTCGCTTTCAGACTGACTCTGAATAAGGCCTGGAATGATTTCTGGTGGCAAAAAAAATACAGTACCAGGTCGATACTAAAAAGGTTGACATTCAGAAGGTCGACACCAGAAGGACAACACATTCTGTCGACATGTGGTTTTTTCATGATTTTAGAGTTAGGTTTAGGTTTAAGAAAAAAAAAAAAACACCATGCATCAACAATTTAGTTTTGACATGTTAAATGTTGACCATTCAAATGTGTCGGCAATTTAACCCTTTTAGTCTACAGTAAATATATGTCTACAGAATGATGGTCGATCTAATGTCCATGTCGACCTATTGACTGTCGACATTCAGAACCAGTCGACCTTTTGGTACCGACCTTTTCATACCACACCTGAAAAATACAGTTCATGGATTTTCAAAATTATATTTTGAGAACAAATTTGATATGGTAAAATGCATTTCCTTAAAGCAACAGCAAGCAGAAGATTAACAAAATCATTCAGTACACAAACCCAGAACAGATCACTTTTGTAACAATATAGTGATGTAACTTTCTTGACAAATACTGTAGTCCAGTGGTTCCCAAACTGTGCAACGTGGCACCCTGGGGTGCCTCAGGACACTTGCAGGGGTGCCTCAGGTTGGTTGTCCAGCACCAAAACCAAATTATTTATGGTCAATGTAATGTAAATATGCGGACAAAAAGAACCACAAATCTGTCCCCCACCACATAACTGACCCTAAGGATGATAGGTCAGCACAATTTACTTCACTTTACTACTTTCCTATATTTTTTTCTGAATTTCTCAATAACAAACTTTTAAATTAGGGGTGCCGTGAAAACAATGCTGGTAGTCTAGGGCGCCGTGATTCAAAAAAGTTTGGGAACCACTACTGTAGTCATATATTAAAGATGTTTCTGATATACAGGGTGGTCGTAATAAGACTTCCCCTACAGTATTTAGAGGCATCTGTAGCTCTATCACCAAATTTGACACGTGAAGCAGGATTCCGCAAAAAAAAACGTTTAGAGCAAAAATGGGGAGTATGGCGCTGTACAATGTGAAAACAGCATAAAAATGGACAAATAAATAACAAAGGGAATATTCAATTAACTGCAGGTTAACTGTCAGCCTTGCACTATTGCATTAAGTGCTACATCCCCACCCGTTAGACCACAGAGGATGCACTTAACGTAGATTTTTCCTCTTGGTTTCAAGAGCTGTGAGGACAAATCCACATTTAGGGCCCTATTCAATTAGCCTGCGAAAACGAGTCGCCGATGACATCATTTTCGCCTGTTTCACTTATCCCCATATTCAATTACAAAGACTTTTCACAGGTGCGAAAAGTATTTCTAAAAAGAACAGGGTTAAGTTTTCACCACTGTTTAGGTGGCGAAAAAAAGTGCAGAATTGGGGTTTAGGGATGCAGAATAAAAAAAAAATAGCCTGCAGGCCTTGGAATGTCCCCTTAATGTAATGTGTGTCAAGTTTTTTAAAAACAAATCCGTAGAACACCCCAAATAAGATACTTTCTTTTTGGGGGTGAAAAAAAATGTTGGGGGACAAGCTTTAAAACTAGTGAAATTGACTCAGGGGGGTCCCCAAGTATGCGGCAGGTGTTTTCTAGACTGCGGGTGGTAGCGGCAGGTGGATTTTTTTTTAATTTATAAAAATTACTTTAGGGACTTAAAAATATGCTTGCACCCATTTTCATGTACCCCAAATTTGATGGGACTAGTTTTTTTTTTAAAAAAAAAACCCTAAGTGCTATTCTTCACCACTTCTTCTAAAGCCGCATTTATGCACCTGCCGTGGCTATTTAAAAACCCCGACTACCTTCAGCAAGCCAAATCAGGGGGTACCCATATTGATCCCCCATGTCAGGGCATTTTTTGGGGGGTGACAGCATGATTTCCCCAAAAACTGAAAGGACTTTTCAATACTTACCTTTCCGCCGGGTTCCGTTTTCGCCGGATCCTATTTGAATACGGGGATAAGCGGGCATGCACCCGATACTTTATCCCTGAAAAAAACGGCGATGATGGCAAAAAGTTCGACCTCTGACTTTTCGCCTCAAATTGAATATGGCCCTAAATGCACCTTCTGGGGCCTAACGGGCAGGGAAACCCATAGATTCCGGCACTTAACGTGGAATCTTTGGGTTAACACTACCCGCAGGTTTAATGCGGTGAACACTGTAGGTAATTCAATCTGTCGTCAAGATTAAACTGTAATGAGCGATACCTTTATTTAGCAACAAAACATTTGTCTGTCCATTTTCTCACTGTTTTCACATGTACAGCGCCATATTCCCCAAGATCACTGTTTGTTGCTATGTTGAAACATACTAGATTACTTTAAGTGAATACTGCACCTACCACCTTTTCCGATTTAGCAGGAGTGTAAGACAGAGCACCATAATATGTATTACTGGGCATGCCCCATGGTACATTGAAAGCTTGCAATCATTTCTTATACAGTTAGCTGCCAAAGGTATCTTTGTTGAATCATCTTTGTTGCTCATTTTATTGCAGAACTGTTATTACTTTGTAGAGAAAACACATACAATGTAATAGAGACAAAGCTTAAAGCCTAACATGTAAATTTGTATATCTCAATGACAACGTGCTTCTCATATGAATAAAATCTTACATTTAGCTACAGGTCTTTTAAACTTGGTGTTAGCACAATGTGATTAATAATTTAGCAACTGAGGTCTGCTTCACACTACATCAAGTTGTCATGAGGGGGCAGAGGTGTTATTTTGCAGTTATGCAATGTACCACAATACAATAGCTACAATAAAACCTCTTCAGTCGCAAACTATCTTTTAGAGAACATCAATAAAACTCCCGAGGCCTGGCTCTGTGAATGTGCCAAACCACACAAACTTTTTAATAAAATATATTTTGCTCACATACTGTATATTTCATGGCAATGATCACTGATAAAAGGGATTGTTCCCACCAGGATAACCCATTCCCACCCTATGCTTCTGTAGTTCTCAAAAAAATGTATTTTGATTTTTGAGAAGTGTTCTAATGAAAACATAATGGTAACTTTTACCACCTTTACTAGTTCTTTATTATGATTTTCAATTATGTACATACCCCATGATGCTAAGTCAGCCAGAAGGATTTTATAAAGTTTTAAAAATTGTTCTTTACTGTGCTGAACTATCCTGCTGAACACATGGGAGATGTTATTAGGCAGATTAAAAATACATTTTAGCAATCTGACTAATAACTGGGAAAAATGCAGGTTTACTTCTTTTTAAAAAGGTACACAAATCATTGGTATAAAAGTTACTGCTTGCTACTTCATAGATAGTACTTAACTTGGCAATATATTGTACACTGATCATCGGATAAGAAACTCAATAGGCACAGACGCAGGGGGCTAGGCTCTGTATTGTTCACTGGGACATCAGAATGGGACAATAAACATTATTCTAAAAATGATTATCAGGGAATAGTTCTGCACTGCACTCTGGGCCACTAGAGACCAGGCTATGTATTGTATATAGGACCACAAGAAAATAAGCTCGGTATTGAACACTGGGCAACTAGGGATTGAGCAATATATTGTCCACTGGAGCAGCGTGAATTGTTCTGCATTGTGCACTAAGCCACTTGGGACTGGGCTCTGTATTGTATACTGAGCCACACGTAAATGAGTTTGGCTTTGAACACTGGGCAACTAGGGACTGGGTAATATGCTGTACACTGGACCAAAGTGAATTGTTCTGCATTGTGCAGTGAGCCCCTGGGACAGGACTCCATAGAGCACAATAGGCTCCAGGGACTGGGCAATATATTATACACTGGATCTCCTGGGACTGGACTCTGTATTATACCCAGGCCACCAGGGACTTAGGCCTGTATTATACACTCAGTCACCGGGAACTGAGTTCAATACTGAACTTTGGCTTGCCAAGGACAGCACTCTGTAAAGTACACTGGGAAATCATTTTATTTTGCATCATGCACAGGCTACAAGGGACCGGAAAATCTATTTTACGCTGGGCCACATGGGGAGGTGTTGTACAGCGTCCACCAGACAATAATATCTGTGTTAACAAACAGGTCATCATATGGGGCTCTACTTTGTTCCCTGGCCACGCCTCTTTTTTATAGGCCGCGCCCCAAACAAGCAGGACATGCCCATTTTGCTTTGGCTTGCTATGTGCAAAACCTTACCCATCTCAAACAAATTCTGCCTCATGAACTGATGATGTGTGATGTTATGCTGTGATTGGACAAATATTCATTTAAACTTCAAAGTGTTTCAATGTAAACTGTACTTCCCATAAATCTCTTCTCCTGTGTAGGAGTTGCTGTGCCATTTTTCCTGTGAGAGTAGCCTGATGCTCTCCCTAACAAGATTCACTGTTTCAATGAAGCAGATAAATAAAACTGGCAATAAATAGATTACACAGATTTAAAAAAATGCATAGGTCATCCATCAGGGCCACATGTGCCCTGTGCTTGCCACTCCCCCTGAGCGAGCAATGTCATGACACAGGACACTGCGAACAGCACTGCACAAGTGTCCTGGCTGCAGCACCCTGCTAGCCAATAGCAGGGACCATGGGGCGGTGGAGGTGCCGCCCACAGAGCCCTTGTGCTCTGGGCAGTGGCACTAGCCACATACCCTTAGTTACGGTGCTGATATACATTATGTATATCAATTTAAACATCTAGAGCAGGGGTTCCCAACCACGGTCCTCAAGGATCACTAACAGTCCAGGTTTTAAGGCTAGCCATTCTTGAGCACAGGTGTCTTAATTAGTACCTCAGTTATTTTGATTGAACCATCTGTGCTCATTCATGGATATCACTAAAACCTGGACTGGTAGTGTGCCTTGAGGACCGAGGTTGGGAAACACTGATCTAAAGCAAGGCTAGAAAATTATTTTCTAACTTAGAAACAAAATCATTAGGTGACGATATTAGGAGGAAAAAAACCTGCTCAGAACATAAGCAGTCGAAGCCCTGATGAGAACTTTAATAGCCGTTTTCAGCTGTCCAACTTCATCACATAAACCAACCTATTCCCGCAAAATGATTGCTGGTGCCAATAACAGATTAATTACCCTATCCCATTTAATTTATACAGAATGTTCTGAGGCTCCGATTATATAACACTGTTCAAAGCCATTAACAATGATTAAATGCTGTTATAAAATCTCAGGGAAACTGCATGCTTGCATGATTCTTCAGAACACACACAAGTGCAGAAAGCAGGCAACTCTGGGAGTTGTTACAGGGAAAGTTTGCATGAGAAGTTCATGTCTAAGTTGTTTAGGGCATGAGTACTGCCAAGTGAGGGATAATGAGCTAATGATGTCTGGATGTTTTTCTGCTCTACAATTAAAGTGATATTAAAAGTTTGAAGGAGTTTAAGAGTAATCAGTCAAATATAACATAAAAACAGTGCATTTATGAATGCTCGTACACACATATATGTCCTGCCAATGCAAACCCATCTGTAGGGAAATGCATGTCACATTGCAATTTATGAGAGGTGGTCTGCACTTGCAGTGATCCATTCTTATAGCCACAGCCACAAATCTCATTAATAGAAGAACTGAATAGATGCAGTAGGTAAAACACCTTTCATCACAAGAATGATTCTATTGAGTGTCAGTCACACAGGAGAAGAGACCATGTCAGCTGTATCCTTGACTGGGAGAAGCCTGAATGGAGAGTCTGGTGAGGTCACACCTTACTGCTCTGATGCCACATGCCAAGAAGGGGCACTGCTGTGGCATGTGTATAAGAGGGACTACTGTGCATAAGGTGTATAAGAGGCACTACTGTGGCATAATGTGAATAAGGGGCACTACTGTGTGGCATAATGTGAATAAGGGGCACAACTGGTATAATATGAATTATGGGCACTACTGCGTGGCATAATGTGAATAAGGGGAACTACTGTGTGGCATAACGTGCATTGTGGGCTTTACTGTGCATCATAATGTGAATAAGGGGCACTATTGCGTGGTATAACATAAATATAAGGTACTACTGTGGCGTAACATGAATAAAAGACACTACTGTGTGGCGTAATGTGAATAAGGGGCACTACTGTGTGGCATAACATGAAATGTGAACACTACTGTGTGGCTTAATATGAATAAGTGGTACTACTGTGTGGCATAATATGAATTGGGGGCACTATTGTGTGGCATGTGAATTTTGGGCACTACTATATACAGTATGGGGTTTAATATGAACTGAGGGCATCATATTACAGTACATATAATGTAACATGGTTTTTATTAATGTTATATTACTGACGTATATATTTTATTTGTGGAATTATTTAGGTGGGTTGAAAATTATGTAGCTCTCCATGCCACAGTTTGCTATTGCCCTTTCTGTTTACGGTTATTTCTTTTTGTCCCAACATGCTGGGCACGCCCCCTACCTGGCATTCTTGGGGGGAGGGAGGTAGCACACACATGCTCTGGGCACCATGGCTACACGCTACACCTCTGATCGCTGTCCCCATTATTATCAATGGGAACTACCCTATGTACCATACTCCAAAAAGCAAAGCTTTTCAGAGTTTGGTCTCATTAATTTACACCATTTTCAGATGTTCAGATGGTGTAAACTGCTTTAAGTCTATGATCTTTCTTCTGTAGTTTCCGGCCGGCGTTGGAAACTGATACTGTGTGCATGCGCAGTTTCAGCTTCCCCAGAGAAGTCACGAACATGAAAGGCTTCAACAAAATGAAGGGCATATAACTCACAGAGAAAGTGGTTATCGCAACAGCTGTCTCTGCGAGTTCCCCTTTGTACATAGCAGGGATATTTTATTTAAAAATGTAAATATTCACCATGATACGGATCCTTAATAATCACAGAATTTTTAAGATTATTAGTACATAGAACCCATAGCTATTCTTTACAATGACAATAACATTTTATTACATTTTAAACATATCCGTTCAATACATTTACATTTATACGCTATATAGAAGGAAATAAAATACTGCAATGGCGTACACCACTAACTATAAATGTGCATATAGTCAATACGAAAGCAGTCAATCTGCAGGTATGCCCATAAGAGATAATTGTAACTGCAACTAAGGGCCAAATGTAATAGGGTGAGAGTTTAGAAAATGTGAGAGTTTAGCAGTAAACTGTCACACTGGTTGAGTTTTAGCTTCAAAATGGGAAAACATCTGGAAAAGAGTTTAAATCGTGAAAGTTTTTTGAGTCTAAAAACATGTGAGCTTGCATGTTCTCTGACTATACTACATCGGCTGAGTTTAAAAAGTGTGAGAGTTTTTTGAGTCTAAAAACATGTGAGTTTGCATGTTCTCTGACTATATTACATTGGCTGAGTTTAAAAAGTGTGAGAGTTTTTTGAGTCTAAAAACATGTGAGTTTGCATGTTCTCTGACTGTATTACATTGGCTGAGTTTAAAAAATGTGAGAGTTTTTTGAGTCTAAAAACATGTGAGTTTGCATGTTCTCTGACTATATTACATTGGCTGAGTTTAAAAAGTGTGAAAAAACTCTCACATTTTTTAAACTCTCATCCTATTACATTTAGTCCTAAGTATCTAAAAATTGTCATGAAACATCTGTCAGGTGATTCAAGGCTTCTCATTGGAAAGGGTTGGCATGCGCATCACAACGTGCAGGGATAACATGTGACGTGATATAAGGAATAAAAAACATAAATGACCCATACAGATGCTATCCCTGGTTACATATATTTAATAGAGATGAGCGGTTCGGATTCTGTGGAATCCGAACCGCTCCGAACATTGGGGATCCGAGTCCACCCGAACCCTGTTCGGGTGTTCACCGCCTGACTCGGATCCCCGTTCGGGGCCGAACGGCGGCCGCCTGATGTCGGATTCTCACTAGAGAATCTGACATCAGGTCTCCTCGCGTGTAGGGCAGAGCGCAGTGATAGCGCTCTGCCCTACACAGACACAGACACACAGCCGCCAGCGGCAGCTGTGTGTTTGTTACAGCAGCCAATGAGAGTCACACAGACTCTCATTGGCTGCTGCACGGAGGGAGCCGGCTGGAGCTCACACATGAGCTCCGTCTTCCGGCTCCCTCCTCAGCGTGTGACAGAGCGGACGGCGCGGGAGCGGGGATACAGGTAAGTTTTATTTTTTTTATTTTTTTACTTGTCAAAGGTCCGGGGGCGCTACTGGGGGGGGGTCTGCACTACTGGGGGGGTCTGCTACTGGGGGGGGCTATACTACTGGGGGGGCCATACTACAGAGGGGCCTGCTACTGGGGGGGCTATACTACTGGGGGGGGGTCTGCACTACTGGGGGGGGGTCTGCTACTGGGGGAGGCAATACTACTGGGGGGGCCATACTACAGAGGGGCCTGCTACTGGGGGGGGCTATACTACTGGGGGGGTCTGCTACTGGGGGGGCCATACTACTGGGGGGGATCTGCACTATTGGGGGGCC
Organism: Taudactylus pleione; assembly: GCA_031769625.1. Classification (NCBI taxonomy): domain Eukaryota; kingdom Metazoa; phylum Chordata; class Amphibia; order Anura; family Myobatrachidae; genus Taudactylus; species Taudactylus pleione. The sequence continues at coordinate 3,297,978 of JAUIMM010000555.1, read as the reverse complement.
ATACTACAGAGGGGCCTGCTACTGGGGGGGGCTATACTACTGGGGGGGTCTGCACTACTGGGGGGGTCTGCTACTGGGCAGGGCTATACTACTGGGGGGGCCATACTACAGAGGGGCCTGCTACTGGGGGGGCTATACTACTGGGGGGGGTCTGCTACTGGGGGGGCCATACTACTGAGGGGCCTGCTACTGGGGGGGGCCATACTACTGGGGGGGCCTACTACAGGGGGGGCCATACTACAGGGGGGGGGCCCATACTACAGGGGGGGCTACTACTGGAGCAGCCTACTACTGGGGGGGCCTGCTACTGGGGCAGCCTACTACTGGGGGAGCCATACTACTGGGGGGGCATACTACTGGGTGGCATGCTAATGGGGGGCATACTACTGGGGGGGCCTGCTAATGGGGGACATACTACTGGGGGGGCCTGCTAATGGGGGGCATACTACTGGGGAGCATTCAACTGGGGGCACTGCATAGTGGACCGTACTACTAAGGGGACTGCATAGGGGGCACCACTGCTGGGGGACATTGTGTAAGGGACACCGCTACTGTGGGCATTGTGTAAAAGGGTCACTACTGTGGGCATTGTGTAAAAGGGGCACTACTGTGTGTCGTAACATAAATAAGAGACACTACTTTATGGTGTAATGTGAATCAGGCCCTATGTGCGGTGTAATGCTAATAAGATTGTGCACTGTGACTCCTAGGGCCGTAGCCCACTTTGTAAACAAGTACTGTGACTCTGCTGGCCGTACCCCACTGGGTGGGTGCACTACTTTTCATTTCTGCCACTGCTGTGTGGCAATGTGTCATAGATGTGCTTTATATTGTGGTGTCTGTGTCGTTGTGCCGCTGCTTTGTCGCTTAGTAACCAGTCAGCTCACTGCAACCTTTGGCCAATAATGTTGAAAACAATATTATAAGCTGTGATATGGTCTAAATTGAATGGAAATTAATGTTATTGAGGTTAATAATACTCTAGGAAGAAAAAAAAGACCAATTTATGTGATTTTAGCTTTTTTTGTCAATTTTTGTAAAAAAATCCAAATCCAAATCCAAATCCAAAGCCAGTCACCGCAGTTTGGCAAATCCAAATCCAAATCCAAAGCCGGAGGACGAATTAGAACCAAATCCAAATCCGGCAAAAATGGTCCGGCGCACATCCCTAATATTTAACATATAATGACACACCCAAAGTGACATAATGGTTTTATAACCTCTATTTGGAAATCCCACTGCTGATTAAAGGTTAAAACAATGAAGGAATCTCAAATCTTGCTTTGTCCTTCATCCCAAAGTGAGGTCATATATCATATATCAGGTGTGGGCACTTTCCTTCTATCACAAGCTTTTTCACTGGTGTTGATCTCTTAAACCATCCCTCTCATTAGGGCATATGACACCAAAAGCAGAGAAAAGAGAGACCGTAGTGCAAACACCTTCTGACAGTTAAAAAGATTTAGGGGTCTAGTTACTAAGCAGTGTTAGGAGACAGAGTGAAAAGTGATAAACTGCCATCTCACAGGCTGTGTTTGAAAAATGACAGTTGGGAGCTGATTGGCTGGCACCTTATCACTTTTCACTCTGTCTCCTAACACTGCTCAGTAACTAGACCACCTAATATTGCAGAACACTCACATTTTCTAGATAATAATAAACATACCAATCCGATAACATGCAAAAGCCCCTGCACATGTCCTCATATGAAGTGGATCGCCTGTCAGGTGTACTACATAATATTAGAAAGAGCATCAAACTTGTAAAGGTCCCAGAAATCTGCAGTTTCAGTCCAGATATGTGTCCAGCAAATCCACAGACAGGCATATATTTCAGAGGTTCTGATCATCTACTTAAAGCGTTTCTCAACCAATAAGGTTCTTCATCAGAAGCATGGTGATAAATTACATAAAACCCCTTATATACCCTTACTAATTACAAATCACATGCCTAATATGAACAACACCCTTTTCCTGTCATGCTGGTAATACACAGGAGCCAGAAAAGATGTCATTCTGAAAACTGGAAGCAAAATGGCGGCTATGCGTTCCAGATGCTTTTCATTTCTGGAAAGTTGAAGTAAGATACCAACTTTACATTCCATAAGCATTTCAAATATTGTATCAGCTTTATTAAAAGCCAAGTGGATCTGTGTAAGCTTATATCCGTTTCTCTCTATTATAGGTGCCATCCAGGTTCCGATGTGTTCCAGCATATACAGGTTTCATTCAAAATGAAGGTAGGGCAGGTACAGTAATATAAAAGACAACATTTGGAAATAGGGAATCAGTCCTATGCATTAGGGTCAGTAAAAGTATTTGGCTACCTGACAGTATATTTAAGTGCAGTGCACCTCTGGGTCATACCCCTTAAAATAAGGCCCAACTACAGTACATCTACCCAACCACTTTAACAGCACCAACATTCTGGGAAACCTGTGACAATTTTCGGTCTAGGAATTCACACAATTCCATGGAAATCTGGGCTGTTGGCATGTGTAACGGAACCCTAAATTACATAGTGTTACATTTTCTCTACGACCAGGACATGGTGTGACAGAGAACCAGGATCGTGACTGCATCCCAGTCTAATTACGCTCAGGCACTAGGGATTGAGAAATGATATGAAGAAGGATAACTGTTATCTTTCTCTGAAATACTGGCTTGCTGCAGGTAATCTGGACATGAATACTGACTTCACTATATCTATACGAACAGATTAATGTCATAAACCATTTGGCACAATTTAATTCTTGTCTTTGCAATAGCATACACAATAGAATGTTACCATAACACCCTGAAATCCATACAGTACATGTGGACAGACCCTGTTCAACTAGTCAGATGACTCTTTTGAATCTCTATTTCAACAATATATATAAACACATAGAAATTCTAGAATGTTTCTAAATATCTAGCTTGTGTTACACTATACTGGCCTATAATAGCCTATGGTAGATGGAGCGTGAGAAATTGAATCAGATGCTAGAAAATATATGAAAGTGATTTCATATAGAAATGCTTAGCAGCATTAGACAACAGTGAAGCAACGCTGCCAAAGACCATTTTCCTCATAGCTAGAACATGCCATACATTGTTGCCAACAAATACAGTGAATTCAGTATTCCAGACAAATGATCCCCATCTGCATTTTATTAGACATTTTTACTCGTGATTATTTACATGATCATTTGTGAACACTAAACACATACTGTTGTAGCGACATGTAATACAAATCTCATGTAACAGAGAGTTACGAAGAAACTGAGCCTTACCAATAAAAGGTGCGCTTTTGCTTCTATTTCATCACACATCATTTATTTTAGTATTAACATGAACTATTCAGGTTTTTATTCAATTTTAGTACACAAAGTCGTTTATAAGAAATACTGTACGTAACCATGGGAAAATCAAAATTGAAAGTCGGTGGAGAAGTCATGATCTATTCAGGAAGCGGTAACCCGCTTCCTGAATAGAGAGAAGAAATTAAAAGTTTTATTTTCAGTTAAACAGGGCTTTTCACAGATGTGTCCTGCTACATCTTTGCTCCATACGCCATGTAGCACGCCATCCTAGTCGCGCCCTGCCGTGTCGCTGGTGGCGATGTATATCGCAGCATGTTGCAGTAAGGCGCAACGTAATGTACTTAAGCACTGGAAAAGCCGGAGAGTGTAATACGACTTTCTGTCCACATGATGTTGCTTTTCCTAAACTGCACAGCGCATGTGTCAAATAGCCAACAAAGCTTTTGTAGCGCTGTCTGCTGATTGGCTGACGGAACCTGTCATTAATTACACTATACAGTTGTACTGGACTGCTTTTTGTTATGAATGCAGGATTAAATAAAGTTCAACTCTGTAAGTCGCTCACCTTAACCACTCGCCCACACACGCCAGCTGTATCAACAGCCACACCTATTGTGTATGTGATGTTAAGTGTGCGACTTTACAGCAGGTAAATTGTACAATAATATGTCAATATCAGTTTATAGTCTAATGAAGCTGGATGTCATAATATGAAGATGAAGGGATGAGGAGCAATGCATAAAGTTGAGTACTTTAAAAGTAATTAACTTGAAATGATCTCTCTGTATGAAAAACTGCCTGTGCATCTTTAGTAGTGACAGAATACAGTTCAGATGGCCCATAATGAGTATAATGTCTATAGTGGTTTATTCTTGACACAAAGTAAACATTTCAAGCACCTGAGGAGTGACTGTTTACACTGCCTGAACGTGATTGGCCAGCCTCTCACAGATTACTGTCCACTGCTACAGTTTTGTATTCAGTACTGTAGTTTTCATCTGTGGAGCATTCGCCACCCAGTGGTTAAACTGTGTACTGCATGGGGAGTACAATACACCAAGCCATGCCATAATGTTCATATCTGCCGTAACGTGTGTTGACATGCCGCAGCAGGGAAGCCAGAATGCCGCGCTATGAGCAAAGATGTAGCAGGACACATCGGCACTTCATGAAGAGACCCCAAAATACCAACCAATAAGCTCCTGTTATTTTTCAAACACAGCATGTAAGATGTCCGTTAGGAGCTGATTGGTTGGTACATTATCTATCTCCAAGCCTTAGACAATCTCCACACTGTTAGGAACTGAACTTGGCATAATGAATGAAAGCTGGATTTGGTTTGGTTTGTTGCTTTACTTATCTGCCACTGCATCCATTGTTTCAGTATTGTCTCCAGTTTGACTTGCCTGAGTATTGTGGAATAGTACAGTATCTGTTACTGTTACCCATGTACTGACTATGCTCCTCTTCTGCCTACAAAGATTTTGGCTTGCTCCCAATTCTTTCCTTTCTTTACTCATTGTCTGATATTAGATCTGCTACAGAAGGACCCATAGTGTCAGAAAAGATGAGCAGATGATACTATGGATGCTCTAAAGACTCATGTATTTACTGCTGTAAGCATATTCACTACATAGCAACAGTAACTGTCTTAGCAGTGTCAAGAGGGCAATATTTACATATCAATGTTATTTATTGTATCTCACAACCTCTGCTGTCTATTTTTCAGGCAGATAATGATAAGACCATGATTCACATCCTGCACATGACCCAGTTAAGGCTTGGCAGAGAAGATGAGTGTGATGAAGAAAAATGTTGTTTCAAGAATGTTTTGATAAAGGCATAGTACCTTGTACAATAGGTTGATTATAGCCCAGAGAGCAAGTCCTTGGGGGATAATGGAAACATTCATGCACCAAAATTGTTCTTAGAAACCTGGGACTCAGTTTATCTGGGGGCTATGCTTTAAGACTGCAGGATGAAAGGAGGAGAACATGACAGAAACTTGAACCGTAGATTCTGTGTTATTAGACCTTTGCTTTACTTGTCCGCCAATGGGACATTATGCTTTAAGGTAAAGTGCTCAAGAGACTATTCCAAGGTATTGCTAGTTATTCTTTGAGCAAATAACAATATCAGGGGACAATCAGAGAAAGCACTGAGTTATTTACACAGTAGCTTTCTGTTTTTCTTGATGATTATTGCATTTTTTTTACTGCTATCACTATTATACAACTCCTACTGTTACCAAACTGAATTGTCCTTGACTACATCTCTGCTTAATTACCCAAGTACTGACTCTGGCTTGTTTAACCAAGCTCCAGGTCTGTCTCCCCTGACTCTGGCGTGTTTATGTCTCATTACATCCAAGCAACTAGACTCCATCTCTTCTGTTAGATGGACACTTTGCGCCTGTATACTTTATCCTTCAGAACTTGATTTCACTCTACTTCACATCTGCCACAGTCCCATATGTTGTGGCACAGAGTATATATGTAAAAATATAGCTTGATAAGGACCATGTTCAGTGGTCAGTTCCTGCGGGTGTGTCTGCCATATCACAGCGAGTGCACTACTGATGGGAAGTACAGATATTCCTGCCAGCTTTTATACTGCCAGATTTATTTGCACATTGATTTGCAGAAAAAAATCAGCAACATACCCTCAAATATAACCTCAGGCAGGTACAGCAGGTGACACTATACAATAAAGTAACTAGTATTCTGATGGTATTAAAGCAAATGTCATTATGTTTGCTTTCCAATCATGTTGTGACATTTATATAGGTATGAAAGAAACAATGTAAGTGAAAATATGCACCCGGAACTGTTATTATTAATGCATACACCTTTGAATGTGACAGAAGTGTGACATTTATTTCCATGTACTTCATCTTGCTTTAGAAATTCTTCATATGTATCATTTATGAAGACAATAGGTGTTTATAAATAGTTTTGCTAAGGTAATATCTGCTCTGATTTGCTAGTGAGTTTATGTAGAACCGATATAGCATGATTCAGTAGCTCGGGTGAGCATCAGATTTTAATTCAGCATCTCTCAGCTTGAGGCAACCAAGTGAGCTGTGTCACGCCATAAAACATACTCTATCTTTATACCAATAGTGCACATTTGCCGCTGCTTAATTCCCTAAACCTGCTGATACAGAGATCTAACAATAGAGAGTAATTTGCTACTGAACAGCTTGTGTGTGTTTTTTCCCACTAGCGACAGGGCAGAAGGATTATACTTGGATGGCTCTTTGATTGCTGAATTCCCATTTAGGTTATCATGTAGAATATAGGTCAGTATTTCCATAGATGACTTATGAATTGTGAATATTAAACAAGAAAAAGGTGTGTTTTGTGGGTTAACAAATGTTGACTTAAAATGTAACCATGAATTCATAATTGTTTATTTGTGCTGTGAGCAGGAAAATGAATGGAATTGGGGCCAGATTCAGAGCTGGACGCTATTTGCGCTCGCTCGTTCAGAAAAAGGGGCCGGATATTTAAATAGAGCGCTCGCTCTTTGCGGTCTGTTGACGCCTCTATGTCTGAACTAGCGAACGAAACATGCGCTCGCTATTTTGTAAAGTCGCCCCCTGGCCGCTCGCATCCTACGTCATCTCCGCTATTTACTTGATTAATCGAGTACATCGAAAGGCGTCTGAACTGCTCGCAGTGCTTGTGGTTGGATTTTCCTACCACAATCATGCGAACAGTTCAGGCTAAGAGACAACCAAGTGACGTGGTCGATGACGCTGCTTTGTTAATTATGCACACCCTTAAAACGCCCGTTTTGACCGTTTGGCACGCCTGCGTTCGGATCTCCACTCCTCGTTTTCAAGCACCTTCCCCTGTTACCACCCACAAACGCCTCATTCTGTCACTCAAATTAGCAGGCATTCGCTATTTTGTGAGCACACAATTTCCGACCGCAATGACTGATTCGCGCATGCGGATTACAACCCATACGCATGCGCAGTTGTGCGAACATCGCTCGACGCTCGGAGCGAACAAGTAGCCGCTTACGAGCGGCTCTGAATCAGGCCCTTGGTTTGTTTTTATATTCTCTCTGTGTTTAAAGACATTTCTGTGGGAGATAGTGAGTTTATTACACACAGTTAGGAGTGGTCCTCAATAGTATTTTATATCCTCATCCTCTGCAAGCAAATATCTGAAAATAAAATAAAACTATGTGCAGCATAGAAGGGAATCATGCAGACTGGGATGGAGAGGCTGGGGACCCATTGCACAACCATAGCGGAGAGGTTTGGTTTAGAAAAGCAAACAAAAAAAAAGATTCTAACCTCACTGTAGCAAGCACAGTCCCAAAATGTACAATGTACTATATATATATATATATATATATATATATATATATATATACACAGTCCAAAGGCGGCACTCCGTAGAAAAAAATCACTCAACAGACTGAACTTGTAGCTACGGAGTGCCGCCTTTGGACTGTGTATGTGTTAGTGTGTTTCTGGACTTTGAAAACACACTATGGAAGGCACCGGACCAGCAATTATGGATTGTCCTCATGAGTGCCGGAACCTGGTTGTATATATATATATATATATCACACAACACATCAGACCTAACATGCACTGGCCCATTACTGTCCAGAGTAATTGGAAAATCTAAAAAAGCTATATACAAAACACTGCCCCACTCAAATACTTATTCTCAGGAACATACCATCTTGGGGAACTGCAAGGTAGGTGAAAGTTGTTTGCATAGGTGGGTCGCTTCTACAGTCACACAAGCCTCCCTCTGAACAAATGGGGTATGTAAAATGGTTCAATTTCTAAGACATACTGAATGTGGCCTAATATTGGTTGATTGACTTTTGTAGACTACACAGATTTAGCAATTAAAAACACTGTACAGATGTATTTAACCTTCTGAATAGGATATGTAAATGTGTTCCCCCAGAAATGTCCATCGATCATTGATGGCTAGCAACCATTGATGGTTTGCCACCAATGGTCAATGGTTTTGCCATCAATGGTGGAGGTCTGATGGTTCTCCGCCATCTATGGAAGACACGCAGAGATGTTTTTTTTCTTCCAGTGCATGGGGCATGAAGGCTATCAATGGTTAACTCTTGGATAGCCATCCTTGTATTGTCCATAACAACCAATCAGCTTCTAGCTATTATTTAGAGATCAATAAAATGTTGCGCACACGTGGGTCCCAGCCAATGAGCAGCCGCTACATGTAAAGCGGCCGCTGATTGGCTAGTGGTCCGTGGGAAATAAAGATAACAGCGATCATCTGTCATTTCGTGTAGTGCAAGTATATGTGACAACATATACTTACACATGTCCGGCATGGATAGGGTCAGTAATTTTTTTATTTTGCCAAGTACGAGGATGCTTCGGAGAGCGGCGTGAGGATAGAGGTGAGTATAGGATCTTTTTTCCAGGTACCCCCATTGGAATCTACTAGAGAAGGGGACAGAACAGCTGGCAGCAGGTAAGTATGTGTGAGTGAGGTAGGTAGGTATGTAATAAAGTTTTACTATATATACGGTGTGTGAGTGTGGGCACGGGTGCAGTGGGGGTACGGGTGCCGGCCAACTGCTGGCACTTGTAGTTCCACAAGAGCCAAAAGGAAGGTATGCTGGCACCTGTAGTTCTACTGTAAAATACAATACTTACAAACTATTTCCCCCATTATTACCCCTGTACCCACAACCCAGGGGTGCGGGGAAGAGCCCCAGGCTTCAGACTAAGCCTGGGGTGTCTGGAGAGGGGGGACCCCTTTTTTGGGGGTCCCCACTTCCCCTGAGATCCCCAGCTTGGGCTGACCGGCTTGGGGTGTGAATGCTTTGGCTGGGGAGATCCGGTGATAGGGTTCCCTGGCTGTGGCATTACACCCTGGTCGGTTTGAGTCCGGTGCTGGTTTTAAATATAGGGGGGTCCCTACGTATTTTTCCCCCCTAAATTTAAAACCAGGACTGGCCCTGCAGCCCGGTGCTGGCTCCTAAACTACGGAGCATCTCTGCTATTTTGATGTCATCCCCTTGGATGGTATCACCTTATGCGGCCCACAGGTGACACCACTGATTTCTCTCCCTCAACAGGAGACCCGGGCCCCTTCAACAAGCCGGGTTTAATTACCCCCTGTCTAGATCCACACTTACAGTAAATAAACATCCTGATAATGTTCTTCATTTAATCCCTTGAATTAAAAACGAAGCTCTCTAATTACATGATGATAAACATACAGTAGGTGCTCACCCGGCTTGATAGTAGATATGATTTAAACATTACCAATAACCAACTTAAGGACAAATAATACATAGTAATTATATCTAACATTTAAGGGTGAAAGTAATTAAGAATTAAACTGCATACTCTACACAAAAACACAATACTGTAGAATTATTTGTTAATCATTAGATATAAATCAATATGCAAAACCATATTGTCGTCATACTGTACTAAAGGAATTTGTTTGCATAGAATATACATATGCAATGTGTAAAATTCATTATAGAGATAGATGGCGACCCGGCTGCGAGAGAAAGTATGGCCAAATACTATTGTATGCTTTGCAGTAGAATGAGCCTACAAGTAGGGTATTCTATCTCCTTCATGCCTCGGCCCCTCCAGGTCACCACAGGCAAGCCTGGGCCGAAGCAATTAGTATCTTACCCACCCCCCTGAGAGTACAAACACAATTTAAAAATTTATCAACAATCCACATACTGTAACTGATTTATACTGTAAGAGAGCAGCCAAGTCACTCACACAGATAAGGGAGGTGATAAATTAAACCTTTCAGAAAGATACATTATGAAGTTGCCCATAGCAACCAATCAGCTTCTGTCATTTCATAGACTGTGCTATATAATGTACTGCAAATGACAGAAGCTGTTTTCTTGTTTTGGGAAACTTCTTCATTTTATTTCTCTCCAAGGCTAAAGACATCTCCCCTAAAATATGATTTGACATATTAGTACATACTAGTAATGTTTTTTAAAAAAAAATCTGTATGTTATTATATGGGTTGCCATGACAAAGGTCAGCATGGGCACTCTGACTGGTCCGCAGCTATGCAGCCCCATACACCTCTAGCTGCGATGCACTGTGTGTTCTGACACCTTTTTGTCATAGCCAGCATTAACTTTTTCAGCAATTTGTGGTACAGTAACTCTTCTGTGGGATAGGACCAGACAAGCTAGCCTGCGCTGCCCACTCACATTAATGAGCCTTGGACGCCCGAGAGCCTGTTGCCGGTTCAACAGTTGTACTTCTTAGACCACTTTTGGTAGGTACTAACCACTTGTGGCCTCCCAGTCGTCTAGCTGTCACAATTTAGCTCTTTTCAAAATTGCTTTGATCCTTGCCTATTTTTCCTACTTCCAACACATCACCTTCAAGAACTGACTATTCAGTTGCTTCCTAATATATCCCACCTCTTGACAGGTACCAATGTAACAAAATAATCAATATTATTCACTTCACCTCTCAGTGGTTTTAGTGTTACAGTTGATCGGGGACACTCACCATTTTGTTTTAAAATCAGCAAGCTATTAATCAGAGCATAACAGCAGATAAATCAAACTAACATTTTGGCCACCATGTAGGACCTTTGTTAAAGCCATTATTTCCTGGTATGCTCTGAGTAAACGCTTGAAGATTTTAAGGCAATCTGGAGAGTGCACCCCTTGTTTGTTCTACATTGTGGACTGTAGATGGATATCTTTGCTCCTTATGTGTTGCACCCCAGTGAACTGCTGAGTTTGACATGAGTGTGAATCAGTTATCTCATACTGTATATAACTATATATATATATAACTACCATGGTGTCTTCCTAGTTTTATTCACACAACATACAGTAGTCTCCCAAGGAACAAAAGGTGTTTATGTTCCAAAAAGGTACAGCATTTATATCCATTTCACACCCGGTATGTCCCCAAATTAGTTTCACTAAGCATATGTACTCAAAATGCAGGGTCAACGTTTCTGGGCTCCCTTGCCCTTTCCTCAAGACCACTTAATGGTACATAAACACATTTTTTTGCATAAAAATTCTAGTGAGTGCCACCTTTTGTTTCTTGGGGGACAATAGAAAATGAGAGAGATATGAGAGATATAGATAGATAGATAGATAGATAGATAGATAGATAGATAGATAGATAGATAGAGTAATCTAATAGAGTACAATATTTTTATAATAACCTGAATGGTGGGATAGAAGTTAATCTGGGCTGTCATTGTCCAAATTTGTGAGCCTCTTGGCTTTCTGTATTTAATAAGCCCTTATCTGGGTATAGAGAAGCCAGGTCACTCATTCATGCAGCTACAGCAGAAATGATGAGAAATCCAGCATGTTAAAGTAATCCATATACCCATTAACAAGATGCCTAATTTCTCATCTTGATTATCTTGTTTGCATTAGTTGGAATTAAACCCTAGAATCCCCACTGGAAGGATTTTGGTTTAATTAGTAAGGGAAAATCTCGATCACCTCATTCATATTAACAATGAAAATTCCAGCTTCATTTTCTAAAATCCTTTAGCTGCCAAAAAGAGCAATGAAGGTAAATAGCAGTGAAATTCAATGTGATCTGACCATATGATTGTATGCAAACCAGGTCTCCAGGGGGATTTAATGACAGATATGTACTAATCCAGTGCACTGTTCACTGCTGTGTAATGAGACACAAACTGTGTAAAAGTCATACATTGTTTAAGATAACATGCTCTAATGCTATTGCAATAGCTGCTTAAATACTGTATAATGACTCTTGTCTGTGGTTTCCGACATACAGTATATAGGCCTGGATACAATTGAGCAAAACATTTTTCGAGAGAAAGAGCTGAAATATTAGAGCTCAGCTTTGTAAAAGTAACTATGATGTTAACATACTGTAGAGTCAACATTATTCAGTTAATAGTAACCATTAAAGCACTTAATGTAAGAATTGATTCATCTTTCATGACCGTGCGGTCATTCTTCCACCTGTTTTAATCGGGATGTAGTTAGAATACCGACGCACGGGAAGCCATCTGACGGACTCCCAGCATTGAAATCCTGATAGTACTAAAGATAGGTGTCTAAATATAGGCGCCTATCTTTAGCCCGATGATAGAATCCCGACAGATGGCTTCCTGAACGAGGGTATTGCAAGCAGGGACAGGGTTAGTGTTAGCCGCAGGGGGGGAAGGTTAGGTTTAGGCATCCCTGGGGGGACTTAGGGTTAGGCTTCCCCTGGGGGAGGGTTAGGCTAGGGGAAGGGGGGTTGGGGTTAGGCACCACCGGAGGGAGGTTAAGGTTAGGCACCCGCCCAGGAGGGTTAGGTTTAGGGTGCGGGAAGGGGGGGTTAGGATTAGGCACCCCGGGGGGATAGGGGTTAGACACCACCCTGAGACTTTTAAGGGTTAGGCACCCCTAATGGAGGGTTTGGGTTGGGGGGGGGAGGGAAGGGTCTGCATTTCACCCAGCCGCCAGGATTTCATACCCAACCCGTTTGAATCCTATCTAACCAAAAGATACTGTTTGAATTTAACTTTGTTGAAACATTGTTGCTGCCCTCAAAAATAGTGCTCAAGCCTTGTCTGGTTCTTCTCATGCATTCATGATTTCCCAGCATTTGGGATTGTTCAATAGCACTCATGACATCTGCCCGAATCAATTATCGCAATGTTTTTTTGTTGTTGTTTTTGTTTTGGCAGTTTACTCACAATACTTATGAAGCACAGAGTGAGCAGATGCGTGCAATACATTGTCTAAATAAACTAATAACGCTTCCTGAAGACTCAGGTTGAAAATAATGCTCCTTTAGAACAGTTAAAACTTAGTGCTGCTGAGATGGTAATAAGATGTTTTGCTTGAGTTCTACCACTGAATATAAGATACAGCTTTCATCATTCTCATCCAGCCACTGTCTAGCACCTCTAAGCTGAGGGAACTTGAAATAATGTTAACAACCAAACTTGTTAAGGAAAATACACTCTACAGGGCTGCAGTAAGCAGCAGATTCCCAATGCAGCTCCTGACAGCGGTGTCCTCATTAGAATAAGCTTTTACATTGATCATTTCCATCTTGTTCAACTTATAAAGATCATTGTTGTGTAGACATCTAGTGGTTAATAGTTTAGCACCAGCTGCTGCAGTGCCTAGGTTGCTCACCTGTACAGATGGTGCTCGTGTAAATAAGAAACAAGGCACAATCGACCACCCATTGTACGACCTGTTCATCACACCGTCCATGCACAACTGTGATGCCCTACTATGGAAGCGTAATGGAGATGATTCTATTAAGGGAACAAGCGTCTCTGAATCATGCAAAATTAAACATGTTCCAGAACCTCTGTAAAAAAAAAAGCAGCAGAGATGTTTTACTTTTGCACAGGAATCAGATGAAGAATCCCAGCCGTCATTACATTTCTGGTATATAACAGAGAACCAGTTTCTGGGATGCATAGAACAGGAGTGAAATAAGGACCTGATTCAGACCCGCTTGCTAAGATGCGTTCGCTTGTAGCTGGCTGATTTTGGCATTCTGTGCATGCATTGCAGTGCGCGTGCGCAAACCAGTGTGAGAGATCGGGATGCGTTCACTCACTGCGCATAGACAGCCCAGCAGAGTGAGTGACAAGAGAAGCCGTTTGTGGGTGGTAACAGGGGCTGGCCATGAAAAACGGGGGAGTGGAGGTGCGAACGCAGGCATGCCTGAGCGTCTCAACGCCGTTTCAAAGGCGTGCATAATTAAGACACAGCCCTTGCGGTAGGGTATGGTCTGCCTCAAGCGCTGCAATCGCATCCGATGGTACCCGATGTTCCGACGGTTGCATACACTTCCTGGAGATGACATGCACAAGTGGGCGTCTTAAGACAGGCTAGTGGACGTCTGCATACACAAAGCGATCGCATGCCAAGACATGGTGGGCGCGCTAATGCATTGCCGTGCGATCGCCTGCCTTGCTGTGGGTTGGCCGGTTTTGCATAGGCTGGGTGCGAGTGTACGCATCTAGCGAGCGGGTCTGAATCGAGCCCTAAGTCCTCGTTGCCTTTCTTACTCTGATTAATATTTCAGTTGTGATGGGATATAAAATTAAGTTTTAAGACCATAACTGGCGTTTACAGTCACCTTAGCTGTCATATCCGGAATCAGCTAATTAATGTACAGTCAGTCTAGTGATAATGAATTGCAAGCAGCACTGTAAATTGCTTGTTTCTGCCCTCAGTCATGCTCTCAAGGGCGTAATAATAAACCAAACAAAAGAGACATTTTTTTTTTCAGGTATGAAAATGTAAAAGGACTGGATTAAAACATTACTATTGTACAAGCTGTCCTTGGATACATGTGCAAAACATGGTAAACAAATGATCCCATTACATTCTGATTAGGAACTAAAGATGAAGCCTTTGGATAATGTCTCTGACTAGCTCCTATTTTGCTGCACGGCTGTTCCATTTTATGGCAAGCATTCTGCTCTCTAATTAGCACAAATTATGTGAAGTCTTTAGAAAAAAAAATCTTTTAAAGAACACGAAGTGACATTATATTGACAGTGTGTGGGGGCTTTCTGTTTTAGTCTGAGGTAAAAGCAGTTCGTTAAGAGAAGAGTGGGTGGGTAATAAATTGATATTTTTTTGTGTTAGCTTCAAACCATTCACTACCAGATCTGACTATAACACAAAAGGGCAAGGGAATTACTCCAGTACAATTGTACATATTACCCTTCTGGCCGATGGATTGCACCTTGTATGTGCAGGCGATGAATGATCAGCTGAATGTGTTAGTGATTTAAAAAGATAACTCTACCTGTAGATAATCCTTTGCAGCAATTCCCTGCCCTACATCACCTAACAAACATCTCTGCACAGACAGACTGACACAGTTGTATAACTAGAGCAAATGCCTCCTGATTACAATTGCTGGTTAATGTTTCCCTTGCAGAACCGGGACAAAAGTACTGAACACTTTGTAGATTTCTTCATAGTTGTCAAGGAAATGACATTCAGGAAAGCTACCAATATCCTCAGTATGGGGCAGAGTGCCGCTTGTTGTTATGGGCCTGGAAACATTAACAAATTTCTTGCTGCTGTATCTGACAGATATTCATATTGAATCTAATTGATTCCCATTAATATATTTTAGTATAACCAGTGACTGTCCATCTGATGTGGAACTACAAGTCCTTGCATGCTCAGCCAACCTGAACTGGTACATGGTAGGTCATGGTGGGAATGCCACAGCAGCTGGCGAGCCAGTAGTTGACTATATGTTCACAACTGGGTTCATTTATGACCAAAATGCACAGAGTAGATCTGCCACTGTCATTAAGTGCTCTTACTCCTACTATGTCTTCATGACCATATTAGCTAGAAATTTGCAGCTTGCTCAGATTGGTTTCCCTACAGACTGTGCCATGAGTTGTGACTTTTCTGAGTACATGAGTACAAAGGTGACTAAAGGGTCTATTTATGAAGCAATTATTACCATTTTCGCTGGCTTTTTTGCCAGGGAAATGGGTAATAAATAACCGCTTCCTCGTATTTAGCATAGGGATGTTGCAGAGAAATCACTGATTAAACTTTTGCTTCTCAAGTATAAAGCCTCCTGATGGGAGAGCTCTCCCTGCCCCCTTCTCTGACACTGGCCAATCAGGGGTGTCTGGGCTACTCAGCTGGAGAGAAGCAGTGATGTCTTTCTTCCTGTTTCTGGGACCTGGGTCACCTCATACTGCCGACTGCTCCCCCACCAACTGCCCCGCTCTTTCCGCACTACTGATGCATACTGCTGACTGCTGCACCCACTCTTCCCCCCTGCTGACCTGCTCTGCCTCCACTACTGATGCCAATGCTGACTGCCGCACCCCCTCTCCCCGTGCTGATCCACTCTGCCTCCACTACTGATGCCAATGCTGACTGCCGCACCCCCTTTCCCCATGCTGATCCACTCTGCCTCCACTACTGATGCCAATGCTGACTGCCGCACCCCCTCTCCCCGTGCTGATCCACTCTGCTTCCACTACTGATGCCAATGCTGACTGCCGCACCCCCTCTCCCCGTGCTGATCCACTCTGCTTCCACTACTGATGCCAATGCTGACTGCTGCACCCCCCTCCCCCCCCTGCTGACCTGCTTTGCCTTCCATACTGATGCACACCGCTGACTACTACAGACAACAGCATGTATGATGCAGGAGTCCTCAATGATCTCAATAATCTCATTTGTTGGACCTTGACATTTATACACAGGCCATATTCATTTTCCTGGCATAAGTATTCCCAATTCACAAATTTCTCCGTGTAAAGCATTTTCCTACCTTTACATCGATTGATGACAACAAAGTCTGTTCTACACCAATTTCAGGCAGTTTATTGTTGGCAGACTTTTTGCAGCTGAAACAATCTAAAGATTCTATTTAGGAAAACAAACAATGAAATTGCCTTTTTACTGACCTACAACATTAAGCCCCATATAAGTCAACCTTGTTTTATTCCTTTTTCCTTCCCAAGATATAATACAGCAAAAAATACTACAGTACCTAAAGTTTCTGCGCTTGGGAAGAAGAAATTACCATGTGCTCTCCTAACTTCAAGATTGCTCAGATTAGCCCCCCACTGTGCCTTATAATAGTATTCCAATTGGAGGCTATTTAAAGACACTGTAGGGGTTTCCTCTTGCAAAATAGCAGGAAGAATTGCTGGCAATAAACACTGAAATATACCAAGTTCTGTCAAGACAAGGAAAGCTTTATATGATTCTTACAAGTACAACACACTTTTTTCCCATGTAACTTGTTCAACCTATTGAAGAGGTGGTGTGTCTTTGGACTCATTTTAATCAGTGTTAATACCAACTTGGTTGCCTCCCTGTTTTCTGATTTGTTTTTTTTTATCTTATTTTGTTATGATTGTTTCTGTAATACTCCTCTACATACTGTATCACACTTCAGCAAATGTTTCATCCTGACTACTGTAACCCACAGGGCCGGATTAAGAGGAGGCGACAGGGGTGGTTGCCCCGGGTCCCCCACACACAAAAGGGCCCCACACAGGGTCAGTGTGACTTTGCAATTGCCGAAAACAGGTGCCAAGCACCTGTTCCCTTATGGGGGCTGCCATGGCTCTGTATTCTGCATAGAGCACAGAGTGGCTTCCGAGTCCCCTCATCAGCTGCATGTGACACATCACATCCTTACTGCTGATGAGGGAACTCAGGAGCCCATATGCGCTGTATGCAGCACAGACTGTGCATAGGGAACACAGAGCCATTAATATTCATGAGGAGCCAGTCACAGGAGGTAAGTACTCAGGGGCACTGGTGTGGGGGAGGGAAACTGCATGCCATATAGTGGGCTCTCTGGGTCATGTTGGAGGGGCACCATGTGGCATATAGGGGGCACTGTGGGGCTTATTGGGGGGGTCACTGTGTGGCATATGATGGAGGCACTGTGGAGCAGGGTGTCAATTTTTATTGAAGGGAGCTTCCACAACTTAGTTGCCCCGAGGCCCCCACAAGACTCTGGTAACTGGTAACCTATGTAGTGTATCCAAATTGGCTGCCTTGTCTGGAACTTTAAATGGAAGGATGTACAACTCGTGGAACTATTGATTAAGTCTGTAACTTCTTTGTCGCTTTTCATTTTTATCCTTGTGTTATTGCCATGTATTGCTTATCTTGCACATTGTAAAATAGTAAATGTAGAATGCCCAAGATGGCTGCCTCATCTGGTATTCTCATGGGTAGGATTAACAATACAGGATCTGATGATTTTTTAAGGATTGTGTACCCCGTATCTTGCTTCAATATTCTGTAGCTCCCCCATTACATATCATCTCTTCCAGGCATTGCCTATTCTGCCTAGTGTAACTTATGTAGTGCGTCCAATATGGCTGCCTCGTCTGCTAGGTTTGTTAGTAGGATAAATAACTAGATTTACTTACAGTATATGTAAAGTTTACCACAGTCCAAAACTGCTCTTTTAGTTATCTGATAAAGAAAAATACTGAATAGGAGAATTAAATGGGTTGGACCATTCCCTGCAGGATAAAACGGACTATTGAATTTACTAGCAGTCAGGAAGGGAAACACTTCTGTGCGATCAATTCACATTCCGCTATGTCCTGCCCTCTCTAACCAGGAAGATCCTGGGGCTGATGCAGACAGAGTTGGCTGCAATTGTGCCCTCCACATATACAGGTACAATTTGTATTCACTAAAAATCAGCAATTCCATGCATATGCAAAGTGACAACTAATGCAAGATACATGCAGATCAGAAAAAGTAGCATATATGCATGTGGCTTGCAGGGTGCCTGGAATGGCACCCTGCAGCCAGTAGAGCCCAGAGTGTCCAATGGATGATCCAGACAGGCAGCCTGCGGAGCTGCCCTGAGCATCCTTTGAACGCTCTGGGCAGTGTTCTACTTCCCAGATCTGGCAGCCCCACCCCCTAAGTGTGATGTCAACCATCTTGGGCACACTACATTTACTATTTTACAATGTGCAAGATAAGCAATACATGGAAATAAGTCATGGGTTGTGGTGGGCGTGGCCGGCACTGCCGCCCTGTTATGGCGCTGACTACCATTATCACCATCCACTATTTGCACCTCCATTGACCATCTGCAAATAATATGACTTGGACAGGCGCATATGTGTCTTTGTACCAATCTGCATCCAGGCATAATTGCACAAACATCCCCATGTGGCTCATGTTAGAATGCACAAATCCCATCTCTTCAGGCACAGACTAGTGCAACTGGCACAATAACACAAATCTTCATGGGTACATAGGCATGTGCCCACTGTTTTGGTCATATGTAGAGTGTGTTCATGCAATTTACACTACACCAACTAGCATAGCATTCACTCCCCATAGTTCCTTCCTGTTCTTTAAAAGCACTAAAGGGCCCCTGGCCTTATTATTGGAAAATTATGTATATCCAAAGACAGTTTAAACCTGTTTAATTGGTACTTTATAATGACTAAAAAAAAATAACTTTTATAAACAGACAAATTATAAAATAGCTATGGTGGTTATGTAAAAATAAATGTATCAATATAAAGAATAAACCATTTTAGACTACTTATATTATATCTCTTGGTTTAATTCAGATTTCTACCAAATATTTAATATTTACTTAAGAACAATAGATTCTTTCATATTTGTTCCTGAATTTACATGAATGCAAAATACATTAAAAAATATGCTTTTCATTTAAGCCATGTGTTTGCATTGGAGACTGCAATCATAAATTCCATTTACATTTCTTTATTGTTTGTGTGTGGGAGAGATTTTTCAATTATGTTTTTTTAATCTTTGAATTAGCAGTATGAATACTTGTGAGTGGGTATTTATGATTCATTCTGACTGATTCATGTACAATATTCAATTCGTAGTTCTAGCAGAAATTTGGAATGTTCCAAACTTTATGTCCACCCACAAATCACCTTCAGGCAGAAATAAAGGCACAAATTATACAAGTATACATTGGTGGAATACTAATTTACTTGATTTCCTTTCATATTGTCATTTTCAATATTGTTTCACAGAAAGCATATTTCTAGATCATACAAATGTAAAAACAATATGTCTTCCAGTGGCCAATAAACTTATCTTTCTTCTTTTTTAGAAAGAGTTTTACTCTGGATTTTACTGTTTCTTCTTTTAATTACAAACACAGCGGGATATAGATAAGTTTAAATTTATACAATACCACTTTCCTTCTAGCTACGTTCATACTGGTTAGTCGACATGATAAAAAGATAAAACTGTTTTCCTTCATTGAATCCATAAAGGGACAGGAGTGCTCTTTTTTTTTTGCATTTTAAATAAAACCCGTGAATACATAACATTGGAAGTAAACAAATTTATTTTGCTTTGTACTAAAATAATGAAAGATAGATGCATTATTTGTGTTTGATTAATGTTTATCCTTTGTATTAGTATAGGAGCTACAGATGCGGCCATGATCATGGTGGCTGATCGCGCCACAGACATGAGCATGCATCGTGCTACGCGCCACAGGACGCAGGGGCGCATCCTTGATCGTGGGAGTGCGTCTCCATTCTAACCTATGGAAAAGCCAATGCGCGTCTCCGATTGCGGGAGAGCGTCTCCATTCTAACCTATGGAAAAGCTAATGCGCGTCTTTGATCACGGGAGTCCATCTCGCGCCACGCATGGTGCGATACGCTGCGCTACTGACAATAATATAGCTGAGCATATCTGTAAGTAAGGCCACTCAAATCTAGTAGAGGTGTCAAGTGCCTTGCCAGAGTAGAAATGAAATAGTAAGCAGTGACCCCCTGCATGCCAACAGCAAGACTTTTTGAACATATCAATCTCCTAGCAGGTAAGATATTTGGTGAATCTTTAGGCCAGGGGCAGAACTATGGGAGACAATGGAGGCGCCTGCTGCCGGGCTCCAGCTCTGAAGAGGCACCTCCTCCATTGTCCGCAACATATTCACCCCACTTAGGACTGTAACTATGTACCCAGAGTGTACCGTCACAGTTGCCCAATACATGGCACCTCTTCCCGGCACCTAGTGGAGAGTTCCATCAGCTGCCGCCTTCGTCTATCTATAGCCTGTCTGCATGCAAATTGCTAAATTACAGTGTCAGCGGCTGTGACGTGGGGGGGGGGTCAAATTATAACTTGCCTCCGGGCATCTGGGATGAATTTACGCCACTGCTTTAGGCAATGGCTGAATTGATAAGGGATAATATAATACCCCTCCCCATCTTCCAAGGTGACTACCAGGTGCCTCTGGATTGTCTGGGTGACAAGTATAAAAGGATGAAATGAGTTTGGGGCCATGGGATCTGCTGTGTTTCCCTATGATCTTTTCACCAGACTTTACCATTTCCATTTGATGAGTCATTGGAGCTAGCAATCAGTGAGTCTGGGGTTGCCGTACATGCCACATATGGCCACATTTACTCACAATGCCAACCAACTTGTGACTAACTGGATTGACCCCTTAATATTGGGATTAAGTATGCCCAGCTAAGCAATGGCAAAAATAGCAGGAAAATGTTGTGAGTGCATTAAGTTGAGGACAAGGTGCTCCTGATGGTTGTGAGCAGTAATAGCTCATAATGGCTGGATCTCTTTTGTAGCAGGTTAGAATGTGATGAAGGACCCATCAGTAGTCTGTAGTGATATAGGAGAGGCTTTTTAGATAATGGAAATATTGTGCCATTTGGCAAAGCACATCTGCATAAAAGTTACCCATGGAATCTGAACCAGTGACGGCTGTGCCAGGAGTGACACAAAGATTTGCATAGTAAGAGGAACAGTTGCATGCAGCCTTATAACTGTCTCTTCCTGGGGGGTGGGGGGGTCAATGGGGATACACCAAGCAATAAATGCTTCTAAATTGTCAGTGGGATTGATAAATGCCAGCTCATCCATTACCTTTTTGCTGAGGCCTAGGAATTGACAGCATCTGGCCAGAGTGTTCCAAACTATGTCATCTACACACATTGGAAACAAAACACGGCAAAAGATTTAATTAGATTGGTGGATCCAGTTCAGAATTAAATCTTCTTGTACCATATAGGAGGTTGCCCATTTGAGAGGAGTCAGTTTCATCCCCACTCTCAGTGTATCAGTGGAATAAGTAAGTGGCTTCATCCTTGTCCTTTTTTTCTGCTACACTAGTATATGTAGTAGAGAACTTAGACTGGACAGGGACTATAATGAATGATTAAACATTATTTGTAAACATTCTACATAAAATGTTGAGAGTACTATATAAATAAAGGATTGTAATTGTGTCCCTATTCCCAAGTACATTGATCAGCTGAACTTGCATAAATATATGAGGTTAGGCTGCAAATAGCAGTGTTCTGTGGGAGTATAGGTCAGCAACACTATGAATTTTGTTGTTATTACTAAGTGACTATTTGTGGCTAAATAACTTACTAAGGACTATACAAAAAAAACAATACTACAGACATTTTTTACATTCTTTAACTAGGTAGGTGAAAATGCAAATGTTCAGCCAAGTTTTATCACATTACCATTAATCTCTTTTCTCTAGACCCAGGAAAAAGAATATTTGGCTCTGTGGTTGTTTTTTTTTCCATTTAGAAATTTTAGACGAGAGATGCCAACAAGTGCCAGGATAAAACTGTGCCAAAAGAAGGCTCTTGTTTTCATTGTACCAAGTAGGGATCAACCTAATGAGATCTAGTGCCAAGCAGCTTGAAAAGTCTACAGAGTTCCCAATGCAGCAAAACTAAGGACAAACAAAAAGAAAACAACAGACATCAACCTAAATAAATAATGTACATAAGCTTCCAAGTTCCAACACAAAACAAATGTATGTGTTTAATACAGAACTGTTAAAATAATTCATTAATGTAATGTTTATTTCTTGAGGTGGGGGGAATCTTAAAGAGTAAGAGCATACGGGTCCATGCTCTAAAACTGATAGGCTCACAAAAGAGGAAATATTAACATGACATAAAATTCCTGCTTTAACTTTTTTCTCCCCTGTATTCCTGACAGGTGAATGCATATGTATGTTACATAGCATTTGAACCAGAGAATACAGATGTGCGCTGGCTTTCGAAAAAAAAAAGTTGAAACAGCAGGGTGGGGAACGCTCAGGGATTGACAAGAAGTTTGAGAAAAATAGACCTTTTATTTGTTGGAAATGGACTTAGAAGGCTCAGCTGGATGCCTATCTGAAGACTCCAGGTATCAACTCTGTCCAATTGGTCTGACACTTGAGCAAAGTAAAGGATGGAATGGAGATGTGGCATAAATTCAGGGTAAAAGAAAAAGTCAAAAGGTGTAGTGACTACAATGTCAATATTTCCTGAAGTGCTGAACACAAAACTCAGTTATTCAAAAGGGGTTTTAACTGGCACACGAAACACAAGGAACAGCTGCAACCTAGCACAGCTTTCAACTTGCCAGGTATCTATATTGTTTTGATCATTTCTATTAGAATTTCCTGCTGATGTGAGTTGACATTTTGTTTCTTAGTCTCTTTAGATTTTTGAGACATGTTCTGCCAACATTTATACACAAAAAACAACAGATGGTGGTGATAGACATTCATCTCAGCGGCCGGTTCCTGCTCAGAGTCCTCACTAATCAGATAGAATTTAGACATCTGAGACATTATTGTAGAGACGGGCTAAAATATCGAGCATTTGGTTACAGTAATGAATATCTACTTTATAACTTGTCAATTGTAAACATAATTTCTAGGTTGCACCATTTTTCAATGCAATGCAAGCATATATTTACCAGTACGTTAATGAAGCATGGTCTTGTATTTACCCCCAAGCATACACTCAAGACTCTACCCTCTATTTATAATGACTGATTACTGAATAGCAACAATAACGTAATACAAATTACATCTTGCAACAGGCTTTTCATGGTCATGGAACATAATTTATGGTTACAATGTGTACTGCTCTGCAAATACGGCAAATATTAACCATATAACTTCTTAATGGAGTCTTTTGGCTTGAAATCAATACATTATTCTGTCTACTTGAGATGTAACAAAGCTTCTCGCACTTACATATAACAATAAACACTTGCTTCGGTAATGTTGTGCCCCAGTGTGTCCCTGATTTCATGCATTTATTTTGGATAGAGCAGATTCCTACTAGTTGCTATAGCAACACTATAGGAACTCTAGCAGATTGGATTTTAAGAAATGTTGCTACATGATGGATTAAGATGCAAAGTGGGAAAGCTTCATTCACATGATGTATATTAATATACTGTCCGTGTGGCGCAGTTATGGCACCTTCTGTCCTCTCGTCCTCCACTAGGCTACCTGCAGCGGCATAACTATGGGCTGCAGGCATAACATAGTCAATGTGGCTGCAATTGTGCCTGGCTATACAGTGGGCCCTGAAACTGATACCCACTGTTAGTTCTGACCATGTATGAACATCAGTTCTGTGTCTGAATTACCTAAAATAAGCCCAATTAGTGATATAGGGCCTATACTGCACAGGATATTCTTGCAGCCTTCACATTTGACTCTTTGGGGGCAATACAATTCTTGGGGATGTATAATCGGAATGTTCTGTTGATAGCATCCCTGTCCCTGAGTATTGTGGAAGGCCAACATCACACATGTTACTACTACTTCCGCAGCCACTTACTGTGCAAAAGGTCGGTCTGGGGGGGCGATGGCACGATTCAGTCTGAACCGTGTTAACGTAGCCCCATGCCCCTATGTACAATGCCTGTGATATCAGCACTGTATAGCTGGAGGGCCCACAATGACGTAGAACATGACACCACACCCCCCCACATCGCCCTCCTAGGCCGCTGCTACACCTCCTGCTGTGCAGACCTGGCAGCACAGGGGCAGCCAGAAAGACGACAAATGTACAGTTACCAGTTAGCTAGCTAAACTTTCATAATTAGGGTGCTTAAAACGGTATAATGCACATTAAAACCTCAAAATGTAGTGCCTTAAACAATAATCAATGTCATTATTTGAAATTGTCTTACATATATGAGGTTCTAAAAAAAAAAAAAGTTAAATTAATACTTTTTATGCAATTCAGTGTCAAAGAGAAGGGTTTGGAATTATCTGCTAGACAATGGCATGATCATGGCCAGACCTGGTGTAGCAGTACCAAGGTATCGTTCAGGGAAGAGTAAAGGGCATTTATGCCAATAATTCAGTCACTAACCTGTTCCTGCAGAGCATTTCTGTGTGACAGTTATTAAATGTATTGGCAATATAGTGTTAGTAAATGTATTGGTAATATAGATGCAACATACACTGCTTGATGCATAGCTCCTTAGAAAGAATTACACTTCTGAAAGGCCTGGTCTGTAATATACGAGGTTAACCCACACACAAATCTTTATTAGCATTTTTGTCCCATAAAATAAATACCGTAACGGAGCATGAATGCCAAGCGTCCATGCCAAGCCTGAGTGATGTGTTCTTTCTCTGTTTATGAGAAACGTCACTGCGTTACTGGCAACTAATACTCCCTTGATAGTTATTTACTAATGAAATTGAATGGTGCCAAAATCCAGAGTTTACAAAGCTGGCGAGAGGTCTGCGTATTGCTCACCTTGTCCCCATGTTACTGGATTGTCAGACAGGATAATACTGACCTCAGAATACACACTGAACTGCAGAGACATGAGACAGCATGAATGCAATTATGATAGGACAAAACTGTATGTCGCTGATGATGCACCTACAAAATATCAGTGATGGGACAGGCCCCTTGTGTTATGGTTACCATAGTGATTCGCACATTCTAATTTCACACTTGCTCCTCTAATTGGAATCACAAATGAAAATGTAAAAATAGCCAAATAGTGTCTATATTAAACACGTCTTTCTTCCACATGTGTAATGTAAGAAGTAAATGCTCTACGATTCTACTGTATCTTGTATAACATAAATTCTGCTCTCTAAATGCAGATCAGTACCTGAAAAAAAAGGAATCTTATGATCAGTATAAGAGTTTGGCATTAATAAAATGAACTAGAGACGCTGTAAGTTCTTTCACACATTCATTGTACATAATATATGCAAAGTCTGTGTTGAAAAAAACGATATTGATTTTAATTGAAGGTGAACATTCTGCATAGATGTAACATGTCACATTTATGGACTAGTTTCAACTTACAGTCTCAGGGGCTAATTGTAGGAGCAAATTCCGAAACATCTATTTCAAAAATGCCAACCTGACAGAGTTGTGAGGAGGGGCATGGACTAGCCACACTTGTAGTGCCCGCCGGCAATAGTGGGTAATTTTGTTTTGTCTAATGATAAAAGGGTTACCGTCTGTGATAACATGGCTGCCTATGCATGTTTAATGAGCACAGCTGCATTACCTGTTCTTTTATCAACATTTCAGAACGGCAATAACAGACCATGCGATACAAGGGGGATATAAGGGGGATATATTAAAACATTTTTATAAATCCCCAAGACTTTCCTTCAAACATCAAGTAAATTTCAACTAATCTTTATAAAATGTATTGTCATATGCATCAAGTATATTTCTTCGGGAACAGTACACGGAAAACACCATGAAATGCGATAACATCGCATTTTAATTTTACAATTCCGTTAAAGATAAAAGAACTGCGTATGCTCTGCTTGGGTGTTGGACATGAGCAGGGCATCAATGTCAGTGTCCTACGCATGTTACAGACCGAACGGATGTTTTTCTCTCTTCTCCTCAATATATAAATATACATATATACATAACTGTAGCACATACCATGTTACCAGGAAAAAATGGGGAATTAGAGAGAAAATCAAGAAGAAGACACAGAAAGGGGAGGGGACTAATGATCAACCAGAATTTCTGTGTCTTTGTCTTGATTTTCCCTCTAATTCCCAATTTCTTCATTGTAAGGTATGTGCTGTCATCATTGAAACATCCTTAATACTGAACTCTTTCATCAGATATTACAAGCGAATAGTCATATAATTATTATTATTTATTTGTATAGTATTTGCAAATTAAAATCTATCTACTGCTAGATCACAGAGGGTCTTCTCCTAGTAACGCCAGCACACATTAAACATCGGGAAGATTTCACGGTCTGAGAATGATTCATATGGTTCCAACTCACTTCCCATATGAAACAGAAATTTACGATCAGAATGAAGAAAGTGACTGATTAATGGAAAAAAAGCTAAAATTATAGTAAAACTGCTTCTTACATTCTGACCATATTTACTGCGCAAAATGCTTTTTCATTGTAAAGCATTTCCCCCCCAATACATATCTCCCCAAGAGCTTTAGGTAAAAGCTTTGTTCTTAAATTAAAGCATTTTACATGAAATACTGCTGAAAAATATTTATTTAATTTTTAAAATCGCATCTATATTATTATAACTGTACTTCATTGTAATTTTTCAGATTTTTCCATGAGTGGAACTGAAGCTCAAACATTGGCTTTCATGCCAAGCTGGCTTACACACAGGTACAAATGGAGAGACTGGCTTGTAAAATCAATATATTACCCTTACCACTTCAGCTGATATTGCCATGGCACTTGATTATTGCTAAGTTGCATTGGTAATATTTTTTTTATAAATTATAGAGGTAAGTGGAAATAAAATAAAGCTAGCCAGTATGTGTGTGCAGTATGTATGAGCATGTGGTATTTGACATGCAAAAAGGTTCACTCATCTGCAAATTCTGCTCCACAGCCATATTACCCAACCATTCAGATTTAAAAGAAACAGTATTGCAATTGATACATTCCTTATAATTTGCGTAAGTTTGGAAGGTATTTTTATAAAACCGGCAAAAAAGAATGCCAACCAGGGAAGTGGCCACGCTCACCTGGTGGTGGTCATGCCCACTAATGTTAGGCATGCCCACTATGATGTGGTCACATCCCCAGCGAGTGTAGCCACGTCCTCTGGGGTGAATTAGTCTCAGTCAATGTTGTATAGTAGGACCTAGGCAAAGTTTATACCTACTGTAACTCTACCATTTTCTGTGTTTTACTAAATGTGTCTGTTAGATATTTTCAGTGTGATTTTTCTATCAGAGAACTACAATGTTATGATCCTACATCCTTCAAAAAACTAATCCTCAACTGTGCTCAGACACTCAGGGCCTGATTCAGAGATAGATGAGATCGCAGCTGAAATTTCACATGGAACGCAGCTGAGACAATATGCTAATAGTTCCACAGCTTACCCGAGCATAAGGGCGCCCAACACTGCCTCCTCATCTGTGTACGACGCTGCTTACCTGCATAAATAGCGGTAACATCGACGCACATTGAGCGGCCATCTTGTCCTTACAGCAGGTCTAACCAGCCGCAGACTCAGCAGCTCTCCTGACACGCAGAGGGCTCTCATGCTCCATGGGGGATCGCAAGGGCTAATTAGCTGTATGCACGTCCATGTAATGGCATTTAAATATTCAGACACACCTGCATTTTTCTAACTACCTGTCTAAGTCCAGGTTAGGACGCCCAAACTCTTGTTTGAATTCCCAAAACCAAGACTTATCGCACAAGGGATAATCGCACTTATCACACCTCACCTCATCAGGAGGAAGCGAGCAGAAATGGCTGTGCCGGCGGCTGTTCACGCCTTAACGGAGCAACAAATAAATTGCTCACTTGGGTGCCCGGAACTACCAGGGAAAACAATTAAATTGCTCCCGTGATGAGTATTAGGGCACTAAGCGGTAGATTTAATGTAAAGCCCGGCCTATTTTACACAGAATGTCTATGTGCTTTAAATTTTCAGAACCAGCATCTTACAAAAGCTGCAGCTTCATAAGTATAACCCCTAGATACCATGACTTTTGAATACAGGGCCTGATTCAGCAAGGAACGCAGTTCCTAAGACGCACATAATCGGTTGATTGCTGGGTACTACGCATGTGTATGCATCGCAATGCGTGTGCGCAAACTAGCAATTGCAATCCGAACTGCAATAGCAGAGGGTATGCAGACCCATGGCAGAGTAATTGACAGAAAGTGCTGTTTGTGGGTGGTTACAGGGGAGGTGGTCGGGCAAACGCAGGTGTGCCAGTGCGTCTCAACGCCATTGCAGAGGCGTGCATAAATTAACCACTGCGATACCAGATGCAGTCTGGGGTCTCAGTGTGAGCTGAAGTCAGCAATTCCTGAGTGAGGTCTGACCTGCCTTAACTGTGTGTATGCGTCCGATGTTACTCTATGTTACCGATTAATATGCTATTTTACCCTAGTATACGGATGTGAGTAAGGGGAAGTGGGCGTCCTCATGTTAGGCTGTGATCGCAATGCGATTGCAGATATTTGCATATCACCACTGATATTAGTAACTGCGTTGAGTGCGTATTAGCAGAATAGTGATCCTTGCTGAATCAGGCCCACAGTGACTTCTTCTATAGCGGGTGACTAAATGTAAATAAGGATTTGTTTTTCAAAGTTGCAAATTCATTGTGTGCTGGAAATTCAAATATGGAAAGTTTGCACACCTTCTGGATTATGAGCTGGATTCACTACGGATCGCTATTGCGATCACAGCCACGATTATATACGGCGCTCCGCTGCAAAAATATGCTAATGAATGCAATCGCAAAGCCGTCCACAGCCAACATAGAGACGCCCACTACTGCTATTTCACATCCGTAATACCTTGCAGTCCTGCGTATACATCGGGAACATCGAGTAACATCGGCCCCTCACGCACATTTACAGCAGGTCTGACCTGCCGCAGAAACGGCAAGCCTTGTTGCACGCAGTGAGCACACAAGCTGCGTTTTCCATACCAGTGGCTAACTTATGCACACCCATGCAAGGTTCAAACGGACAGACACGCCTGCACTTTTTTGACCACTCCCCTGTCTCCACCCCCAAAGGCTCACAGCCTGTCACTCACTCTGTGATGGCTTTCAATCTACTTCAATGATCGCAAAAGCGATTGCAATGCTAACTCACGCACGCGCACAGTGCTTCATGCGCAGTATGCGGCATCGATTGATCTTTGTTACGCTGTTGCAGTTGGGATCCATGCTGATTCAGGGCCTATGTTCAGAAGTTCAGAATCTGTAATATAAATTTACCGGTGTACAAAGATATACCTGACATAAATTTCCACATTTCCATACTGAACATACTAAAATATATCTGTATCTACAGTCTTAACTATTTTAACTTGGAGCTCTTTAGAGTCAGAAATGGGGTGAGAAAGAAAGAAGGATTCACCGCATTTTAGTGCTTAGTACATCTCGCCCCAAGTTTCTGTTTGCAAATGAACCCTTGTGTATATCAAACATGTCCTGCACATAAAACTACTGGCTATAATTATTATCACCAAGTTCAATAGCCATCTATTTGCCATCTACATATACACTCTTCCTCCAGAAAGTAGGTGCCATTGAGACAGCCAATTACTAGAATGTACAGCTTGATTTCTGCAGAAATGTGTAAACATATGGGAGCGTTTATTAACAATCAGCCACAGTTATACAGTGATGTCTCTGTGTTATCTGCAATGTCTCATTATGATGACATAGAGCATGTTAGCTACAATGTTAGTTTGTGCTCTACCAGGATGCATAGTTTAATGCTGTAATCTTACACACCGGGGGTTATTTACTAACAAAGTGCAGTAATCCATAGCAAACAATCAGCAATTAGCGGTGATCAATCCGGTGCAAATTAAATAAAGATTGCAAATGTTTAATTGGATGCCTTACTGAACATTTGTACTTTGTTAGTACATAACTGCTAATGTTATGGATAAAGATCTGCAACACACTAGTAGGTAAAATCAGCTGTGTCTTCTTATCAAAGTAGGAGCAACAATTTTATAGAATGTACAACATGGGTTTAAAATACAGGATATCCTAATAGAAATTAATGGTATACATTTGTTGTAATTAAAACTTAATATGTTCCTTCTGTAGCAATTTGAAAAGAGTGAAGTTGGAGCAACATTTCAAGCAAATTGAGTTTTGCGGCAGTACACGTTATTTTGCAGTGGTTCTGGTGACATAATTTTTTATACAATCTCCATTTGTTTTCCCATTCCATGGAATGATATTGTGCATTTTATTAAATTTTTTTGTGCATAAATCCCATTTTTCCTGATTTCAGTGGGCATGTCCTAATTTAAGTGGACTGCCCCATTGACTGGTAGGATTAGTAGGACTTTGACGTGATTTGGATGCAATTGGGCGATATACTATATGGCCAAAAGTAGGTAGCTACACGAATATCACACCTATATGTGATTGTTAAGCATCTCTTTCTAAAACCATGGTCATTAGTATGAAGCCAGTCACCCCTTGCTGTGCTAACAGCATTTGGCTCTTATAGGAAGGCTTTCCACTAGACTATGGGTTCTCAACCTCAAGTTTTACCAACAAGTCATATTTTACAGAGTTCTGTCTGTGGATGCAAGTGGGACAATTACTGACCCAGTTAAATAG
Organism: Taudactylus pleione; assembly: GCA_031769625.1. Classification (NCBI taxonomy): domain Eukaryota; kingdom Metazoa; phylum Chordata; class Amphibia; order Anura; family Myobatrachidae; genus Taudactylus; species Taudactylus pleione. The sequence goes on along the minus strand of JAUIMM010000555.1, from coordinate 3,266,769 downwards.
ATTAACTCACCTGTGCATGTGATTAAAAAAAATCCACAAAACATGACTTCTTGGTGGTACTTGAGAGCGCCTGCATAAGGGGATTAAAAACCATGCAGCCACAATAGCATCAGTGAGCTCAGTCACTGATGTGTGATAACACCTGGCTCTCAGTCAATGCTCCAAATGATCCCAAAGGAGTTTTGATGGGATTGAAGTCAGGGCTCTATGCAGACCCCGTCAAGTGCTTCCACACCAAACCTGGAGAGCCATTTTTTTATGGTCTTTGTGCACAGGGGCAATGTCATGTTGAAATAGGAAAGGCCCTTCCCAAAAATGTTGTCAAAAAGTTCAATGCACCCAGTTCTCTAGAATTGCTAAAGCGTAGCAATCTTTAGCTTTAAGATATCCCTTTGCTGGAACTAAGGGGCCTAGGCTAAACTGTGTAAAACAGTTACAGACTCTTATTCCTCTTCCACTAAAATTTATAATTGGCATTAAGCTTTGGGACAGGAATCGTTCTCCTTAGGGGCGTAGCAAAACCTATGGGGGTCCCATAGCAAAATATCTCCCCCACTCATGGGCATAACTACCATAGGTGCAAGGGGTGCAGCTGCTATGGAGCCCAGAGCTTAGGAGGGCCCATCTTCTTTGTCAAAGTTATATGTGTTATATACATTTTTCACCATTGGGTGGAACATAGGGGCCCTTACAAACTTTTGCTATGGGGCCTTCAAATGCCTAGTTACGCCCCTACCCCCACTACTCTGAGTGGGACAGGAGCTCACTTTCCTGAGCGCCATGGGCAGCTTTTGTTTTCTTACAGTGTGATGCTGCAGAGCAGCGCATCTGCCATCACAAGCCTGGCCAGCTCCATCTCTCCTCACTGATGCCTGGAGGAAGTGTGGCCAGAGTAGCAACCGTGGCACCAATTAAACATAAAGACAGTATTGAATTATGGCCACGTCATATTATACACAATAGAATTAGGGAGACTATATCATTATATTTTTAAATATATTTTTTAGTTTATAATACTTCCTATATGCTAATCACCAGAAAGCTATGATTTACTATTAAATCAGCATATGTGCTGCCCTACAGCAGCACACTGGTAAGAAATGAAAATTTGACTCCTGGCAGTATACAGATATGCCCAGCTACATCCTTGCCTGTAACGCAGCAAATCGGGCCATGCGTAGCACGAGACAGACTCCCGCGATTGGAGATGCGCATTTGTGTCTCTATAGGGTTTAATGGAGATGCACTCCTACAATCAGGGATGCGCCATAGCATATCATGGCGCATAGCGCGATGCGCGCGCACGTTTGTGGGGCGATCAGCCACAATGAACCTGGACGCATCTGTAACTTGGTGCAGGGAGAGGGCTGTGCCCAGAGACATCCCGGGCACCTACTGTAGCTACGCCCTTGGTGCTCCTGTTGTCCGCTAAGACCAGATTTATCAACCAGACTGCCAGGTGGTAATGTGTGATTCATCACTCCAGAGAACACCTTTCTACTGCTTAAGTGCCCAATGCCAGTGTGCTTTATACCTCTCTAGCCATTGTTTGGAATAGTGATGTGGGGCTTGTGTGCTGCTCGGCCATGGAATCCCACTCCATGAAGATTTAGAGGAGTTAAGAGGGAGATGCACCTTGGAAGTGCAAGTATGCTCCCCAAACTGGCCACAGCCAGGCCCCCTTTCTGCCATGATTTAGAATATTCCGATGTTTTGAAGTATGTTTGCAGTAAAATGCGGTAAGTTGCAAACATTATTTGTGTAAGAGTTTGACAATTTTGCTTATTTCTAGTAGCAATGAAGCGACCATCACAGTACCGCAGAGAGGAGCACAGATCTCACTACATTTGCTTTCTACATCCAGTGGAAGCCAAACAACCATGAAGATTACTGACTTTAATGAAACAGCTGAATCCTTAGTTAGGGAATGTGGATAATCAGTGTAAAATAATAATAATAAACATTCATTAATTATAAAGATCTTTGAAGAGCCACAGGCCAATTTTAAATGATATCTGAGCTATATGTAACTGATTTAAGTGAAAGGAAAATAAACATACTGTACAATGTCTTTGTTGCTGTAGTAGTAACCACATGATCTGAAGGAAATCACAATCAAACATAAAGATCATTATATACATTCAGGCATGTGGAATCCATAAGAGCAACATACCTATTTCACTATATTGTCTCATAGCATGTTTAGTTTGAATTCTTAAAAGTATGTTTTATTTTATGCATTTATTATGTAAAATAATTTATTAGTTAATGAAGGACGTAGTCATTAGGTCGCAGGGACTCTGAGAGGGGGGTGGGGGCGGTTACCAATTACCCGAGCCTGGGCTTGCAAGAGGGGCCCGGCGCCGCCCCCCGCTCCCTCTTATCTCACAGCAGCCCAGCACAGTGAGAGACTGCCTGTGCGTCTCCTATGCCTGTAGGGGGAGCAATCACACTGAACACATCCCCCCCCCACCAGGCTTTGTGCCAGGCTGAGGGGCTCACAGCGCACTGCAAAAAAAAACAACTTTTTGCGTAAAGGGACGTGGCCACGCCGCCCATGTTTAGGCCACGCCCCCTCCCCCTGGGCCCGACGCAGCTCTTGACATCCCTGCCTATAACTAAATAGCTGCTGGGAAATGCAGCTCTTTGTAGCGCTTGAATAGAAATATATATTTTTTTCCTTTCTTTGGCTGGCATATTAACACCCAAGTGGGCCCTTGTGCTGCGGGTCCCCTCTTCTTAGCAGTGGGCCCTGCAACCCCACATCTTACCGTGCTCCAGCAAGTGAAGCGGATCCCTCCTCCTCCATGGCGCCATCTTCCAAGCAATATTGAGGAAGATTGCCTATGCGTACAAGAGAGTGCAGGAATCTCTGGCACAGTGGCAGAGTATTTGCTTTCACTGCATGGCACCTTCTTCCTGAAGATGTCACTTGGAAGATGGCGCTGCAGAGGAGGAGGGACCTGCTTCCTGGTAAGCATACTTTGGGTGCACCTATTATAAATATGCCTATGGAATACAAGTAAATATAAAATAGTTATTAGGGTGTTGAACTTTTTCATACCTACGGTATTTGTTAGGAACATGAATGGCAGTAGAGATACATTGGAGCATCAGTTCTCAGCCTCTAGAGGTGCGAGCAGTGGTAGTGTAAGTAAAGGTTATTACAAATATCTAGTGACACAGCAAAGCTTATTAAACATGACTTGTCATGTCATCAAGTAATAAGTAAATTATACACTGCAGTTTTTATGTCTGATGCAGCATACACGTAAAGTGTAATTAAAGTCTAACCATCAGCTTAATGTAAGCAGGCAAAAGAGAATTCCACAGAGAACGACATGTAGGAAGAAGTGGTCCTTCTTGCATCCCATGTGGTCCTATAGGTAATGAGCTTGCTTCTTGGCAAAAGCTACAGTACTGGTGTCTAGCAGCATCCATCATTGAATTACAATTTCTAATACATTGTGAAAGGGAGGCTTATCATCAGTTTGATCATAATAACAATGGCAACTATCTCGCTGGATTTCATTTGGATAGCGGCTCATTCCTACAGCAGCCTCACAGGCATTTATGCATTTCAATAAAGCTGAGCTAATGACCTTTTCACTTCTTATGTGGCTTGCGACAGCCTCTCCCAGATCTGGACAGGAGGCTTTTAATGTGTTTTTTTTTTTTTTTAAAGAAGGATGAAGTTGGTGTCAGACCAAACAGAGATGAACATTTCCAGTCTGCAGATTAAAAGTACATAGCTCCTTCTTAGATGTATGCTATATTCATGCCAGTTCTAGGTCTTCATTACCAAAGTCTGCTCATTTATCGCTATGCGGACAAGTGTTCACAAAGCACAGTGACTGGTACAAAGCATTACCAGTAGCTTCACTAATGATACATACTTACAGTAACTGTTCTCTGATTGCTTATAGTCTGAGAACAGGTTGGATACGGAAGAAGTAACCCATAGAACTAAGAAAATGATCAGTCACTGAAGTAGTTGTCCAGAGCCCTACAGGTCAGTATTACATATGCAACAATAATCACATGGGAGTGATTTCAGAAGGAATACTAAAGCCAATCTTCTGAAATAACAATAGCAGTGTACTACAGTATGGGCTGGTAAAACAAAAATGGAACTGCTCCACCATTACCTCCATCTATAGGAAAAGGGCAAACAACACAGGGATGAATCTATTACACATTGTGGTGCTGCGGCTACTTAACTACCTTACAGCGCACACTATTATGTCAGTACTATTAATCTTTACTGTATATTATACTATTACAGTGTGATGCATTAGTGACTCAACCTATAAAACCTTTAGGGGGCAGATCAATTAGCTGCAATTCCCTTGCTTTAGGGTACTCCTATGCCGTACATACAGTAGCCTCTATATCATGTATTTTAAACAGCACCACTATGGAACTTAGGGTGCCAATGCAGGCATTCCAACGACATCTCAACTGCGTATCGTTAGCATCGCCCATAATTCACCCTAATTGAATCAACCTCATAGTATACAAGATGTATATATTTGATAAGTAGTGATATCAAGAACTATTATTTGGAGAATTCTAGACATGATCTCATACACATAGGCCGGGTTGTACTAAGGTTGCGATAATAGCTGCCCTTTGCGAAGCAGCCGATGCTGGGTGACGGGGTCTCCGTGGAACCTTGCCCTCTCCAAGCCCCGGGAGCTTCCTGCTGGTCACCTGTGCAGGAGGCCCTGGGCTCCTCCTCTCTGCACCCGGAAGAAGATTGGGAGGAGGAGAAGGCGGAGGACCCAAGAGGAGCGCGGGCCGGCGACCATGGCGAACAGGTGAGTGGGGGCCAACGCTGGGCAACGGCGGGGCAGCGGCGAAACGTTGGGAGCGGGGTGCGGTAAGAAGTCCATAGGCTTCTATAGGGTAACGCCAGGTTTTTCTGGTGTTACCCTCTGCACCGATACAGGTGCGGCCGGGGCTTAGTACATATGGAAATGCGGTAAAACCCTGAAAACGGGGTTTTTGCCGCATTTTTCCTTTAGTCTTAATACTTTGTGTGGAGTGAGAGTCCTGGCGCGAGTGAATCTTTTTTTCCCCCTGAAAATGTGTCTTATTTGCTATGCGACTAAGACGCACCATGAGACTGCACTGATTCATTTGACATGTGACACTTGCATATCTGTGTGACTGAATCTGTATATGAAGCACAACAGAACTTGGCGCGGAAAAAAGCGGTGACTGACGCATCGTAGCACTTCATATACAGATTCAGACTCAGTCACACACAGATATACAAGTGTCGCTTATCAAATTAATCAGTCTAGTTGCATCGCATTGAAACAAAGATGCATTTTCGGCTGAAAAGACACTCATCGCTAGCAGACTCGCAAGTGACCTGGGGCCTGATTCAGAGCTGAACGCTCTGACCAGAGCGCTCGCTCTGAATCAGGGCCCTCCTCCATGAAAATGGAGCGGCCTCCTGGCCGGGTGGATGACCACCCACAGCATATGCGAGCGGCCAAAAAGATGGTCGCGATGGTCTTGTCCATGTCTCCCTGCCACAAGCCCCAGAGTGATTTTGGATCTATCAGAGCCAAAATCACTCCCACTGACATCACTAGTGATGTCAGTGGGGCCGGCTTCAGACGGTAGGCGTTCCCATGGGAACGCCTCCGTCTGGCAGGCACGCCCCCGGCACGCCCACCAAAGGGGGCGTGCTGTCAATCAACATCGACAGCACGCCCCCTTTGGTGCGAGACCTGGAGCGATGGAAAGCCCGTCGCTCCCCGGGTCTCGCGCATGCGCGCGACGGAGCTCCCTCCGTCGTGCGCATGCGCAGTGGGGAACATCAACCCGCTTTGTGAGCGTACTGATGCTCACGAGCGGGTCTGAATGACCCCCCTGGTGCGCCAAGAGGGGCTGTTTGACGCAACTGCAGCAATAGTGATTCAAGACACATCATGTAATTTTTCTGAGATGGTAATAGGGTATAATAATAATATAATTTAAAGAACTTGCTTTGGTTCAAATTGAAATGTGTGTATTATAGGGAAATATGTGCCCGCTCCTGTACTGTAGTGTACAGAGGTTTGTTCGGGAATACAAGACAGATGTTTGCTCATTTTATCATTGTTTACATCATAAGAATTTAGCAAAGGCATTATTTTAATAACTATGGCCCTCATTCAGAGCCGTTCGCTATTTGCGGTCGTTCGTTTAAAAACAAGGGGTGGCTATTCAAATGATCCGTACGCACATTGCAGTCTGTTCACACCTCTAAGTCTGAACGAACGAGCAAAACATACGCTCGTTTATTTGTTAAAAACGCCCCCTGGCCGCACGCATCCTACGTCATGTCCGCTATTTATTAGATTAATCGAGTACATCGACCAGCGTATGAACTGCTCGCTATTCTTGTGGTTGGTGTTTGCTACCACAAATTTGCGAGCAGTTCTGGCTCTAAAATAACCCAGTGACGTGGTCAATGACGCTGCTGTTTTAAATATGCACACCCATAAAACGCCCGTTTTGACCTTTAAGCACGCCTGCGTTCGGATCTCCACTCCCCATTTTCAAGCACCTTCCCCTGTTACCACCCACATACGCCTCATTCTGTCACTCAAAATAGCAGGCACTCGCTATATAGCGTACAAACGATTTTCGGCCGCACTGACTGGTTCGCGCATGCGTACTAAAAAGCGTACGCATGCGCAGATGTGCAAACATCGCTCGGAACGAGCGTACTGCCGCTAACGAGCGGCTCTGAATGAGGGCCTATATGTTTGAGTACTGTAGTATAGCTTACATTGGGTGGGTTTGGGGGCTGGGAAATGTTTAAACTCTTTCTTTATGTACTTGTAATTATTCATTAATTATGAATTTATTTATTTTTAAAAAACATTTATTGAAAATAATTTAAAATTATTTATTTAAAAACATTTATTTTTCTAAATTATTGTTTTCGTCTAAATTTTGTTATTTCTGTGTGCCTTGGACTTATTCCACTGTAAACGATATAAAAGGAAAAAAAAAGTTGTTTAAAATAACTTTACCAGGCACATCTCCCTCTTAACCTTATGACCAGAGCAGACATATGGTTTACTCCCTTATTATATGGCTGATAGCTAAATGTTGTAATTTGAAGACAAAATGGTAAGAGTATGTAAGATATCATGTATAATGTCAATTGTTTTACAGCAGGTAAGAAAGGGGCAGATGGAAAATGTCAAGCTGTTCTCATCTGCAATCGATTTGAAAGGAAAAATGAAATGAGTGACTGTACATGTTAATAACAGGTGCTCTCAAAACTTCTTTATCTCCATTTTATTGCAACCAATTTTATCTGTCTTGTATCACACACTCTGGAATCATAACTTTATGGGTTGGAAACCTGCGGCTCACTGATATTCTTTTACAAATCCCAACATGTTCTCTTGTCTGGAGAGCATACTGGGAGGCAAGATTTAACCACAGCTTAAATCAAATCAATCTTCTAGGTCTGTATAATATTTACACCTAGATTATATTGTGGAGAAAGACATGAAATAGTCCCTTGCTGCGCTCCAGGTCCCGAGCGTCTTGTTTGCTCAAAATATGCATCTTCTTAGCACAAAAAAGCAATGGGAAGTTACAGTACTACTCTGCTGGATTACACTGATAAATCTGATGTGCGATACTTGTACGTCTGTGCGAGAACGAGTCTGAATCTGCATACCGTATGAAGTGCTACAATGCAGCGTGTTTAAGACTAATTCCTGTGCAGTAAAAGTCCCAGCCCAGAGTCTGTAGTACACTGTGAGTGGTGTTTTGCTGCATCTGTTATGTGAATAAGAAGCAAAGGTTGCTTGGTGTGACTTGCGCAATATGGCATATTGAGGCTAGTTGTATGAGGACACATCTGGAGCCTCCATTTTGTATGTTTCTGTGAGGGTAGGCAGGGCCATGTATTGTTGTAAACACTGAGCCCTTCTTCACATGATGTGTTCCATAAAGTGTAGGGGCATGGCTTGGCAGACCCTGGACTCCAAGAGGCACTGCAAATAGTCCCCTGTATACCTCTACTTGCCCTCCTTGTTGCATTCTACCCTACTCTCCTGGAATGTCTGGAGGCTCCCGGATCTCGAGTGGTTTTCCCGGATGACAGGAACAGTTGTCGGGTCTCTTGAAGCCTGTCTGCAGCCACCCGAGTGAGTTAGACAGTATGGATGCCCAATTTTGAGAAACGTGCTGAATTGTATTATCGTGGCCTTGCTTCCCACTTTACTATGTTGCAATAGCAGCATTGTATAGCGAGAGGCAGCACTATGATGATGTCATCATGCTGTCACTTCTTCCACATAGCCCACATGTGCCACACCACACCCCCTACCTCGCCTACCTGGCTGCCCCTTACCAGAGGGGACAGACTAGAAGTCAGGAAGTAGGCCTATGCCTTGTTGCCTCTGTCTTTATATCACTATATTTCTTGCACTGTGTTCTGTTGCAGTATCGTTATTTGAAATGCTGCTTGCTCCAATTCTTTTTGCAGTTGTTGGATTTAAGTGCATCAGGAAGCACAAGTAAAAATAAATTGTAAACTAATGTATGGTTTATGTGCTGCAATACAACTCTACAATGGGTTTGTGGGTTTATAGTATCCAAGCCGCAGTACTAGTATGAAGAAATGCAGGCAGGCACACAACATTTTAATTGGGCAACATCCTTTATTAATACATTTGGGGCTGACAAATATACACATACATATATATATATATATATATATATATAGATTTTATTCCAATCTAGTCATAAAAACATGTTTTTTTTAAATATGCGAAGTAGCGACATTCACGAAGTAAATATGCTTATGATTCCAAACACAATATGGTTTCCGTGTTTGGAGTTTGATCAAGCACATTGCTGCGCGCAATGTCGCTACTTTGCATATTTTTATCTTTTGTTTGGCTAGAATGGAATGAAGCCTTTTTATATTTTTTGATGTGCGAGATGCGCAGTCTCTGCCATTGGAAATTATGGAAACATGAGACTTTGATGAAAACGTAAAGGGAATGAGCACACTGGCTGATTTAACTGTTATTAATCACAGCTACCCCTATGCTGAATTATTAAATATACACTTATGTTTTGGTAACCAATTTGGCAGTCCATTTGCCTAACATGCTGAAAGCAATCCTCAAAGACAGCTTTGGTAGATTTAAACTTTACCACTGGAGGGTTAATGGAAACATCCAATCTTACTGACTCCTTAGGTCAGCAGGTGTTAGCTGTTTATTCAGCAGTAGCTTGCACACCACTAGTTTATATCAAGTTACAAAAGCAAGCTTCATTGCTAAATTTAAAAGTAAAACATATTTCATGACTACTTAGAGTTAGCAAGTTAACGATCAGAACTTTGCTTCTAGCGTCAGACCACTGTTATGTTCTATTAACGTCCTAGTGCTTAGAATGGTTATATGTTAGCCTAGCCCATCGCACTTCAAGCTTGCCTACACATGGCAACACTGCAGTTGGTTGAACTAAAATCCTCTCAGTTACTGTTAATATTCTAATGCTGTAATTGACTACTGGCTCCACCAAATGCATATCCCGAACACCTGTTTGTCCACAGTTATGAAGAATGAGTTCAAAAGAGGCTCTTCTACCCCATATCATTCCAACGAACATCAGAATTTTTTGAATTGAACATTTCCAGAAAGGTGAGTGGCCACATCTGATTGGGGATATGGCTACAACACGAAAGGCATGCCTAATGTTTTTGTCGCACTAGACAAGGCCTGGCCAACCGGTGGCTCTCCAGCTGTTGTGATACTACATGTCCAAGCATGCTTTACCAGCTGATCTGTGGCAGGGTATGCTGGGAAGGAATGGATATGATATACCGCCAGCCGCATGGCGGTTCGATTCCCATCAGCGGCAGCCCAACAGGAGCAGAGTGCGACGCAGCGGAAGCCCGACAGCGCTGGAAATCCAGATCGTGGATAGGTAAATATCCACTAACCTAACCTAACCCCCCTAACCCTCCTTAGGGGTGCCTAACCCTAACTTCCCCCCCAAGTGCCTAACCCTAATCCCCCCTCTAAGTGCCTAACCCTAACCACCCCCTTCCCCGCTACCTAAACCTAAGTCCCCCGGGGGGGTGCTTAACCCTAAGTCCCCCCCGGGGGTGCCTAACCCTAACCCTCCCTCCCCCTAGCCTAACCCTAACACTCCCGTGGGGGTGCCTAACCCTAAGTCCCCCCCGGGAGCCCTAAACCTAACCCTCCCCTCCGCGGCTGTCCGCTCGCGGCGCCCAGCATCACTACGATCGTGATGCCGGGCGCCGGTCTCCCGGCGTCGGGGAAATGCGGGCGTCTACATCTACACGCCCGGCATTTCACCCATGCCGGGATAAGACAGTCCCGCTGGGACTTGTAGTTTCACAATAGATGGAGAGCCACAAGTTGGCCAGGCCTGCACTAGACCATCCACAAACCTACTCGCCTAAAAACAAGAATTCCTTTGCAAGCACACCAGTGGCACTGTAGTGAGTAAAACATTCTCATCGGTCGCAACAAAAATCCTGATTGTCAGGCTGACAGGATAGTACAGAAGTACGAATGTCTCACCTAGTTACGACAGTTGGGGGTATTGCCAAACACATCTAAAATTTATATAATTTAAATTTGGTTTGTGCCAGACAACGATAACTATGAACTGCTGCATTTTAAAAAGCCTATTTACACAGTACTACCACCTGGTACTTCATACTTTCAAGCATTTCAAATTGCCATAAAGGGATATTTAAGTTTAGTGTAAACAGATGCACTGTGTGTTATTTTAATTATACAAACAGATATAAGTACATGCCTTGGCAGACTTAACAGATACACATTAACATGAAAAATAATTGACAAATACATGGTGACAAGCGCTGAAACTCTACTAAATTCATAAATACACAAATATCTAAAACATGCATTAAAATGCAAAGTACTGTAGTAGTTTTAATTTTATTTAATGTTACTGCACTAAAAAAGTGTCTAGTAGAATCTAATTAATAATGATTAAATAATGTCCTGGCCACATGGTAATAGAGTTCCTAGGGTCTCCAAACTCATTGAATGTGCTCCTGGTCAAGAACTTTTAATTGGTCTGTGTTTCACAATGTAATGTAGTGGATCTCTGTTATATACCGATGTATACAATGATGAAGTGCTTAGGGAGACTAGTGTTCTTAAATGTATTCATTTATAAAAGTCTTAATGTGGCACTGAAGACTTTTATTTATAAATCCAAGTTATATGTTGTTGTATTACTTTTTATATTATGTACAGTAGGTTCATATTAGTCTTTTGAATACATTCGGGCAAAAACCCTCTCTTAAGGCTACCACTGTTTATGGTCATCAACGTTATTTGCTGTCAAGTTGTATAAATATATATATATTTTTATAAGCATATGTTTTAGCATTTATCATTTACAACAGTTGGCTTTACAAAAACTGCAATATGACACAGTATCCTCTGGCTGTGGGTAATGTTCCAAACATCCTTTTGTTCTCCAGCTTGTAAAATGGTAGCTAGTTAAGAAAATTTACTAGGCCAATGACATTGCAAGTCTCAGCTGAAAAATCTGAACATAAACTTGTCAAGCACTGGCTCCCAGATCACCTGCTCCACATTTCATGCTGCAGTGAGTCTCTATCCCCTGTTTGTGCTCTAAAGTCCCAATTTCAGCAACATTATATATCAGGCTGCTGGGCTGTCACCTGCACTGCTCTATAACCAGTCAGTAAAAACCTAAACACTGCAGGTTATTTCAAGCGCAGAGTCCACATATACTTAGTTTTAGACAGGTACTTGAAAACACAAAACTAAAAAATTATTATTAACATTTTTAAAGCATACCAATAAAGCAGGAGCAATGTCCTAATGGGGCACATTGAGTTGTCTCATGCAGCAGGCATTGGGGCAACCCATTTTAGACCCATTGCCTAAATCATTTATTCTCAGTTAATATATCTAAAACCACATAACGTGACAGCATATGTTGCTACGCTAGAAGAAATGCATATCCTATAGATTGTAAGCTTGTGAGCAAGGCTCTCTTAAGCTGGGTACACACTACACGATCCATTGCATGATATATCATTCCAACACAGATCGGAGCCCTATACATTGTGCGGATCGCATAGTGTACACCCGATCGCACGAGGAACGGTCATCGCATCATTCAATCTGCTGTGGAATGATGCATTGAATGACGCCATGCTGCTAAATGTAGCATGGAACTACACTTCGCGTCATTGTCCACTGCACTGGGCAGTGTGTACAGATGGTGCAATGTATCGTGCCATTGCCCCATGCCATCGCTGTGTACACATATTGTGTAGTGTGTAACCAGCATTATTAATAATAATAATAATAATAATAATAATAATAATAATAATATGTTGGTTTGTATAAAGCAGTAAAGGGCATCAAATACCCACTAGAGACAGGTGAATTGACTTCAATTCTGAAATGCTGCAGAATCATTGCTGGGCAGAGCAGTTCCCAATTTAAACCATATTCACCCACAATTCACCAAATCGGTATAATCATGATACATTACACAAACAGATGCCAAGCTGCAAGGATCATCAAATGTAATGAGTCTTTAGCCCTATAAAAGAAGTCTATGGCCCCTCTGGTACTCATTATTCCTGGATTGTTCCAGGTAAAACATCTGTGAATGCTGGTAGATGTGATTGTGACTGGTTATGTGAATTGTCACTAACCAGTACTATGGTCTCTGACAATACTTTCTTTGTGTGCTTGGTATATAAAGTATCTTGGTATATAAAGTATCAGCATATTCTATTTTTTTATTTAATACCCTACTTTCTTATATTGTTTTATATCTTCATATTGCCCTTCTTTTTCTGCACTTCAAAAAGGCGCCATGGGACCTGTTACATGTGATGCCATGAGCATAATAAACATGAGGGGGTAGGAATATGGGTTCCAGGCACGTCCTAAGGACTAAAGCTGGCCACACATCTAAAGATTATCTGTCCAACCAGCCAACTAGTAGATTGGTTGGAATGAAAATCTGGTAAGGAATACAATCAGCAACTTGCTCCCAGACGCTGAAAAATTGACCAAAACTGTTGTATGAACAAATAGTTTAGATCAAACATTTAACAAACTTGTCTGAAAGACCATTTTCATCTGTTTTCTGGCATTTAGGAGTAAATTGCTGATCATCATTTACTCTTATTCCTTACCAGATTTTCATTCCAACCAATCAACAAGTTGGCTGGTTGGATGTAAGTTGTTCTAGTGTGTGGCCAGCTTTACTCTGCACCTTTCTATGTAACAGGTGGTGGCTCCGGTTGCACACACCGCGTTACAGCCCTGACTTCAATAACTTGTCTCATATAGGTGCTCAAATAACCAGTCAACACATTGCTTGCTCTCTGGTGTATTTTATAATGCACTGACTTGTGCACCATTAGCTAGTGTAACTGGTGTATTTTTATACAATGTACTGATTGATGAAATAACACTATGAGGGGTATTCAATATGAAACGTTAACTTCACTGTCGAAGTTAACATTTCATATCGGAGTTTTTTTCTGCGTTAAGGTATGGTGTGCGCTCCCGCTTATCCCCGTATTCAATATAAAATTAACGAAAACGGGAAACGCCGAAGTTGGATTTGCGTAAAGTTACGAATTTTTCCTTAACATAATTGTAAGACCCCCCTAAAGTTGTAAAAACATGGGGGAACACTATGGGTACCCCCGTTTTAGCCTTTAATTGAAAGTCGGGGATTTAAATAGCCGCAGCAGGTGTTTTTTTCCCGACATTGAATAAGTGATGCAGAAGAGCACTTAGGTTATTTTTTTTGTTTTTTTAAGTGGTCCCATCAAATTTGGGCTACATGAAAATGGGTACTAGCATATTTTTAAGTCCCTAAAGTAATTATTTAAAAATTCTGCATTTGTGCATCTGCCGCTATAATTCTATTCTAGAAAACATCTGCCGCATACATGCAGAATAGCCCTGAACCTATTTCCCTATTGTTAAACAATTTTTTCCTATTTTTTTTTTTCACCCCAATTTTTTAAATAATTTTTGGGGTGTCCCTATTTTTTATTTTAACTTTTTTTGACACAGTTCTTTTTTAAATGTCATTCCCAGGGGTGCAGGCTATTTTTTTTAAGCCTGCACCCCTAAACCCCAATTCTGCACTTTTTTTCGACACCTATTCAATGGTGAAAAGTTATCCCCGTATTTTATCAAAGACTTTTCAAAACTGCGATAAGTCTTTGAAATTGAATACGGTGTAAAAGTAAAACCTGCGATAATGACGTCATACCTCCGATATTAATGCAAAAACGATGTTATCGCACCCATATTGAATACCCCTGTATATGTGTGTTTATCACTAGTGCCATTTAATATTTAAATATACAGCTAGCCAGGAGATACATTGGCATCTCTGCTGATGTATGTTTACAAACTACTGGGGCAAATAACAATTTTTTGTTCAACCCTTTTGACTATGACTAGAAAGTTTGTCAATCACTATAAATAGATGATTTTTTGTAATGGGGACCCACAATATCAAGTTTATTGTATATAGAGAATTACAAGAAAAGTCTCCCACCAAAAAAAACAAACACACTTTGATTATCCCAATGTAGTATTTATGTAGATATAAGTCAAACACATGAATCATATAACTGAAATAAGAACTATATGCCACTTACTATTTGTAGCAGCCTGAGTATGGACATGATGAGACGAGATGTAGTCAGTTTTGCCGGCGGACGGGATGCCGACTGTTGAAATCCCAGTGTCGAAATCCCCACGCCAGTTTAGATACTGACACCAGATTCCAGACAGCCCCATCCATTGTAAGTATAGCCGGGCACCTTATCTGTTAGTCGCAAGGGGAGGGGGGTTAGGTTTAAGCACCACAGAGGGGTTAGGCTTTGGGGAGGAGGTTAGGGATAGGCACCACTGGGGGAGTTAGGGTTAGGCACTAAGGAGGGATAGTTAGGTTTAGGCACAAAGGGGGGGAGAGTTAGGTTTAGCTACTAACGGGGAGGGTTAAGGTGTGGGGTGGGGAGGGTTATGGTTAGGGTGCAAGAAGGGAGGATTAGAGGTAGAAAGGGGATGGGTTAGCATACTTAACCGACCCCTGCCGGGATACTGAGAATCAGGATGCCGCTGTCGACATTTTGACAGCAGGCATCCGACTGCTGGTATTTCATACCTAACCCGATGAGACAGTATTACCAGGATGTGATAGTCATCCACAGAAAGATGATAGTGATCATGGACATGATGAGACGGTAGTACCAGGATGTTATAGTCATCCACAGAAAGACGATAGTGATGATGGACATGATGTGACGATAGTATCAGGATGTTATAGTAATCCTCAGAGGAAGGATTACAATAGACATTATCAGATGGTACTGTAATCCTCAGAGGAATGATGATGATGGACATGATGAGACTGTACCGGGATTTGTCAGTCATTCTCAGATGGATTAAGATGATGGACATTATGAAACAAAATTACTAGGATATGATAGTCATCATCAGAGGGATGATGATGGTGGACATTATTAGATTGCAGCAATCTTATATAATAATCATCCTCAGAGGGCTGTTGATAATGAACAAGATGATACAGTAATACTGTGATGTAATAGACATCCTCTCAGAAATAATGAGGATGGACACCGGGCCAGACTAACAGACTACAGCTCCAGGGCTCCACATAAAAATAGGCCTACAGTATAATCATGACAGCATGATGATGACTTTCCATCCAGGTGCCACATGGTTGACCATAAATCATAAATATGAAAATTGTATTTCTATTTTCCTCACAAAATGATAATTAAGACAATATTGAGGCTGATAGAGTAGGGGGTTCATATGCCCACATGGCACTGGCCACACCCACACAGCACTGGTCACAGCTCCTACATTTCCCACAATAGGCCCTTTATCATTTTCAACACCAGGCCCATGTGGCCCTTAATCCAGCCCTGGATGGACAGTTATTCCTTCCCATATTCTGAAACAAAAAGTCTATGGGGTCTATTTACTAAGCAGTATTAGGAGACAGAGTGATAAGGAAGTGATAAGGTGCCAGCCAATCAGCTCCCAACTGTCATTTTTCAAACACAGCCTGTGAGATGACAATTGGGAGCTGATTGGCTGGCACCTTATCACTTTTCACTCTGTCTCCTAACACTACTTAGTAAATAGACCCCTATGTCTGTCAATGGCCAAAAAAGGCAAATAACTTACTGTATTGTACAAAAAAAGAAGCAATGCTATTGCCTATGGTAACAAAGCAAATAAAATAAGTAATATAGATACATTAGGAAAGTGTACAGTAATGTATCATAGCCTAAGTAAAATAGACAACATAATACACAATAATGCCATAACCACTAGCTCTCCATCACATATAACTTTACAAACATGGACCAATAAAGTATCTAATGCATGAACTAAAAGATATATACTGTATTAAGTATCAGGCCAAAAGCCCTGTAAAGTAAAAAAATGTGAGCTTCGAAATTTGCATGGAAACAAATGTGGTGTTAAAGCATGTACAAAGGCTCAATCAGCTTTGTCAGGAAACAGAGCTTAAACCTTCAGCGCTGATACAGCACATAGGGAGGCACTATAGTTTCTTGGGAGAGAAACTTAAGATCAGACAAACCAGGTGGCAATTACAATATAAAAATCAACATTACTTTTTAGCAGTTCGGTGTTGGCTTGGATCTTCCACCAAGGTCAGGTCTCTGAACGAGGCAACTCATCATCTTTCACAGACATCTCAGCACAGGTGTCTGTGAAAGATGAGTTTAGAACCGACGTTGGCAGGAAGATCTGTGCCAAAACCACCCATCTCTACTTTTTAGTGCTGTTGTCCTTGCTGATGGAAATGATAGTGCTCTTGTTGATCATTCTAGGACTGAGACTGCATTTGATGACAATTGTACTGTGCAAGCTATAAGTTCTCAGTCTTCACCACTTAATATATGTAATATGGCCACAGAAAAATTTTAAATCATCCATAACTATTGCTCCCAGCCATCACTATTAGAAGTATTAGAGCTAAAAGATAAAGCATGTAACATCTTTGAGCACTCTCCTTAAATGTGCACTTAACAAAATGACAGCATTACAGGTGATGCCTTTCAAGTATAGTTGAAACTGTGTATTTTAAGGAATCGATGACTTGTCTAGACCCAAGCTGGGAAGCACATTGCAGCTATTATCTTTCAGATAAATCTGTACCTACATTATACACCAACACTGAAAAACTCTAAATTTTAACTTGTAAGCACGCTCCTTAGCTTTCACCTAGATGGATGATAGGAAGTAGTTGGGGCAAACTGGGGCTGGATCCCATGAATCAGAAGAAATCAGTAAATTGTGATTCATGAGCAGAAGTTTTAAAAAAGAAAGGCAGCTGTGATTTGCTTATTTTTACCCAAAATTTAGCGTGCAGCCATAAGTGAAAAAAAAGTGTGG
Organism: Taudactylus pleione; assembly: GCA_031769625.1. Lineage (NCBI taxonomy): Eukaryota > Metazoa > Chordata > Amphibia > Anura > Myobatrachidae > Taudactylus > Taudactylus pleione. The sequence continues at coordinate 3,249,247 of JAUIMM010000555.1, read as the reverse complement.
CCCGTTGATTGGCTGTTCATTCCGTACGCATTAGCGATCTCTACCCGTGGGCATATGACTGACCTGGCGCATGTACAGTTGGCAATTTCTTCCTGTGGCGCATTCGCCCTGTAGCCGATGCCTTTCTATAGCGCATGCTGGATCCCATTTGTATTTTCAATTGCATCAGAATCAGGTCCATTGCCTGCACTCAGGAAGTAGGCTGAGCTGCCCACACACTGGCTGATAAGCAGGAGGACTGTCCAATTTGATTACTCATGTTTATTTACAAAATGATGGATGGACAACTTCCAGATCACATGAGCCCTTGATTATGCAGATATGAGGATGCACATAGCCCTATACCAGTAATCTTCGGACTTGTGCTATGGTCATGCCAGGCAATGAACCAGAAGACTATGTTGCAATCTTTATGTGCTCATTTTAAGGCAATATTGGACCAACTAGCAGATACCACCAGCGATATCACAGTGTATGCGGCTAGCATTAGTCTGTGACTTAATTGCCATCTTTTCTCACCAGCAATATCTACTATTCATATTATTTCATGCTGGATCTCTGATCCTAAACTCAGATGAAACAAGTGGCCTCATTGATGGATTCGTCATCTGTGAGGCCCATGACAATCTAAATTAGTATAAGGAATGAGTGAACCATAGCTGATCTGCTCCACCATTTAATTAAAGCTAAATAATTATAAATATTAAAATAACAACAAGACATATTTAGTAACTTGGCATACATAGACAAAATGTGCTAAACAAAACCCACTTATCAGCGTTTTGCTGTCATTAGTTGATCTTGGAATTTTGTACCTGCTTGACGCTAATAAACAAATGGATTTGCTGGACATTTTATGGTATTTGTACTATGTTATTAAATACATGTTTCACTGTACAATACAAAAAGATAACGAAACAAACAGCTAAGAAACCGAAACCTGTTATCAAGATAGCAGTATGCAGGAGGCCTTCCTGTATTAGAGCATTCAGCTGGAAAGATGTGAAACCATCTAGTGGTAATTCCACTAGTCACACTTTGTTACAGTTGCTGAAGGGATTGACAACTTGACTGACAGAAATTGCCTGTTTGAGTTTTTTTAAAACTTGTTTGTTTTTTCCTGTGTGCTCTAGAATCCAGTCAGCAGATATTTAAAAAGTCAATATTTAAATGTTTGAAGAGCAGTAAAAGATCAGAACCTTTGACCTTCTTGGTGACCTTATCAAAATGCTGATGTTCTCCATTATGTTATAGATTTTATTGTATACCTGTGTCTACTTTCATATTATTAAAACAACCTCTCTCTTTAGGATTGTTACTTTAGCCATTCAAAACATTTTCTTAAATATGTTTCGATGGTTCTCTCATCAAGGATCGTGTTCTTGTTGTTGGTATTTTTATTATATTTTATTTACAATCCAAAAGACCAGCACTCCACATAAAGAAATATTTGTAATTACCTGGGTACCCTCCTGGGAAAAACAATTTCCATGTAATAGGGGTATGTGATCGGCGGCACGGATTTATATACAAACACACTGCAACAGCTTAGTTGATTATCAACATTTCATATGTCTTTAATGCATCTTTCATCAGGTATCCTGATGAAAGATGCATTAAAGACATCTGAAACGTTGTAAATCAACTAAGCTGTTGCAGCATGGGTTTTTTTTGTATATAAATCCGTGGAGTGCCGCCGATCACTTACCCGTATATTTTATTTATATAGAAACATATTCTGTAGCACCATCCAGAACATATTGGCTACTTCTCATCAGTTCCTAATCCCAATAGAGTTAACAATCTACTACCAAGCATATCAAACCATGCTAATACACTGTACATACTGTAAGCACCACGCACAATCCACCAAAATCACTCCATGATTCACCCCACCATTCACCATCACAATGTGTTCAAAGCCCTCCGATTCACTGACTACAGACACCAATGAAACCACAGCATTTTTTTGGGCCAAAAATCATTTCTATTGGGAGGAATGAAACGGATTGTATAGTAGTCAATAAAAATACATTATTGGGGCATTTTTGTAAACTGGTTAAAAGGAAAAAGGATGCAAAACAGCATTTGAATGGCAGCTATTGCACCATATTTGGAAAATGCTAAATTGCATTGTAACACTTCAATTTACTACCCATGTTAATGGTGACTGGGCAGTTTTCTGAAAGTGGCATCAACCTTGGCTGCAAATGCATTAGTTTTATGCTGTATGATGTAGGTCTACAATCTACAGTATTAACATTGACACCTCCTACAGATCTGAAAAAATCAAGATGCATATAATTATATTTCCATTTATTCTGCCATCAGCATAACTTGTAAAAAATTCCATGCAAAGTGTAGCGTAATATTTAACATATGCAATGATTTAGCATATGGAATATCTTAACTGGAATATCACCAAAGGCCGATCAATGTGTCCGAGAAGTGCTTCTAGTTAAAACAGGAATGATGTAGAACATAAAACGAGAGAACGAGAGCCAAAATATTCATATATCCTTGGCTACCTGTCAGAATGCATAAAATACCTCTCATATTAATGTATATTTGTATGCATGTATCACAGTGACATGATCCAGGTCTAAGAAATCCTACAATGTAATGTGCATTTGAAGGGTATCTGTCTCCCAGGTGAGCTGCTAAAAGGACCAATGGCTGTGACTGGAGAACATGTGGAGAATATCTGTCCAATGTCAGCTTTACCCAACCGCAGGAAAAAATTCTTACTTACAATCAATTCTAACATTTGTTCTTGCTGCAATATTTCCATGACAAACCTCTTACCACAAATAAGGCTTATCACCCTTTGCACAGATGAATAGGACAATATATCTATGACAATGGGTGTTATTTACTAATAAAGTGTAAATGTGCAGTAGCCCCAATGCAACCACTCAGAACTTAACTTTGATGGAATCATAGCAAGTTAAACAATAACAAATAAATGTCTGTTTTGATGCGATCAGGTTTTGCACATTGTTAGTAAATAATCCCAATTGACTTCCGAGGATAGTGTAAAGCACATGACACATATTTATGCTTCTAAACTCTGTTATATTTATATGTGATTATTTCCAATTCCCAGGGTTTCTTTATTGTTTCTTGTTAATCCCATCCCCTCCCAAGATTTGTTATCTAATTGATATTCACCCCCAGGTATCTTACTGTACAGTAAAAACCATGCCACACTAGATCAGTAAACACTAAAAATGGAATTGAAATTTGAATATGTGATACATTTACAAATGCAATCAAAAAGCATGGATGCCAATGCTAAGAAGAATTTAAGAATGAAACATTGTTACTTTGAGAATACCATGGGGTCCATTCGTCATCCTATAAATATTTTAGTATTTATTGATTTAGATAAATGTTACTTTTAAGTGAGTGCCCCATTCATTAACTCAGTAACATAGGAGATATTACTGATATCTCCTTGTTACAGTCCTGCCATTGTAATTTCCACACTCCTTACACTTTAATGCCCCTGAACGAATTTGACTGTGTTGCTGTACACCATCCTGAGATGACGTAGAGTCCCCGAATAGCTTCACAAGCTGCCATTTACGTGGGATATCCATCGCTGCTTCCAGCAGCTGTGAGCTCCTTCTCCATCCTCATTTGTTGCTCTCTCCACCTGGTCCCCCCTCCGGATCCCTCCTCCCATTATAATTTCATCTGCCTGTGCCCCCTGTCAGCACTGTTGTAGGTTTATTTTACCCAGTGCCGCTGGCCTGTTATAATTATACTAGCTGGTGCCCCCTTATGGTCCCCTGCGCTCTTTTTGGTACCCCTGAATGTAAACTTACCTTTGGTAATGCCTCTTCTGACCCTGCAGCTGAACTAACTTCTGTCTTCTGTGAACGAAATCGGTGCATGCACAGCACCGATTACAGCAGAGTTAAGATAGGTCAGGCAGAGAAAAGTTTTTCTCTTGTCTCCACAATAATGACAGTTTTTAGGAAGAAATACTTATGCAGAGGAGGAATGATGAATGCCTCCATGTAGGTTAAACTCAGTGCCAGTTATAAACTTAAGATGAATAGACTGTTCTATTTACTAAAGGGAGAACGTCTTATTTACTAAAAACCCCTGGCCAGTGATGGCTATCACTGGGTATTGTAAACCTATTTAAAAACGATTGCAGAGGGACATTCTGAAACGGTGATAGGGTGGATCCATATAGGAAATAATGCTTTATTATTTAAGATGTGGGGGGTGAGGGGGGGGAAATAAATCTAGGCAAATATGACTTTACTATTGGACAACTTTTTTCCCCAGAAACTATGTATATAACATAAAACAAATTTGTAAATGAACATATTTAAATGTGTTTTATCATCTAACAGAACTTACAGTAAGTTTTGGTTTTAGATATTTATTTGAAGTGTTTGTAAATGACATAGGATGGTAGTTCCCAACCTTTGTGCTGCAGTGCACCAGAGTGTCATGAAAGCATGGGTGCTTATTGACAGGAACAGGTAGATCAGTCCCAAACCTATAGCCTTAGAGTAGCCAATTCCACAGGCTGCACTGCTTATTTATTAGTGTACATATGTGCTTCCCTGCCTCCAACTATACTACCCCTCAAGTCTTCTACTCCATCTCCATTTGGCTTCCTAGATAGAGTCCTTGCAGAAGGCACTTTGCTATGTAAGTAGCATTCCCTCATCTCCCCTGACTCAATTCCTACCCCCACGTTTGTTCCATCTCTGTTTTCCCCCATTGTATCTGTTTCTGTAACCCCTTTGTGTTAGCTTGTCTTCAATTCAGCATATCTACCTGTCTATCTCCCCATACTGTATGTCCCTACTTTGCACGTGTGCTTCTCTGTCCCTCCTTTAGTATGGTACATGCCCCTTTCTTTCTCCACCTGTGTTTGTATGCCTCCCATTGTCCCCACCCCCATCTAACCTGTCCCCCATCCTTTTTCTCTCCTCTGCTACCACAACCTACAGTCACCACACATTCTTCCCCATTGTGTTCAATCCTCCTTTCCTTCCTTCTATTCTGCTCAAATAACAGTGCTGGTCACTAGCAATCAGAAGCAACATTGACAAACAAAAGTACAAGCATGTACAACAGCACATAGCGGAACACAAGAATGGCATAGGGGAGCCATGAAACAATCCCAGATAAACTAAGGGAGCTGTGAACCAATGACATACAGTAAGACATTCACATGACTGGGGACTAGATTTCCAAAACTGTTAGGCAAAATATTCACCTCACACCATATTTGGCTGCTCAGTATCACGGTGGTGCCACAACAAAATGTGCCAGCCCAATTCCACGTTTCTAGTTGTGTCCCAAAACCCTCACACAAAAGAATAATAGTATATAACTTGGAATACTGCCATCTGAGTGGCAGGAGGGTAAAGTACACAAATTCTGTGTTTAAGATGAACATATAGAAAATACAAATATAACAATACATAGAAAATGCATTTTATCAACTTTTACTCACTAGCACAATAGTGTGTGTGTGTGTGTATGTGTGTGTGCGTGTGTGTGTTTAGACTATATCCTCCCCATTCTTATTCTTGGCTACTGCTTTCATTCTTTTATTTCCCATTGGTGTCTATTTATTACTAACTGGCTGTATGTAAGTTTTGAGCATTCTGAATCTATAATAAGGATCTGAGTAGGGTAAAACACTGAGACATTATCTTCAAACTTCACTTCATATATTATCTCATGAATTAAAAGCCAGTTAGGCTCACACTAAAAACACCTCTAGTATTCTACACGTCATAGTGTAAACAGAGGTGGGATGTCCTCGGAAACTGCTGTAAAAATAAAAACTCTTATAATCCAGATGGTTAGGTTTCAAAACCATTTAGGAACTGGCATAAGATCAGGAAGCTGAATAACGAGAGGAAGAGGGATTGGAGAGTTTCACATAGGATGTATGAAAAATTAAGTGTCAAATAATGCACTTGGAGACTATTAAGAAGCACAACATCTGGAGTAGTTGATGGATATGTTGGATTAGGTAGGGGAAAAGAAGTATGATTTAAATCCAAAAATGATAAGGTCTACAAAAAGTCTCTCTCTGCTCTTATATAAGTGCTAGGAGCCAAGATATGAAAACTGGAATCATTGTTTTCAATTGATTCTAAATACAGAACCAAGCATATTTGCTTCAAAAGGAAACTGTTAAGATGATGACTTTCTATAGGAAATTATCAACAGGATGGGTGTTCCCTTAAAGAGACATTAACATGATCTTTTTTGTGGGTGTTCTGTCATTTTAAATATTGTATAGTATGCTGTAATCATGTTACAAATATATATTTCTCTCCAGTTTACAGATTTCAACCAATTAGCATAGCTCAGACTGCCTAGGCTCCACACAGCACTATTTTATAGTTATTATTAGAATAGTTACCGACTTACAGCACAGCAGTCAAAAACCAAACTGAGTCCAGTCCCAAAAATTTATATTATTTATCACTGCATATTGCAGCAATAAGGAATGTTTTTCGGGGCTCAAAGATCTCTTGCAGGACAGCAGATCTGGTAAGAGGTTGGCCCAACAAAGATCCTGGCAGTGAAGTGATAACTATTACTACCACTTCACTGCATTTTCTAACACTGTGCTTGTGCTGAGGAGGATGGAAGATGCAGGAAAGTGATGGCTAAATGATAGGGTCAGAGTATTTCCAAAATGGCAGGTCTAGTGGCATGCTCCCAGTAAGCAGTGGATAGTACCTTCCAATGGGCAGTTGAGTAACAAAACTGGATCGTGGAGTAATGGAAGAAGGGGGCCTGGTCTGATGAATCACATTTTCTATTACATCATGTGAACGGCGGGTGCGTGTGCGTCATTTACTTGGGGAAGAGATGGCACCAGGGTGCGCTATGGGAAAAAGGCAAGCCGGTGGAGACACTGTGATGCTCTGGGCAATGTTCTGCTGGAAAACCTTGGGTCCTGGCATTCATGTGGATGTTACTTTGACATGTTCCACCCATCTGAATATTTTTGCAGACCCCTTAAAAGCAACAACATTCCCTGATGGCAGTGATCCCTATCAGCAGCATAATGCGCCCGGCCACACTGCAAACATTGTTCAGGAATGGTTTGATGAACTTGACAAAGAGTTCAAGGTGTTGACTTGGCCTCCAAATTCCAATCGAGTATCTGTGGGATGTGCTGGAAAAACAAGTCCAAGATATGGAGACTCCATCTCACAACTTAAAGTACTTAAGAGATCTGCTGATAATGTCTTGGTGCCAGGTGCCACAGGACACCTTCACAGGTCTTTTGGAGTCCATGCCCCAATGAGTCAGAATTGTTTTGGTGGCATGAGGAAGGCCTACACAATATTAGGCAGGTGGTTTAAATGTTATGGCTTATTAGTGTATTTAGACTAACAATGTGGCTAAACATGGAAAAATCATGTCCTACATATAATACAGTGATCTATGACATACAGTACATGACAAACAACACTGTACAGTACAGTATGACAACATGATTTTCCACTATTAGACGCATTGTCAGAATTTTGTATAGACAGCAATGTTGACTAGTCTTCACACTCTTAGATACTTTTTCACTAAAATGATGCTACATTTACCCTAATATTATGTTATTTTGGCTAACATCATGCATATGGTTGTGCAAGTGAAAGTACCATAGCACAAGATTTGGTGCCACACTAGTGAATATGTGTGTCGTGCAGAGACCAAAACTGAGTTAGGATATATACAGGTATATTATATATATATATATATATATATATATATATATTAGGGGTGAGCGGGTTCGGATTTCTGAAATCCGAACCCCCCCGAGCCCCCCCGATCCGAGTCCGATCCGAATCAGGCTCGACTTTTCCCGCCTGACTCGGATCTGAAATCGAGGGAAAACGTCATCATCCCGCCTTCCGAGTCTCACGGGTTTTGGATCCTATATAAGGTACCCGCGTCGGTGCCATTTTCTCACTCGGCTGTGGACAGTGAAGAGGGAGGGTGGGAGTTAGGGCTGTGTAGTGTAGTGTAGTGTAGTGCTGCTGTTGTCCACTACTTCAAAGTCCATAGGGGCTGGCTGTGTTGTGCTGTGCTGCTGTTGTTAATAGGGGCTGTGTCCACTACTTCAAAGTCCATAGGGGCTGGCTGGACTGTGTTGTGCAGTCAGTTCTCCATAGGGGCTGTGTCCACTCCAAAGTCCTGTGCAGTGTCCCAGTCCTAAAGGGGTGCTGTAGTGTTGTCCAGGGGGTGCTCTGTCCATCAGGGGTGCTCCCCCCAAGTGCTAAAAAAATAATATATTTTCTGTGTTTGTGAATTGTGTGCGCAGTAGCCGCACGTGCATCAACAAAGTAGTGCCAAGCGTGCCCCTGTGTCATCAGTAAAGGGCCGGCTGGCTTGACCGTTAAAGGGTGCTGTAACCCCCGAAAGTACACTCCAGTCCAAACCAAAAAAAAAATTATTTTCTGTGTTTGTGAATTGTGTGCGCAGTAGCCGCACGTGCATCAACAAAGTAGTGCCAAGCGTGCGCCTGTGTCATAAGTAAAGGGCCGGCTGGCTTGACCGTTAAGGGTGCTGTAACCCCCGAAAGTACACTCCAGTCCAAACCAAAAAAAAAATTATTTTCTGTGTTTGTGAATTGTGTGCGCAGTAGCCGCACGTGCATCAACAAAGTAGTGCCAAGCGTGCGCCTGTGTCATAAGTAAAGGGCCGGCTGGCTTGACCGTTATGGGTGCTGTAACCCCCGAAAGTACACTCCAGTCCAAACCAAAAAAAAAATTATTTTCTGTGTTTGTGAATTGTGTGCGCAGTAGCCGCACGTGCATCAACAAAGTAGTGCCAAGCGTGCGCCTGTGTCATAAGTAAAGGGCCGGCTGGCTTGACCGTTAAAGGGTGCTGTAACCCCCAAAGTACACTCCAGTCCAAACCAAAAAAAAAATTATTTTCTGTGTTTGTGAATTGTGTGCGCAGTAGCCGCACGTGCATCAACAAAGTAGTGCCAAGCGTGCGCCTGTGTCATAAGTAAAGGGCCGGCTGGCTTGACCGTTAAAGGGTTCTGTAACCCCCAAAGTACACTCCAAACCAAAAAAATATATATTTTCTGTGTTTGTGACTTGTGTGCACTGTGGCTGCACGTGCATCAACAAAGGAGCAGCGCCAAGCGTGCGCCTGTGTCCCATAAGTAAAGAGCCGGCTGGCTCATTTCTTAAAGGGTGGTGTAACCCACAAAGTGCACTACTCTCCAGCAAAAATAAAAAAATATTTTCTGTGTTTGTGTGCGCTTTAGCCGCACGTATATATATCAATATAACATAAATGGAGGACCAAACTTTCTCCGATAAAAATAAAATAGGGAAAGATCAAGAACCACTTCCTCCTAGTGCTGTTGCTGCTGCTGGGAGTTGTTCATCATCCCAGAGAGGAAGTAGGAACATCACTACTTTTACTAAACAATTGACCCTCCAACAGTCCCTAGCGATGAGGTTGAAGTACGACAGCAGTCATCCTGAAGCAAAACGTATAACTGAGGCCTTGACTGCTATGTTGGTGTTAGACGTGCGTCCGGTATCCGACATTAGTGCAGTGGGATTTAGACAATTGATGGAGGTAGTGTGTCCTCGGTTCCAAATCACGTCTAGATTCCACCTGCATCCTCAAAGCAGCAGCGACAAGCGTGCGTCTGTCTGTTAAAGGGTGGTGACACCCTCAAAGTGTGCTACACAAACAATTAAAATATTGTTCTTTTTTTTTCTGTCTTTGTGAAATGTGTGGGCTGTAGCCGCACCTGCATCCTTAAAGCAGCAGCGACAAGCGTGCGTCTGTCTGTTAAAGGGTGGTGACACCCTCAAAGTGTGCTACACAAACAATTAAAATATTGTTCTTTTTTTTTCTGTCTTTGTGAATTGTGTGGGCTGTAGCCGCACTTGCATCCTCAAAGCAGCAGCGACAAGCGTGCGTCTGTCTGTTAAAGGGTGTTGTAACTCTCAAAGTGCTCCAAAAAAAATCAAAAATTTTTTTTTAATGTGTTTGTGACTTGTGTGCGATGTAGCCACACTTGCATCCTCAAAGCAGCAGCGACAAGCGTGCGTCTGTCTGTTAAAGGGTGGTGACACCCTCAAAGTGTGCTACACAAACAATAAAAATATTCTTCTTCTTTTTTCTGTCTTTGTGAATTGTGTGGGCTGTAGCCGCACCTGCATCCTTAAAGCAGCAGCGACAAGCGTGCGTCTGTCTGTTAAAGGGTGGTGACACCCTCACAGTGTGCTACACAAACAATTAAAATATTGTTCTTTTTTTTTCGGTCTTTGTGAAATGTGTGGGCTGTAGCCGCACCTGCATCCTTAAAGCAGCAGCGACAAGCGTGCGTCTGTCTGTTAAAGGGTGGTGTAACTCTCAAAGTGCTCCAAAAAATAAAAAACTATTTTTTTAATGTGTTTGTGACTTGTGTGCGATGTAGCCGCACTTGCATCCTCAAAGCAGCAGTGACAAGCGTGCGTCTGTCTGTTAAAGGGTGGTGACACCCTCAAAGTGTGCTACACAAACAATAAAAATATTCTTCTTCTTTTTTCTGTCTTTGTGAATTGTGTGGGCTGTAGCCGCACCTGCATCCTTAAAGCAGCAGCGACAAGCGTGCGTCTGTCTGTTAAAGGGTGGTGACACCCTCAAAGTGTGCTACACAAACAATTAAAATATTTTTCTTTTTTTTTCAGTCTTTGTGAAATGTGTGGGCTGTAGCCGCACCTGCATCCTTAAAGCAGCAGCGAGAAGCGTGCGTCTGTCTGTTAAAGGGTGGTGTAACTCTCGAAGTGCTCCAAAAAATAAAAAACTATTTTTTTAATGTGTTTGTGACTTGTGTGCGATGTAGCCGCACTTGCATCCTCAAAGCAGCAGCGACAAGCGTGCGTCTGTCTGTTAAAGGGTGGTGACACCCTCAAAGTGTGCTACACAAACAATAAAAATATTCTTCTTCTTTTTTCTGTCTTTGTGAATTGTGTGGGCTGTAGCCGCACCAGCATCCTTAAAGCAGCAGTGACAAGCGTGCGTCTGTCTGTTAAAGGGTGGTGACACCCTCAAAGTGTGCTACACAAACAATTAAAATATTGTTCTTTTTTTTTCGGTCTTTGTGAAATGTGTGGGCTGTAGCCGCACCTGCATCCTTAAAGCAGCAGCGACAAGCGTGCGTCTGTCTGTTAAAGGGTGGTGTAACTCTCGAAGTGCTCCAAAAAATAAAAAACTATTTTTTTAATGTGTTTGTGACTTGTGTGCGATGTAGCCGCACTTGCATCCTCAAAGCAGCAGCGACAAGCGTGCGTCTGTCTGTTAAAGGGTGGTGACACCCTCAAAGTGTGCTACACAAACAATAAAAATATTCTTCTTTTTTCTGTCTTTGTGAATTGTGTGGGCTGTAGCCGCACCTGCATCCTTAAAGCAGCAGCGACAAGCGTGCGTCTGTCTGTTAAAGGGTGGTGACACCCTCAAAGTGTGCTACACAAACAATTAAAATATTGTTCTTTTTTCTGTCTTTGTGAATTGTGTGGGCTGTAGCCGCACCTGCATCCTTAAAGCAGCAGCGACAAGCGCGCGTCTGTCTGTTAAAGGGTGGTGTAACCCTCAAAGTGTGCTCCACAAACAATAAAAATATTCTTTTTTTTTTTCTGTCTTTGTGAATTGTGTGGGCTGTAGCCGCACTTGAATCCTCAAAGCAGCAGCGACAAGCGTGCGTCTGTCTGTTAAAGGATTACATCGGTGACAGCATCCAAGTAGGCATGTCAGACAGTCCGTACCTGTACTGGCAGGAAAAAGAAGCAATTTGGAGGTCCCTGTACAAACTGGCTCTATTTTACCTGAGTTGCCCCCCCTCCAGTGTGTACTCCGAAAGAGTGTTTAGTGCAGCCGGGAACCTTGTCAGCGAAAGGCGTAGGAGGTTGCTTCCACAAAATGTGGAGAAGATGATGTTCATAAAATGAATTATCAACTCTTCCAGGGAGACCAGCCTCCAGAACGTACAGAGGGACCTGTGGTTCCAGCGGGGACGAATTAATACTCTGTGAGGATGAGGATGTACACACTGAAGAGGGTGAGGAATCGGTGGATGAGGAGGATGAGGATGACATCTTGCCTCCGTAGAGCCAGTTTGTGCAGGGACAGATTAATTGCCAGCTTGTTTTGTGGGGGCCCAAACGAACCAATCATTTCAGCCACAGTTGTGTGGCAGACCCTGGCGCTGAAATGATTGGTTTGTTAAAGTGTGCATGTCCTGTTTATACAACATAAGGGTGGGTGGGAGGGCCCAAGGACAATTCCATCTTGCACCTCTTTTTTCTCTTTGCATTATGTACAGTTTGGGGCCTAGTTTTTCAATGCCATCCTGTCTGCCACTGCAGTTTCACGCCTAGATGGGTCACGTGTTTGTGCCGCCCACTCGTGTCGCTTAGCATAGTCACCCAGCTACCTCGGTGCAACCTTTTGGACATAAAAACACTATTGTGAGGTGTGAGGTATTCAGAATAGACTGGAAATGAGTGGAAATTAAGGTTATTGAGGTTAATAATAGCATAGGAGCAGAAAAACCTACAAATTCTGTGATTTTAGCTGTTGTAATGCTTTTTTTAAAAAAAATACAGATCCAAAACACAAAACCCAGAACCCAAAACACGGAAGGGTGGTTTTGGCAAAACCAATCCAGATCCAAAACACGAAGAAAGATCCAGATCCAAAACCAAAACACAAAACACGAAAAGTGGCCGGTGCACACCCCTAATATATATATAATGCAGCAAATCCAAATGCAGCTTTCACTTACATAACATATAATCCAACATTGGGGTGCATCATAGAAGGCTACTGAAAACATATCTTGCAGATGATCAAAGGTAATATCAGAATAACATGAGAACTCTCCTTTCAATTAAAAAAAATATATATGTTACTACTAAAGTCACATGTCCAGTGTCACCAGTAGTGGTACAAATCCTTATATATGATTGTGATTACAAAGCCACATCTTCATCATCAAAGTTTCGGTCACCTACGGTTGCGGCGCCCAGAGGGGTGATGGAGCGGCAGCTCAGACGTCCTGCGGACAGCCTTATGCTGCACGCTCTGTAGTAGAAAAGAGAAATAAAGTAACTCATAAAAATAAAGCTTTGGTCTGCCTAGACAACCCACTATTGTAAAGGTGAACCGACTCCTGTCGGACACCAAGGAAACTGATTTGCCTCAGGTCCTTATCCACCACCTACACCCCAAGGTCTCCCTGTGGACCCTATGGATCCTGAAGAAGAAATATAGTTAAACTTAAAATCCCTAAATACACCCAACTGCAAAATACCAAACAGTCAAATCATGACAAATTATTTTATTACAAATATAATAAAAAGTAATCAACAGAATAAGTACACCTATGTATAGAAATCAAGGCAAGCACCTTGGAGTATTATCAGAGACACATGAGATGCTGAGAACTGGAAAAACTAAAAAGGAAGTTTTGAAAATTAAAAAGTTGATTTAGAGGGATAAAAAGGTCTAGAGTGACCATACACTCCTACATACAGAAATTATATTGAAAAAAAAAGTACTCAAGCGAACAGTACAGTAAATAGAGGTTTACATTATATGAGAGTAGGGTTACATTTTTGAGAATAATAAAGCACAAAAGGGTCGGTTCACGAAAAAACAATATAAATAATTTTTGCAAACGTGGAAAGTGCTATCAATATAACTAGCTATAACTTACAATGCAGTTTAGAATCTGCTATGTACAGTATGGGCCCATCTGAATTCTTTACATCTGTGTTTTCCCCTACAATTTGCTGACTTGGTATCTACATTAAAGCTCATTTTAAAGGAAGATAAATCCAAGGGTCCATCTGTACTACATGCCAGTGTTAATGAATCCTTCCAGCTGCTGCACATTTACAGCTACAACAACAGAATAAACTAGTACATTTATTAATTCTTATATCAAACAGAAGTAAGTGTTCATCACAGTACAGCATGTGAAGGCCAACTCGCTCTGCACAGAAAGAACACTGATATTTTATCCTTTTGTTCTCAAAGCTCCCATTATCTTACCTGTAAATAATGGCGACTCTGTTAGTAAGTTTATACATTGCATTTCAACATTACTATAGTCATTATTCTACTCCACATGAATCACAAAAAAAACAGAAAACATTTGACTGCACTCTGGATGTGATACTATCTAATGTTTTCATATACCATTCTCCCCCGAGAGGTGAAGTGTTTGAATTACAGATGTCTTTGTTTGCATAACAATATAATAATATAAATGCATCTACGTATATAATATATTGTGCCTATATGATGCAAAAGGCCTCCTGCTGAAAGGAATGCCAGACACTCAGGGCAGGATGTACAGTACTAAGCATCATATCCGCAATACTGTACATACTGCCGATTAATGGGTACACACCGGTGACAATATCCCAAGTATGTACCTAGAAAATCACAAAGGGCAGCTCTCCAGTTTATGACACAGAAGATCCTCTGATGTCCTTCTGCGCATGTGCAGAAGGATGGGCATGCCGCGGGAGGGGAGCTGGGTGGGATCTGATTTGATCTCTCTCAGGGGGCTTCCCAAAAAGGAGCCCATATGCTTCTAATGGGTAATGCCATCTAAAGATGGCATTACCCACTTATGCTTAGTACATATCAGAAATGCAGTAAAAACCCCAAAACCGGCATTTTCTGAGGTTTTACCTCATTTTTTAGCTTAATACATCCCGCCCTCAATCTGCAGCTCATGTGGTGTCTTCAGACTAGGGGTGTGCACCGGCCACTTTTCGTGTTTTGTGTTTTGGTTTTGGATCTGGATCTTTCTTCGTGTTTTGGATCTGGATTGGTTTTGCCAAAACCACCCTTCCGTGTTTTGGGTTCTGGGTTTTGTGTTTTGGATCTGTATTTTTTTGAAAAAAAGCATAAAAACAGCTAAAATCACAGAATTTGTAGGTTTTTCTGCTCCTATGCTATTATTAACCTCAATAACCTTAATTTCCACTCATTTCCAGTCTATTCTGAACACCTCACACCTCACAATAGTGTTTTTATGTCCAAAAGGTTGCACCGAGGTAGCTGGATGACTATGCTAAGCGACACGAGTGGGCGGCACAAACACGTGACCCATCTAGGAGTGACACTGCAGTGGCAGACAGGATGGCAGTTAGAAAAACTAGGCCCCAAACTGTACATAATGCAAAGAAAAAAAGAGGTGCAAGATGGAATTGTCCTTGGGCCCTCCCACCCACCCTTATGTTGTATAAACAGGACATGCACACTTTAACAAATCAATCATTTCAGCGCCAGGGTCTGCCACACAACTGTGGCTGAAATGATTGGTTCGTTTGGGCCCCCACAAAACAAGCTGGCAATTAATGTGTCCCTGCACAAACTGGCTCTACGGAGGCAAGATGTCATCCTCATCCTCCTCATCCACCGATTCCTCACCCTCTTCAGTGTGTACATCCTCATCCTCACAAAGTATTAACTCGTCCCCACTTGAATCCACCACCACAGGTCCCTCTGTACGTTCTGGAGGCTGGTCTCCCTGGAAGAGCTGATAATTCATTTTGATGAACATCATCTTCTCCACATTCTGTGGAAGCAACCTCCTACGCCTTTCGCTGACAAGGTTCCCGGCTGCACTAAACACTCTTTCGGAGTACACACTGGAGGGGGGGCAACTCAGGTAAAATAGAGCCAGTTTGTACAGGGGCCTCCAAATTGCCTCTTTTTCCTGCCAGTACAGGTATGGACTGTCTGACATGCCTACTTGGATGCTGTCACCGATGTAATCCTCCACCATTCTGTCAATGGTGACAGTATCATATGCAGTGACAGTAGACATGTCAGAAATTGTTGCCAGGTCCTTCAGTCCGGACCAGATGTCCAAACTTGGTCCTGCCTGCCCTGCATCACCGCCAGCGGGTTGCTTAGGATACCTAAGTTTTTTCCTGGCAGCCCCAGTTGCGGGAGAAAATGAAGAAGGAGCCGTTGACGTGTCACGTTCCGCTTCAGCTGACAGTGTGTTCACCAGCAGGTCTTTGCACCTCTGCAGGCTTGTGTCGGCCGGAAAGAGAGACACCACATAGGCTTTAAACCTAGGATCGAGCACGGTGGCCAAAATGTAGTGGTCTGATTTCAACAGATTGACCACCCTGGAATCCTGGCAAAGCGAATGAAGGGCTTCATCCACAAGTCCCACATGCCGAGCGGAATCGCTCCGTCTTAGCTCCTCCTTCACTTTCTCCAGCTGCTTCTGCAAAAGCCTGATGAGGGGAATGACCTGACTCAAGCTGGCAGTGTCTGAACTGACTTCACGTGTGGCAAGTTCGAAGGGCTGAAGAACCTTGCACAACATGGAAATCATTCTCCACTGCGCTTGAGTCAGGTGCATACCCCCTCCTTTGCCTATGTCATAGGTGGATGTATAGGCTTGTATGGCCTTTTGCTGCTCCTCCATCCTCTGAAGCATATAGAGGGTTGAGTTCCACCGCGTCACAACCTCTTGCTTCAGGTGATGGCGGGGCAGGTTCAAGAGTGTTTGCTGGCGCTCCAGTCTTCGGCACGCAGTCGCTGAATGGCGAAAGTGGCCAGAAATTTTTCGGGCCACCCAAAGCGTCTCCTGCACGCCCCTGTCGCTTTTCAGAAAATTCTGCACCACCAAGTTTATTGTGTGAGCAAAACATGGGACGTGCTGGAATTTGCCCAGATGTAATGCCCGCACAATATTGGTGGCGTTGTCAGATATCACAAATCCCCAGGAGAGTCTAAGTGGGGTAAGCCACTGGGCGATGATTTCCCTCAGTTTCTCTAAGAGGTTGTCGGCGGTGTGCCTCTTACTGAAACCGGTGATACACAGCGTAGCCTGCCTTGTAACGAGCTGGCGTTTCTGAGATGCTGCTACTGGTGACGCTGCTGCTGTTGCTGCGTAAGGTGATACATCTACCCAGTGGGCTGTCACAGTCATATAGTCCTTAGTCTGCCCTGTTCCACTTGTCCACATGTCCGTGGTTAAGTGGACATTGTGTACAACGGCATTTTTCAGGACACTGAGGACACTTTTTCTGACGTTTCTGTACAGTCTCGGTATCGCCTGCCTAGTGAAGTGGAATCTAGACGGGATTTGGAACCGGGGACACACTACCTCCATCAATTGTCTAAATCCCACTGCACTAATGGCGGATACCGGACGCACGTCTAACACCAACATAGCAGTCAAGGCCTCAGTTATACGTTTTGCTTCAGGATGACTGCTGTCGTACTTCATCCTCCTCGCTAAGGACTGTTGGAGGGTCAATTGTTTAGTAAAAGTAGTGGTGTTCCTACTTCCTCTCTGGGATGATGAACGACTCCCAGCAGCAGCAGCAACAGCAGCAGCGGCAGCAGTAGGCGTAGCAATGCAGGATCCTCCGGAGGAATCCCGGATAGGAGAGTCAGTCATGCCAGTGATATGGCCTGCAGGACTACTTCCGATCCTGACTAAGGAGGAAATTGACGAGGAGGGAGTTGACGGTGTGGTTTGCAGGCGCTTGGATACAACAGGACAACGGGATTTAGGTGTCCCTGGACTGCTTACAGTCTGAGCCAAAGTTTCTGAACTTGACAGTAACTTTTTATGAACGCGCTGCAGGTGCCGTATAAGGGAGGATGTTCCTAGGTGGTTGACGTCCCTACCCCTACTTATTTCACCTTTACATATGGTACATATGGCAAGACAGTTGTTGTCCGGATTTGGATAGAAATATTGCCAGACCAAAGAGGTGGAATGTTTGGTCTTCTGCCCAGGCATGACCGTGATGGGCTTTTTCATCCCACGGACAACAACTGTCTCCCCCGGAGCCTGATTTAAACAAACCACATCACCATCAGAATCCTCCTCGCCAACTTCCTCCTCAGCGCCAGCTACACCAGTATCCTCATCCTGTTGTACTTCAACAGTGACATCTTCAATTTGCATATCAGCAAGTGGACTGTGGGTGCTCCTTTCAGCACTTGCAGGGGGCGTGCAAATGGTGGAAAGAGCCACCTCTTCCCGTCCAGTGCTGGGAAGGTCAGGCATCGCAACCACCACCACACTTGGACTCTCCTTGGGGATTTGTGATATCTTCTTAGAAAGCACAGTTCTTCGCTGTGCTTTTGCCAGCTTAACTCTTTTGATTTTTTTAGTGGGAGGAGTGCTTCCATCGTCATGTGAAGCTGAACCACTAGTCATGAACATACTAGGGATCGACCTTAGCCGTTCCTTGCCACTCCGTGTCGTAAATGGCATATTGGCAAGTTTACGTTTCTCTTCAGCTGATTTAAATGTCTTTTTCAAGGTCATTTTCCTGAACTTTGCCATTTGGGATTGTATGTGCCCTCTACTATGACATTGGGCATCGGCCTTGGCAGACGACGTTGATGGCATGTTATCGTCTATGTCATGACTAGTGGCAGCAGCTTCAGCACTAGGAGGAAGTGGTTCTTGATCTTTCTCTATTTTATTTTTATCGGAGAAAGTTTGGTCCTCCATTTATGTTATATCGATTTGATATATACGTGCGGCTAAACACAGAAAATAATTTTTTTTTTGGTTTGGACTGGAGTGTACTTTGTGGGTTACAGCACCCTTTAACGGTCAAGCCAGCCGGCCCTTTACTTATGACACAGGCGCACGCTTGGCACTACTTTGTTGATGCACGTGCGGCTACTGCGCACACAATTCACAAACACAGAAAATAATTTTTTTTTGGTTTGGACTGGAGTGTACTTTCGGGGGTTACAGCACCCTTTAACGGTCAAGCCAGCCGGCCCTTTACTTATGACACAGGCGCACGCTTGGCACTACTTTGTTGATGCACGTGCGGCTACTGCGCACACAATTCACAAACACAGAAAATAATTTTTTTTTGGTTTGGACTGGAGTGTACTTTCGGGGGTTACAGCACCCTTTAACGGTCAAGCCAGCCGGCCCTTTACTTATGACACAGGCGCACGCTTGGCACTACTTTGTTGATGCACGTGCGGCTACTGCGCACACAATTCACAAACACAGAAAATAATTTTTTTTTTGGTTTGGACTGGAGTGTACTTTCGGGGGTTACAGCACCCTTAACGGTCAAGCCAGCCGGCCCTTTACTTATGACACAGGCGCACGCTTGGCACTACTTTGTTGATGCACGTGCGGCTACTGCGCACACAATTCACAAACACAGAAAATTATTTTTTTTTGGGTTTGGACTGGAGTGTACTTTCGGGGGTTACAGCACCCTTAACGGTCAAGCCAGCCGGCCCTTTACTTATGACACAGGCGCACGTTTGGCACTACTTTGTTGATGCACGTGCGGCTACTGCGCACACAATTCACAAACACAGAAAATAATTTTTTTTTGGGTTTGGACTGGAGTGTACTTTCGGGGGTTACAGCACCCTTAACGGTCAAGCCAGCCGGCCCTTTACTTATGACACAGGCGCACGCTTGGCACTACTTTGTTGATGCACGTGCGGCTACTGCGCACACAATTCACAAACACAGAAAATAATTTTTTTTTGGTTTGGACTGGAGTGTACTTTGGGGGTTACAGCACCCTTTAACGGTCAAGCCAGCCGGCCCTTTACTTATGACACAGGCGCACGCTTGGCACTACTTTGTTGATGCACGTGCGGCTACTGCGCACACAATTCACAAACACAGAAAATAATTTTTTTTTGGTTTGGACTGGAGTGTACTTTCGGGGGTTACAGCACCCTTTAACGGTCAAGCCAGCCGGCCCTTTACTTATGACACAGGCGCACGCTTGGCACTACTTTGTTGATGCACGTGCGGCTACTGCGCACACAATTCACAAACACAGAAAATAATTTTTTTTTGGTTTGGACTGGAGTGTACTTTCGGGGGTTACAGCACCCTTTAACGGTCAAGCCAGCCGGCCCTTTACTTATGACACAGGCGCACGCTTGGCACTACTTTGTTGATGCACGTGCGGCTACTGCGCACACAATTCACAAACACAGAAAATAATTTTTTTTTGGTTTGGACTGGAGTGTACTTTCGGGGGTTACAGCACCCTTTAACGGTCAAGCCAGCCGGCCCTTTACTTATGACACAGGCGCACGCTTGGCACTACTTTGTTGATGCACGTGCGGCTACTGCGCACACAATTCACAAACACAGAAAATAATTTTTTTTTTGGTTTGGACTGGAGTGTACTTTCGGGGGTTACAGCACCCTTAACGGTCAAGCCAGCCGGCCCTTTACTTATGACACAGGCGCACGCTTGGCACTACTTTGTTGATGCACGTGCGGCTACTGCGCACACAATTCACAAACACAGAAAATAATTTTTTTTTGGGTTTGGACTGGAGTGTACTTTCGGGGGTTACAGCACCCTTAACGGTCAAGCCAGCCGGCCCTTTACTTATGACACAGGCGCACGTTTGGCACTACTTTGTTGATGCACGTGCGGCTACTGCGCACACAATTCACAAACACAGAAAATAATTTTTTTTTTGGTTTGGACTGGAGTGTACTTTCGGGGGTTACAGCACCCTTAACGATCAAGCCAGCCGGCCCTTTACTTATGACACAGGCGCACGCTTGGCACTACTTTGTTGATGCACGTGCGGCTACTGCGCACACAATTCACAAACACAGAAAATAATTTTTTTTGGGTTTGGACTGGAGTGTACTTTCGGGGGTTACAGCACCCTTTAACGGTCAAGCCAGCCGGCCCTTTACTTATGACACAGGCGCACGCTTGGCACTACTTTGTTGATGCACGTGCGGCTACTGCGCACACAATTCACAAACACAGAAAATAATTTTTTTTTGGTTTGGACTGGAGTGTACTTTCGGGGGTTACAGCACCCTTTAACGGTCAAGCCAGCCGGCCCTTTACTTATGACACAGGCGCACGCTTGGCACTACTTTGTTGATGCACGTGCGGCTACTGCGCACACAATTCACAAACACAGAAAATAATTTTTTTTTGGTTTGGACTGGAGTGTACTTTCGGGGGTTACAGCACCCTTTAACGGTCAAGCCAGCCGGCCCTTTACTTATGACACAGGCGCACGCTTGGCACTACTTTGTTGATGCACGTGCGGCTACTGCGCACACAATTCACAAACACAGAAAATATATTATTTTTTTAGCACTTGGGGGGAGCACCCCTGATGGACAGAGCACCCCCTGGACAACACTACAGCACCCCTTTAGGACTGGGACACTGCACAGGACTTTGGAGTGGACACAGCCCCTATGGAGAACTGACTGCACAACACAGTCCAGCCAGCCCCTATGGACTTTGAAGTAGTGGACACAGCCCCTATTAACAACAGCAGCACAGCACAACACAGCCAGCCCCTATGGACTTTGAAGTAGTGGACAACAGCAGCACTACACTACACTACACTACACAGCACTAACTCCCACCCTCCCTCTTCACTGTCCACAGCCGAGTGAGAAAATGGCGCCGACGCGGGTACCTTATATAGGATCCAAAACCCGCGAGACTCGGAAGGCGGGATGATGACGTTTTGCCTCGATGTCAGATCCGAGTCAGGCGGGAAAAGTCGAGCCTGACTCGGATCGGACTCGGATCGGGGGGGCTCGGGGGGGTTCGGATTTCAGAAATCCGAACCCGCTCACCCCTACTTCAGACGTATAGCCAACTGTCCCAGTTTTGTCAGAACACTCCAGAATAGTAGACTATAGAAATGGGCAGTGACTATGTTAAAATGGGAGTGGATTCACCACAAAGTGTAACTTTTTGGGGGGTGCAGTGCAGACGGGGTTTGAGCATACCAGGGACATGGTTTATTTAGTCCTGATGGTGAATGTTTGACTGTTAGAAGGTATGGTAACACTGATCTGGGGCCACAAATAAACTGGGTATGCCCTGCTCTAACAAGGTTCATTGTTTGATTTTACAGTCAGGTTTGTGTACAACTCTGAATTAGGCCCAGAGTTTAAGCGACAGCTGTGCAGGAATGCAACTTGTGGATTGGTAGATTTACACCCAGAAGCCGGCCAGTGATGTCACAGAAACCAATTACTACATAAACTTTCTATTGGCTGATGTTACCCCACATTTCTACAACACCTGAATCGAGGAAAAGAACATATCTACAATAAAAACACAGAGACATATTGGTGGGGAAAAAGATTAGCACTGGTAGCCAGGGGAGTAACTACACCTAGGGGGCCCCATAGCAAAATTGGCACTCCTGCCCTCCCTCTTCAGCAGCTCCCTTCTGATCCGTGGTCATCTTCCTTCAGAGTGTGCTGCGCAGGCCAGGCACATCTGCTCTCCTGGCCGGTTCCTCACTGAGTAATGCTGGGAGGAGGCGTAGTCGTGCTGAACCTGCTGGGACATCCCTGGATCACGGCCATACCTCCTCCTAGTATCAGTCAGTGAGGACAGACGGAGGCAGAGCTGAGCAAGAGGGCAGATGGGCCTGCCATGCACAGCACACAGCTGATTACTGAAGGAGGACGTGGCCATGGCAGCCCTGGCAGCATAGGTAGAGTAGGTGCAGGGGGGGGCCGGGCCCCAGAGGCGGGCCGGGCCCCATAGCAGCTGCACCCCCTGAATCTACACCACTGCTGGTGGCGAACTACAGCCCTACACACAGTATCACCATATGTTCCAGATGATCCAATAAACGGTGTACAGATGTGCCCCTGCTACACAGCGTGAGAAGCCTGTTGTGACTGAGACACTTCAAGAGGACTAGTGTACCATATTGTTATTTAAATCTTCCATCTTATTCGCATCACAACGCAGTGAAACACCACTCATGGTGTACCAGAGACACTGGAATGCGTCTTAGTCGCAAACTGCTTCACAAGACTGCTCTGATTAATGTGATATGTGACACGTGTACAGTATATCTATGTGTGACTGAGTCTGAATTTGTATACGTACGAAGTACCCCGATGCAGTGGCCACAGATTTTTTCCACGCCAAATTCCTTTGTGCTTTATAAACAAATTAATTCACACACAGATATACAAGTGTCACATATCAAATTAATCAGTGCAGTCTCATGAAGCGGTTTGTCATATCCGTTTGCGAATAAGGCACTTGGTGCCTGCCGACTTGCAAAGCACCTGGCAGCTTACTCATTCCAGGCGTCTCGCGATTTCGTATTGAGGCTAGCGGGTATATTTACTAAAGTGAGAGATTTTAGAAGTGGAGATGTTGCCTATAGCAACCAATAAGATTCTACTTAACATTCTACTAGCACCTTCTAGAAGATAATAGCTAGAATCTAATTGGTTGCTATGGGCAACATCTCCACTTCTAAAACCTCTCACTTTGGTAAATTTACCCCTAGGTGTTTGAAGACACATCTGTTATAGTGAAAAAATGTATTTTACTTCTATGGTTCATACCTTTTAAAATTGTGGCTTAGTGGGTCTTTACTTTTCTATTTTAATGGGGGCCCACACCCAGCACCCACTTATAATACTTACCTCTCTGGAGTCCAGGTGCTGGTTCTGCAGAAATCACCGGGAACAAAGTGCGGGCGCATTGTTCCCGGATACCTGCGCCTGCGCAGTAGCCTTTGGCATAGTGCCAGAGTCTAACTTGCAACTGCGCCAGCGAAAAGGGGGAGGCTGTAGGGAGACTGTGCATGAGCCCCCTCCTCTCTTAGACTGCCCTTTGTGGCCTCATTATCAAAGGATTGTTCTGGATGTACAGTACAAAGAACTGTCCATAAACACTGCCGCGTGCTAAGCATCCTTTTCCGGTATCCACAATAGTCATCGTCAGCGAGTTCAAAAGCAACAAATAAGAATAATAAAAATATGAATACTTAGAATAATAATGATAATAATAATAATAATAATAATAATAATAATAATAATAGATATCAGCCTATAATATGAGGTATACTGTATATTGTAGTACTATATACCTATTCTATTATTGCAGTATTCAATACAGTATGCCCCAAGCAATGTGGGACAGTCTGGTGATATATTGGTGAGAGCAGTTCACAACCCTGTGAATTAAAATTACCAATCATTGTACAAATTGCCTGCAACCAAAGCATTATCGAAGTTTTGTACAATGTTTTATTAAGATTGACTAAAACTCAGGAATGGCACAGCTTTTATAAATCTTTGTCCCTCTAATAATAGCTTGAAGCTTGAGAGAAAAAAAAGCACATTAAATTCACTGAATAAGTTAATGGGCCGTGGCAAATCCATTTCAGAGTCACTGTGGGCTATCTTGCTTAGGTTGTTTGCTGGAGTCTGAATAAGCATAAGGAAGACAGAACCACACAGTGCAGTGGCAGTAAATATCCTCTAGTGGGAGAAAGATAACATGTACATTGCTAAGACACTGACATGCAGCCTTTTGGGTTAGAAACTCCTCACTTTTATTGGACTTTTCTTTCACTTTTTTTATTGTAAAAATATCTTTAGGTACCAAAGTTTAGATATGTATAAAGTACATAGATTCACTAAAGAGTTATAACTCAAAAACTGAATAATGGTTCAAAAATATCTAGCCTGCAAGGCTGGTGCAACCAGTACAAGAACTGAACAATTGTCCTTAGATACAAGTAAACAAGAGATAATATACTGTATGAGGCATTTGTGATAAACCTAATGACATAATGGGTCATATACAAGCTGGAAAAAAAATGTGACAGTTTAGCAAATTTCATACTCGCAAAAACCGTGTGGTGCTCCCGGCCCGCCCACAAGTCGTGCAAGTCTCCCAGATGGCTGCCATCTGCCCACACATGTCCACTCCCCCCCCCCACGCAGCCGTCCACTTATACAATACAAGTGAGCGCTCATCGTTGCCCCACCCCCTGCTACACAATGCTGGTAATCTCGGCATTGTGCAGTGGGGGGCAGGGCCGTGCTGACACGATCGTGCAGTCACACCCCCTGCTCCGCTCCCAACAGTGTATCACACCCTTCGCTACGCCCCCCGCTGTGCCGTCCTAGCTGCCTTCTACTGGAGAGGGCAGCCAGATTGTCGGCAACTATGGCATATTTACTACATAATTTTGGGCTTGGGCGCCAATTTAATTCATGTGACGTGCCACCCTGAGCCTTCCGCTCGTGAGAGCAGCCGCAATCACTATCATCAGCATTTGCACCAGTCCCGAACTTGGTGCGCGAGTTCTGACCGAAGTCAGACTGACCACTACAAGCGCACAACTCAGAATAGGACTCAACTCTGTGTACATGCCCAAGACACAACCATGGCAAGTTTATTCTGTGCTCGAAAACCCCTTTGCCATCCAGCCGCGAATGAGTAGTGACTGAAATGCAATGACTCAAATTATCAGTCTATGCATCTGCATTCTAAATTGCGTGCAATTCAGAATCAGGCACTAAGAGTCAAAGTATATACAGTATTTATATTCCTACAACACATGGACCTTTCAGTTAAGTCTAGATACTCCGCTACCACCTCATCCACCTATGTGTGCACCCTTATATAGTGTCACTTGCATGTTCAGTACTATGCTTTATGTTTGTTCTGTGCTTGTTTATTACACCCTATGTATTATGCTTCATTTTCATACGAAAGCTTCTTGAATGATTGCTGTATTTTACTTGTTGGACCTCTGCATTTTATGTACTGTGTACAGTGTATTCAAAGTTTCTGACGCCTTACAGTATAAATAAACGTTAATGACAATAATAATAGTATGTCACTTTGAAACTTTGAAAGCAAATTATATATTGCTCCTGTCATGCAGTCTTCATAAATGAATACATTTATAGAAAATGAGCAAATGAGAACCTAATTGTGGAAGAGTTACAGTACTTCTGAACACGTATTCCGACACATGTTAAATGAACACTAATATCCTAATTGTCCCTGTTTCTCAAGGACTGAAACACTTTGATTGTAATGAACATTTTGTCCATGACAAAATTAGAAACCAATTATCTCTGTGCTGGCTGTGTACTGTTGTAGCAGCTTGCTGCATTTCGTGTTTCCAGCCCTCTGCCCAGTCAATATCGTTTGACTTCACTGTTACGCACATGTTTTCAAGACAATAAGATGCACAGAAAATTCTCTTTGGAACCACTGACTTGATGCTTTCTATCAAAGTACCGCGCTGTTGTTAGTATTGGCAGAGCTAAAGTTTAGCTAGAATTGTTTTTTGCTTGCATAAATATAATGTTATGTGTATGTCGTATTCAGCATGATTGACCGACAGTGGCATCCCGGCAGCAGTGAAAATCCAGATCGTCCCAAGGTAAGTTTATCCTACCCTATTCTACCCCCTAACCCTCACCCTACCTTAGGGGTGCCTAACCCTAACCTCCCCCCAAGTGCCTAACCATAATCCCCCCTCTAAGTGCCTAAACCTAACCCCCACTTCCTCGCCACCCAAACCTAAGTCCCCCGGGGGGTGCCTAACCCTAACCTCCCCCCGGGGTTGCCTAACCCTCCCTTCCCCTAGAATAACCCTAAACTCCCGGGGAGGTGCCTAACCCTAAGACCCCCCCGGGAACCCTAAACCTAACCCTCCTCCCCCCCGCGCGGCTCTCCGCTCCCGGCTTACCTTCGATCGGTAAGCCGGGTGTCAGGTTCCCGGCGTAGGTAAAATGACAGGCGTCGGGATTTCGACACCTGTCATTTAACCCCTTGCCGGGAGTAGACAGTCGGGAAGCTAACGGTCGGGATTCCGTCCATCGGCTTCCCGACTGCTTCCCGTGTATGTCATGGAGACCAACTATAATTATCAGTGGAGTAACGCACCACATTTAAAAAAAAAATATAGGCTATTTGAGTCTGTAGAATATAAAATGTAGTTTAGGTTGTAATTCTCTTCCACAAGGATGGTCATGGAAGGACATCTACACTAACCCATTTAGTTGAGGCTACCCTAATAAGTAATGAGGATATCAGTAATGGGCCATTGAAGGAGCCTTGAACTCTTTAGGAGTAATGCTTTTCTGAAAGTAATTTATTTATCTGATCTGTATTCAAAACTAAATTCTAATAGTATTTCCAG
Source organism: Taudactylus pleione (assembly GCA_031769625.1). Taxonomy (NCBI): domain Eukaryota; kingdom Metazoa; phylum Chordata; class Amphibia; order Anura; family Myobatrachidae; genus Taudactylus; species Taudactylus pleione. The sequence continues at coordinate 3,222,247 of JAUIMM010000555.1, read as the reverse complement.
TTACCAACCATGTTTTTTAAATGCCCCCTTTACCTATAATATTATTACTATTATTATTATTATTATTATTATTATTATTATTATTATTAATAACAAACCTCCACTGTGACGTCAATCCCTTGGTTATTTCAGGAGAGTCCCAGAATTTACCATGAATAAAGACCTCTATTGGTCAACCTCTGTAAGAATATCTGAAGACAGGAGGAGAAAGGAATACAATGCGAACCTAGAAACAAATGTCAACTCCTGATTGGAGGATCATTACGGCCATTGGAGGATCACTACGGCCATTCATGGCCACAGCCATGAATATCTAATTTCATCATGGGAGCTAACCAGCAGATGTTTTGAACTGTGTGAAAGTGTTAAATGACATAAGGTGTTAAGTGATCACTTAACACCTTATGTCATTTAACACTTTCACACAGTTCTTTCCGTTTGGTCTAACTATGACACATTTTCACAGAGCTGATGCCCCCGGCGTTCGGATGCAGGGCATCAGCGGTTACCTGGCATCTGACAGCTTCTGGTAATTTTCTCGCGACCGCCAGAAGTCCTGCACCGAGAGCTCCGTGGCCGGACAGCATGTACATGCTAGCACTCACAGCCTTTATAAGGTAAGAACATGTCACATTTACTTGTTTGTCTTGTTCACTGTCCTGATGAAAAGGTCTTAGGACCTTGAAACACCAACACTTTGTATGTATTATACAGTATATGATGCTTTGAATACAGAAATTGCTTTTTTCATCACCAAGAAGAGCCTCCTTTTTTCCTTATATGTGGGGCTACCAGGCCACACTATAGGATATCATCTGTATATATATATATATATATATATATATATATATATTTATATATTTATATATATAATGTGTATATATAATATAGGAAAGCAAACTACGGCACTCACGGGACCTTGTAAAGAATACTCCAGACACCAATAGGTCTAAGTTCAGTCTCATCAACTTTTATCGAGAACGTTCTTAATAAAAGTCGTTGAGACTGAAACTTCGAACTTAGGGCCTGATTCAGAGCCGGACGCTATTTGCAGACGGTCGTTCCAAAAAAGGGGCCGGCTATTTAAATTGAGCGCTCGTTCTTTGCGGTTTGTTTACGCCTCTATGTCTGAGCGAGCGAGCGAACGAAAAATGCGCTTGCTATTTTGTAAAGACGCACCTCTGCCGTTCGCAACACACGTCACCTCCGGTATTTATTAGATTAATCGGGTACATCGAAAGGCATCTGAACTGCTCGCAGTGCTTGTGGTAGGTTTTTCCTACCACAATCACTGCGAGCAGTTCAGGCTAAAAGACAACCAAGTGACGTAGTCGATGACGCTGCTTTACTAATTATGCACTCCCATTAAACGCCCTTTTGACCGCTTGGCACGCCTGCATTCGGATCTCCACTCCCCCGTTTTCAAGCACCTTCCCCTGTTACCACCCACAAACGGTACATTCTGTCAATCAAATTAGCAGCCCCTCGCTGTTTTGTGAGCGCACGATTTCCGACCGCAATGACTGGTTTGCGCATGTGCATTACGACCCATACGCATGCACAGTTGTGCGAACATCGCTCACAGCGAACGAGCGGCTGCTTACGAGCGGCTCTGTGTCAGGCCCTTAGACCTATTGATATCTGAGTCTTTGTTACAAGGTTCCGTGAGTGCCGCAGTTGGCTTTCCTTTATATTTTGGTTATTTTAACCACCTGATGACACCTGGGCAAGTATAACCCTTCGCTCTGGAGTGCCAGCATTACATTGGTATATATATATGTATATATATATATATATATATATATATATACAGAAAACTAAGCACTCACCATTGTTAAATCACTCACAATAATACATAAATAATGGGGTTTTGGTTCATGGATTGATCAATGCATTTAAGCCTGCAGCCCACATCATGGGACCCCATTTCTCTGCAGGTCCTACACTATCTGACATACTTATGGAAACCTGATAGTTGCCATCACAGAGTTTAAGCTGAAAACATATTAACTGGTAAGACAAACTTTTTTCTTTTTCCAGGTGCTTAGTAACTGATAGCCCTGGCTGTGGTCCTGTCTCTTTAAGGCAGGACCCAGTTTCATGTTTAAAATGTATGCAGCTTGAGCCAAAGGTGGCAGATCAAGTTCATTTATCTGAGAATCAGTGTAGGGACTGGCCAGATGGGAATGACTGTGAAGCGGTGGTCAGCTTAACAAATTATTGCAATATTTTGGAACCAACATTCCCTATGTTCAAAGGAGTTGCCGTTTGAAAAGCATGTGAGTGCCGAGTTTGTATGATATTTTTTATGTAGATGGTGTGGTGACATGTCAAGGGCACCCCAGATGGTTGAGTGCCGTGGATTAAGCCTGTCGTTTATATATACCATACATCACACACATAGCATTCATTCAGCATACCTACAAACACACGCACACCATACATACATATAGCATACTTAGACACACCCTAGGTGCTGGGCTGCTGGGCGGCCATGATCCTCCCTCTAGGAGTGTTGATGTGATCGCGGTGCGCTGCCTGGCCACTGCCGGTTCAACTGTCAGTGTTTCTGCGTCAGGTGGTACGAAAGCCACCTGATGCAGAAGCACTGACAGCTGAACAGGCAGTTTCCGGGCAGCTCCGAGGGTGGCCTGCAGATAGTGCAGAGACGTAGACAAGGCTGCCTCCATTTTGGCTGGTCAGGGGGGTTTCTGGATCCTCAGAAACTCTTCCTGCATGTGAGCTAGTGGCTATAATTGGTTGAGACATAAAGGATACTTTAGCAAAAATTGGGTTGATATGTTTCTAAGCCAAACATTTCTTACTTGTAATAAGGCTGTTACAATGTCCCCATATCTGTGATTGTAAGCTATTTACAGCTCATACAATTCATACTGTAGCTTGTATAGATAAAATTCATAGTCATGAGATGTCTGACAGGAGTATAGAGTGTGTGTGTGTGTGTGTGTGTGTGTGTGTGTGTGTGTGTGTGTGTGTGTGTAGGGTGGGTGTATACTAATTACCCGGGCCTGGGGTTGATGGAGGGGCCTACGCCAGCTGCTAAGGGGCAAGCGGTGCCCTCTGTTTTTAATTTTTTATTTTTTGGGGGGGGGATGGCCACGCCTCCCCAGATATGGCAATGCCTCCCTCAGTACCCAGGCCTGTGGCCACTATCAGCTGCCCTGATGCCAGGTTATTATGCAGAACAGGTGGTGCTGCCAATAATATTTGCTTCCATGCTCTAAACTAGAATATTCTGTGAGTGGCTACCCATGGAGATGGATGAGCTGAAGCTCAAAATAGGCCCTGGTAATCTTCCTGTGCGTGTGCCTCAGGCATGTGTATATAGGGAAAGTGGGCATTTTGTGAGTCAGGGGGGCATGACTTCGTGGCACTCTCAGTCTAAGCATGGAGGCCGTGCAAAGTGCCAGACAGCAGAGCTGCTTGGCCAGATCTCCAGATGGCCGAACCGGCCCATCAGGCTCTTGGCCTTTCTGGGATTTGCCAGAATTACCAGATGGGCAATCCGGTCATGCCTGTGGAACAATTTTCAAAAATATCCGTAATTGCATTTTAATTGCAATGGACCTTATAGAAATAGAAATATTAAACTAAAGTTCTCAAAAACATCTCATAACATTGGTTTAATACACTTATCTTTAATTCACATTATCCAGTTAATGAAAATAAATTACTTTCAATTCAATCCGTACACAAAAAGAAATAAAGCATCTAAAATTGTAGATTATGAGCAAAGTACACATCACATATATCATGGGTGTTTACTGTTTACTGTTTTAAAATGAGCCAAGTGTACGTTATTCTGGTACTATAGTGCATTGATGTTTTCAAAGATGCAATGAGAGTTTTATGTGGAATCTATAAGCATATTGTGATCTTTAGACCTAGGATTGCTTTCATAGCTTTGGAGATTTCCCATTTACACCATGTTGTTAACTGCAGTTTACAAGGACAAACACAGACATTCCCAACACCACAAAGCCATGTGTCCTAGAAGCTCCAAATTCCCATTGTCATTGTGGAAACAGTTACGTAGGTATGTTAGTGGTAACGATGGTTATTGCTGTCCTCATTAAAGTGTCATCAGTCTTCAAGAACAAACTAATTCCACAGCTACGATTTCATGACAAAGATTGATACATTGGCAATTAAATTCATAAAACGCTGATTCAAAAAAACAACAACTGACAATACCAAGAACAGAATGATCTCATAGAAGAGCACAGACAGTTGGGGCACTATTTAAAAAAAAAGATAAATTGTACTTGTATCCCAGTGAACTCTTTCAGAATTCCTGTTGTAATCTTATAGTCGCTATGGTGATATGGACTGGTGCCACTTTTCTTTGTACTTAAAGGGTATTAAACATAAAATATCCACTTCTCTTTTCAAATGCAGAATTCATCTGATAAAGTTAGCATCTCATATAAGAAGAGATTAAGAGAAGCTTTTAACAGGATCTAGGTGAATTTATATCCTTCTCTTTTACATATTTGCAAGTCTTCTCTGTGGATGAAACTAGCTCATCTCTGGATTGAGATCTTTCCTGAAAACACCAAGGGAGTCTGCCTTCGCTTTAGCGTGCAACATAAGTGTAAATCAAACTGTGCAAATGTTAAATCCATAATTCCAGGAAACAAAAGAACGATTAACAGGCTCTTCAAAGTTAAACTAAAACTAAAATGTTAACATTATTATTATCTACTCAAAGTTGACATTTTTATAATTTTCCAGCGTGGGTGGATAATTGTGTATTGTTGTCTCTTAGAAAATGAAACAGCACAATATCCTCTGAACACCTAGGTCCAGTACATTACTTACAATAGAACAGATTAATGCTAGAAGCAAGTTTAAGACTTGGTGATAAATCCTCTCTCTCCTCCTTGTAAAAGATAAATGCCTCAGACTACCTCAAATTGAGAACAAAAAAATAAAATAAAGTATGGTATGCAGAAATTGCCAAGTCATGATTATTCTTTACCCAGACCTACCTTTCACAGGTGAAAACAATAATTGTCTTTAAAATGATATAACCAATGGCATAAACTGTAGACCACGTAACATTTAGCATAGAGTGTTTTCCATCTCATTTAAAATATAGGCAAAATTCATGTACAGGGAATTGTATTGCCAGCCAGGGATTTGGCTAAGGATAACTAAATCCCTGAGTGAATTCGAACCAGACTGCGTTTAAGACTTTTTTGGTTGCTGCTCTAAGTTGCGGTCTGACTTTGTGATTGACAGGTTAGGTAGCCAATGTTGGTGAGAAGGGCGTGTTTGTTTTATAAAGAGCTGTCGGCTGCCAGCTCTCCATCTTTTTTAAAGCTCCACCCTCCCTCCCTTTGTTATGTTGTGTTCTTTCTATGTTGCATATGGTGGCAGCGGTTGAACGGTTGTAAGGTTTCAGTTATTAGATTTATTAGTGGGTGTGCTCTCCTTATGTTATTTGATGGTCAATTAAAATGCCCCTCCCAGACATTAACACAAGCCCATCCGGTTGTTATTGATTTAGGGAGTGTTGAATACCAACGTTTCCGGTATGTACTGTTTGAATCTATGTTTGTCTTTTTATTGTCATCTGTTCTTTTGTCCTCCGGCATACTAGCTTTAATCAGACGCTTTATTATTATCAAAGGATATCATTAATAATTAAATTCCAATTTGGTTGTCAAATAAATTTGATCTTCATTTAAATCCCAACTCCGGTTTTATTTATTAGATAAGTCTGTTAATAATAAGTATTTAAGAGGGCTAGTGTGAAGGAGGTAACTTATAGGGAGCTTATCAATCGAATAACAGAAACATTTTAAGCAGCATGATGTTTATACTTGCTGAGAGGAGGCCAATATGCAGGAGCAATCCTGGGACTAAATATATGTTTAAATATTGTAAATCATAGTAGGAACTCTCTCTCCTATGTCTCCTCTTTCTTTCCTTCTCTTTCTCTTTCCCTTCTTTGTCTCCTCTCTCCCTTTCCTCTCTACTACTCACTGTCCTCTCTTTCCTTCTTTCTCTCTCCACACTTTCTCTTCTCTCTCTCTTCTGTCTTCTCTTATCTCTCACCTCTTTCTCCTATCTCCCTTTCTCACCATCTCTCTCTATGGGACATATTTATCACAATACACATTTTCATTGGGAAGTAATAGATATTTTTTGCTTAAATTCTCAAAGTGAAAATTAATATTTTTGAGCAAATTTACTAGCCATCTCTTGCCAGGAGACAGAATCTGACAAGAGCACGTCCTGGTGAAGAGCTGGAAGCACTGTGATAGTGTAAAGCTATGGAGACGCTTACTGCTGCAGTACTCCAATTCAGAAAAAATTGTCTAAAAGCATTAAATCTTCCATACCAGCTAATAATTAACACAAATACCCTCAAAGTAGTCTGTTTAAAAGCAACAGTTATCATTTCTATTATTGTTACTCTATTAACTACCATTTTTTTACCATGCTTGCTAGTTACCGTTTTACCCACTTCCCATTTATTGGTCATCATTATAACAAATTCTTCTATAGTGGAGAAAGCTCTTTTTTGAAGCAATACAAACACAAGCTTCTACCACAATAGATCACCTCATTATACCCATTTTGACCTTCCAAACAATTAAAAGTCAATGTGTATTAATGTATCTGTGATAGAGGGCTGCTTAATAACCCAGGGTTTATAGTTGATGCTATACTTCTGTGTAGTACAATTATTGGTGCGCACTGGAGCACACTTTTTGATCTAAATGAAATCTGAAAAGACAATGGGAAACTAGTACAAATACATTAATATTTCTTAACATAGTGCTGAGATCATTTCACAGCTAAGAAGCTCTTAAGGTTTAAAGTCATTCCAATATGCTGAAGGATTTGACAGAAGTAAAAGCCATTGTTCTGTACCACATATTCTCAGTAATCGTCATATCAAGTATGATTTCCAGGTACCAGAAATGATTAAATTAGATGTGCACTTATTTATACTGTATGTTGTCAAAATAGTATTTCCACTAGCTGCATATGTCAAAATAATGTGAACACATCCCCATCATTTCTAGGGATACAGAAAAATATCACAACATTTCTTTTTATTTTTTTTTACAATATAGCGGAACTAAACCCCCAAAATTTATAATAACCATGTTTGTGCAGAAAAATTGCACTATTAGCTTTTAATAATTGGACACTGAAATTATTGTATCTCAAAGTTGGCAGTTTGGGAGGATAAAGAAAATTAAATGATAATAAAATGGTTCAAAAATAATTGCCATTGTCATAGTGTAATATGTTATCAGGTAAGGAGATAAAAATAGGACAGCAATAGCATAACTCTAGCAGTTTACTTTATTTATGAAACGCGTCACTAACATGATCTTTACAAGAATAGTGGTGTGCCAAATCCTCAGAATGATTGTATCAGTAACATTGTCCTCTATATGGAGGTAATAATAATAATAATAATAGTAAGGGTTATTTTCATTACTGCTTACAGTGGTGATTTAAAAAAAAATCACTTGTCACCGTTATTTAACAATAAAATAGTCAGGTGTCAGCTGCACCAGGCCACTGTCTTGGATTGGTAAGGGCTAAAGTACCACTCCACCGATCCTTTCCCAGGGGATTTAAAATGTGTGTCTGAGCCTTATAGCTGGTTTGCGCACATGCAGTGAAACTTAAAGCGTAAATGTTGGTAATCAGTTGCATTAAAAAAATAAACAAATTTGAAATATATATATTTATATAAGTTCCCAAATCTACCGGCACTCTGTCGTTAATATACATCTGGCCCCAGTGCCAATGTAAACTTTGTGTATGCAAATTTCCAAAAATGACATGGCAATCCCAGGCTCTATTTAAAGATGCAAATATCCAAGTGTATTAACACATATCTGTCAACATTGCAGGCCGTCCGCCCTATCGTCTGGACACACTTTACAGGTATATAAATACATATATGATTACCACAGCCAGAGGGCAGTGACTGTTTGTGGATTACATTCCTAGGTGTTTACAAGCCTATTGGGGCAATACTCATTGGTTGCACACTGCTTATGACACCAATGGGTCTATTTACGAAGCAGTGTTAGGAGACAGAGTTAAAAGTGATAAGGTGCCAGCCAATCAGCTCCCAACTGTTATTTTTCAAACACAGCCTGTGAGATGGAAGTTAGGAGCTGATTGGCTGGCACCTTATCACTTACCACTCTGTCTCCTAATACTGCTTAGTAAATACACCCCCAAGTCCTAAAAGGATCATCTAGTGGGGAAAAGTTTAAAGGCTTTTTTCCTAAAAGTTGCAAATTCTGTATTCTGATTTTACCCCTGAGGAAGTCCCATTTAAGGGATGAAATGCGTAGGGTATTTGGTGCCATATCCATCTGTACCACTTCAGGTTTCCACCTATGAGCTCACACCAATTGGGGTGGTTGGTGGTTAACATCTGCCTAACTAAGACGTTGACTATTCTGACACCACTTTATTTTATGTAAGAAACGTTTAACTTTGTTTAAATCATTTTAAGAAAAAAAATAATTATAAACTATTGTGTCATTTACTAATACTAGGCCAATTGGCCATCTCTTTTGGGTGACTTTTCAGGGTGAGGGTATACTACAGGATAATTCCACTCACCATAACAGTTCCGTCATATCTTATGAAGAAAAATCAAGTGACTTATTGTTCAGGACTGCTTTGAATCACTTTAGACCGAAACAAGCACAAGTGTTCTCCTTAAAGATATGGACTGCCTTTAAATTTTATTCTATTATTTTTATATATATATATATATATATATATATATATATACTAAAATAGAGAATGTGACAAGGGGCGCTTCATAGTGCATAAATGTTTTAATAGAATAAAAACACATATAAAAAAGGAATAGACTTGATTATCGTTGTACTCGTACCAAGTATCTATCAGTGTGGGCTGGTTACCACATGATTCAACACAAGAACTCCAGCAGCACTCTGCTCACCGTCCGTCTCTGGAAAAACATGGGATCACCATGTATATCACTCCCAGTGCGGCGTGTACAGCGTCTGGAACCACGTTGTCCACCAGCGTCTGGTGGACAACATGGTTCCAGACGCTGCAGATGTGTTCTTCCAGAGACGGACGGTGAGCAGAGTGCCGCTGGAGTTCTTGTGTTGAATCATGTGGTAACCAGCCCACACTGATAGATACTTGGTACGAGTACACCTGTTATCAAGTCTATTCCTTTTTTATATGTGTTTTTAGTCTATTAAAACATTTATGCACTATGAAGCGCCCCTTGTCACATTCTCTATTTTAGTGTTTTAAACTTGTGGGATTACGGTGTTCCGTGTGGAAGATAAGGGAGCAGCGGTCCTCTAGACAAAAGGATTTTGGTGCTTAAAGGATCTTTGTTTCTAAAACTATATGCTGGATATGGACACACATTAACACGGAAGGATGCACACCAGTATATGTGTGTATATATATATATATATATATATATATATAAGGAGCAGAGAAAATGTGGCATTCAGGGGCTTCAATAGGACACATAACACAAGTCGTCCTTGAAACGTTGACCACAGGAAGACTTGTTTTATGTGTCTTATTGAAGCCCCTGAGTGCCGCATATACTCTGCTCCTTTATTACAGCATGTTGATATGCCGATGCTGGCAACGGAGTAAAGTTATTTCTATTATTAGAGAGTGCCGGACTATTGGATTGTGTATGTATATATATATATATATATATATTTATTTTATTTTATTTTTTTTCGTGTTCATCATCGAAAAATAAAAGCTTTATGCAAATAATGATTTTCTTCTGATATCACTATCCTGAGATAGTTATAACAAAAAAAAGTATTGCTGCAGTACATTATCTGTGGTGATCCTTGTTAAATGGGTAAAAGCCAGCTAACCTTATTGCCTTCAGGAGTTACCGCCAATTATAGTAGTACTATGGCCTGCGGCATCCCACTGTTGTAAAGCAATGAAAAGCTGCATTGTTTTACCAGTCAATACACATTTTCATACTTTATTCCACTGTATTAATACTATATTATTCTCAAATAAAATCACAAATCTGTCTGTAAAACAATACATCAATGTTGTATGTTTTTGTGGCAAAGCCAAAAAATTTATATTTCCAGTTATCTTTTTATTCTACTTGTCACAGTAACAAATTCTAAATCCACCCTCATCCTTTTATTTGCACGCTCGTCTACTACTGTAACACTAGGGAGATGTTATCAGCAAATAAACGGTAAGAGAAAGATAGAAGTGTAAATTCTAAAATCATTACTACCTAAGAATGTTTTCATTATGAGTATTGCCACTAGGGGCACCGCTGTGTATACGGGTGTTAGTTAATTCTACAGTCCCTTATGGAGCATACACACGGTCAGATTTGTCAGATGTGTCAGATGAACGATTGAACGATCTGTTGAACGATTTGACCAACGATTTGAACGATTTCAATTATTTGAACTATGAACGATTTTTGACTGCATTAAAATGAATGGAATCGTCCAAATCTGACTGCAAACACATCAGATGTCAGATATTGTTATCTGACCATCGGGAACGCGCATCGTTCAGACATGTCAGATATGTCAGATTTTCCTTCAGATATGAAAAAATGAACGATTTTTTAAATCGTTATCGTTCAGATCTGAAGCAAATTCTGACCGTGTGTATGCACCATTACATAAGAAATCTATACTTAGAAATAAATTTACATCTATAAATAAACAAAAAAACAATAATTTCACTATGCATATAAAAATATGCTCATATATTTTTTTAACTTCCCGTCGAAATATAAAGTGACAATAAGATCTACTGATATGTTTTAAACATAAGTACGCTTAGTAAATTTGCAAAAGTGTTAACCCATTATTCATGAATATACAGGTGTTATATCTCTCACTCTCTCAGGCAGAAGATGGATATACTGTACTTGTTTCATACTGGAGACAGATGGTCAGGCAGATGGAGAGATAGACATCCATAAAAATTATATAATCTAATATGGAGTTCAAACCTATTGGGCTCAGCTCTCTGGATTCTGATGTGGCCATCATATGGCAAAAAATCAATGACTGGAAGAAAAAACCATTAAAATACTGAACAAAGACCCAACTCTGCATAATTAATTACCGTACAAACTGGCAAGGCTCTACGACACACAAATACACATACTTTGCTGCAGAAGTGGTTGGAATCAGCATCCATTTCCACATAATGCTACTGTGACTTTCATAGAAGAAATCCCTCTTATTGCAAATGATAATGAGACCAGGTGAAGTAAATAATCGCAGAAAACTGGAAATGTGTCTACATATGGTTCTTCTTAGATATGTCAACTGTGACAGAGGAAGTACATATGTGGAATGGAATTGACTCTAAGTTAATGACGGGTTACAAGCTCATTTTGCTAGGGGGCCTATTTATCATTCAATATTTGCGGCATATGGAAAACACATGTTTTCAGGGGATTCCAGCTAATATTATGGATCCCCCGAATGTTTGAAGGAGGGACTGCAGAAAATATCTCCATATCTCCTGCGGTCTCTCCATTTCCGACAGCAGCCACAGACCCCACAGGTTTCTTTCTGTGGGGGCTGCAAAGCTTTCAGGTTTACCAATCGCGTTCTGAAGTTTGGCCATGGCAGCTAACGCCATCTTCAGATGGCATTAGCTGCTGTAGCCTATGGGCTACATTTTGCTAAACTTACCGGGATAGTGTTCATCCGCAACCTTCACGGTAATGGCTGGCCCACATGTGTGATCGTCCCGAAAGAGGAGTGAAGTGACCGATGATGCAACCGCTTCACTCCTAACTAGGGATGTGCAGGCTCGGATAGGTTCGAGTTTGCACGTGGAGTTCGGATTTTTCCCTCCAAAAAAACGGAACTCAGAAAGAGGCAAAACGTCATCTTACATGGACGAACCTCATCATTCCTGGACAAAAGTCCAGGAATGATGATGTTCGTCCATGTAAGATGACGTTTTGCCTCTTTCTGAGTTCCGTTTTTTTGGAGGGAAAAATCCGAACTCCACGTGCAAACTCGAACCTATCCGAGCCTGCACATCCCTACTCCTAACACATCACAGGGACTGGCTCCTTTCAAAACCACTGTCCCTGCATGTGTATATTAATACAGTCGGCAGTATATAATTTCTAATTGCACAGAATAGCGGCGATAAGAAATTACAATTATAAGGTCTAAAACCCAGTAATTGATAAATATGCCCATAAGTGAGATTATTCACTTATAATGCATTCATCATCATAAGGCCAACTGGATGCTATGCATGTATTGATGACTGATAAATAACTTATAAAGCATCAAACTTCATGTGACCTAAAGTAATTTAAACATTTGTACATCAACATTAGATCCTTGAAATAGTTTAAACTCTAAGAAGATCAAGGCAGAGATTTATCAAACCTTCTAAAAAGGAAAAATGAAGGTGTTGCGCATAGCAACCAATCAGATCCTAGCTATCTTGAAATAGATAAATGATAGCTATAATCTAATTGGTTGCTATGGGCAACAGTTACACTTTCACAGAGGAAAGCCACTCCCCATAGAAATGGTTCAGTCAATGAGCACTTTGAAAGACTTGCTGTATGACTTCCTGTTTTGGAGCAATCTTATTCGATATGGGCAGGGAGCTATTTTTACAAAGCAGAGGCTTTTGTAAGCCATTACTTCTCAATGGGTTCAAAACATTCCTCCCAATTTTTGGGAAGTACGAAGAGGTATCTTTGTGTGTCCAGAAAAAGGGCCATGGCCTCGCATCAAGGCGTGTGGCCTTGCTGGAAATGCAGAGCAGTGAGTGAGAGGGTGCCTCCCAACTTCCCTGCGGCCCCTGGGTGGGAGAGCGGGGCAGTGCCTGTAAAATGAGTTTGTTCAGAAAAAAACGGGATGTTGGGAGGTATGTTTGAAGTAAGATTTAAAGCGGCTCTAATATTAAGGGCAAAGCATACCATGCTTCACCCTTAATGTTAGTGCTGTTTTAAATTTTCACTTCAAACTCGCTTTGTAAATAAAGCCCAAGGTCCTAAAATTGTAGCTAATACTGTTTTAGCTACTTGTTAGTGATAACTAGTTGTTCGAAGTTATGGTACTTGATACTTAAGAAGATGAAAATCCTTAACCTTCCAGTATTGCCTAATACAGGTTTAGTAGAAGTAAAGATGAAATCTAATAACTCTTGACAGACAATATGATTTGATACTAATGTAAATTGTACCCTGGACACTGGCGCTGGCATTGCATGCCGCTGCTGTGTGTGAATCAGGTGATAACCTGGGTAAAAAGGCAAAAGAAAGGACCAATACGAGTGAGCCGCCCCATGCATCGCGCCATTCATCGTAATCTGCAATTTTCTACCAATTCCTTAACAACAAAATACTAATTCTAAGGGGTCTAGTTACTAAGCAGTGTTAGGAGACAAAGATAAAAGTGATAAGAAAGTGATAAGGTGTCAGCCAATCAGCTCCCAACTGTCATTTTTCAAACGCAGCCTGTGAGATGACAGTTGGGAGCTGATTGGCTGGCACCTTATCACTTTCTTATCACTTTTCACTCTGTCTCCTAACACTGCTTAGCAAAAAGACCCCTAAGTGTCTAGTACACTATAAACGATTTTGGACGCAGCTACAATGCCAATATGACACTAAAGTCAGCAATAAGGAAGAAACTCTGGGAATTAATACTCCTGACAGAGCGCCTAAGTCACAAGGCGCAAAAAGGAATGGTACACATCTATGCTACATGGTCACTGACCAAATGCTTTTAAAAATGATATCATGCAATAGAGTGTATTGAGGTTGTTAATGATAGTGGGAGTCCACAAAAAGCTTTGGAGGTCAGAGACTAGTCCACAAGGCAACCACATGGGCAGCCTTTGGAGAGCAAGGATTACATTATTCCTGGGAAACTAACTGAGTCTGAACTCATCGCCGGAGTGAGAAAATAATATTTTAGATGAGTGTTCTTTCAAACATTTTTCACATTGTGGATGATTATTAAGCAGATTTTTATTTTAGGTAGAGATGTACCTAAAAAGATTATATAAACTGAATAACAAAGATGAAGACATCAGACAAAGAAAACATACACAACTTTTGCCCTAACACTTAAAGATGTAATAATCCCAAACTAGAGAAACTCCAAACTTAAACTTGAAACTGACCGACAAGACATTACAGTTATTTGCTACTGGCAACTTTGTAAAAATGTACATGTCGTGCAACAAAATATATGTGCTAGATAAAGCAGGCAGAATTAATAGAGTCACTTCAATTCCAGCTCTAAACACAGAGAGCTGGGAATATTTGTTCTCTGCAATGTACTGTACTGTATATATTTTTAATAGAGAAGTAAAAAAGCAATCAGATCTGAACCTTTCAATGTGACTTATGGCAGCCTGTAGCCATGGGAAATCTACAGTAGAAAATAAATTAAGCAAACACCTCTGATTTTACATTAGCTCGGTTAACACACTGTGGATCCATTAAAGTGTCCCAATTTTGTATAGTGATGTGTATGTTTTCATTTAGATGTATATGCACAAGTAGAGAACACGTTTAAATCACTCACCATTGGCCTCGCTCAATAATATTATTACTAAGGTACCAGAAAAATAAATTGTGGTCCTGAGAACACCCTGACATTGCCTCTGGCCAATTTACAGCTAAATCTTGTCTACCTCTCTGCACTGAAATGTTCCCGTCAGTTACTTGCTTCAAAGACAGGAGCTGAGAAATCATCTGAGAATCAAAGAGAGTAAATATAGCTCATCAACAGCTGCAAAGACACAGATATACTAAACTGCAAAATCATTAACGTTAGTTCTAGCCTTTCAGTCTTGTTATTTCGCTCTCCTATTTATTATTTATATAATTCCTGTTACAGTGTGTTCCCAAGGTTCTATAACTTTGTTACTTAGAAATGCCTGCAAAGCTTAGCATGCAATTGAAAGCCATTGTTTTTGTCTCTGTTATAATTCCATAATTCCCATGTGATGATAGCCTCAAATTGAAAAATAAAAAATGCCAGTGGCATGGGCTAGCAGCATAGAATAGCTGTGGGTTGGATTGGGTTGGATTGGATCTCAAGAATTGTAAATTACATAAAGTAAACAAAAGGGAGGCAGACAGAACAACCTAAATTTGATTGTAAATATGTCTACTGTGCACAATCTAATATATACAGTATACTAAGCACAATTAAGCTAAGACAATAATAAGACTGATTAACAGGACTCTGAGAAACAGCCAAATTGATATACGTACACTTAAAAAGTAACTGTCATAAATGAAAATTAAATATGTTGGTACATTCCTACCATTAATACAACACCTCACCAACCCCCAATGTTTCTCATGTGTAACATTAATGTTAACTACAGAAGTTTTTATTGGAACACAACCATCACGTTTAATGTCAGGCTGCATAAGAGCCTCTGATATACATTCTCTCTGGTACAGTATATCGTACAGTATATCATCCTGGATGTCCCAGTGCTTTGTTAAACTTAACATGTCTAAGGGGTCCATTCATCATGTTACTTATTGGATGGCCCCCGATAATAAGGTATCCAACTCGCTGCGAGTAGCAATAGTGGATACATATTCACTGGAGCAGTTCAACATTGCTCCGATGCAGAGACAGCCGATCCAAAAATCATCTGTCTCTGCAATCTATTTCACGGCTACTTCTGTAGTAGTGAAAGTAAGCACTGCCGAGTCTGACTCGGCAGTGTTAGTACGCCTGCATTAACTAGGCTTCATGCAAGTGCAGAAAGCCCCAGCGTCCGGCGGAAGGAGCTAGACAGGGGCCGAGGGATCCAAAAATCGCAACCCAAAAATCTTTCCCATAGGAAAGGAGCAGGGGTGCGTAAACAAACGCCATCTAAAGATGGCAAATGCTCCCACAATTAAGCTTTGAAAACATAATATTTTTGAAGCTTGATGGATTTAGGTCCCCATACTAGTGAATGGGGACTGCGGGACAGATCGGGATCGGGACTGAAAGCAGTGGTGTCCCTTCCTGCGGTGTCACCCACTGCGGGTAAGGGATGCTGTGTGCAGCGTGTAGCCACATGCTGCCAAAAAGGGGGAGTGACCACGCGGCATGAGGATGTGGCCTCATGACCCGAACCCCCGTGGTCCCGTGCTTCTTACTGAGGGGGCCTGGGAAGAGGGGGTGCAGGAGGTGCGGACTGCCCTGTGTGCAGTGGTGGCTCTCTCACAGTGTCAGGAGCCAAGTGCTGCACTTAATACTACAGTGCAGCACCTGGCTCCTGTCACTGAGGGGGAGTCTGCACCTTGGTGTCACCCCTCAGCGGGTTACACCCAGGTGCGACCCGCACACCTCTTGTGATGCCACAGGATGAAAGGTAAGCAGGAAATATCAGTGACACCTCCTCCATTACCTTTATAATGAATACCCTCGATCCTTAATTTCTACAAAAGTAGGTGAAAATTTTAATTTTCACCTGCTTTTGTAGAAATTAAGTGATGATGACCCCTAAGACTGAGCTGGTTCATCTTCTCACCCTCCAGCATTACCTCACTTCCCACAATTTAATTAATTATCTATTGACAGCACAACCATCTCCACTAATCCTCAAGTGCGATGTCTTGGAGTTATCCTTGTCTCCTCCCTCTCCTTCAAAACACACATTCAGTACCTCTCACAGTCCTGTGGTTTCCATTCAAAAATATTTCCAGGATCAGACACTTTCTCACCCTGGAGGCAACGAAGACCTTCATCTAATCACTGGTCATCTCCAGATTGGAGTACTGCAACCTCTTCCTATCTGGCCTCCATGAGTCCCACCTCTCTCCACTTCAATCTATCCTCAAAGCTGCTTGTGCTACATATTCACATCACTGTGTGAATAAGATGCATTTGAAGGTAAAAAGTCACACAAAAAGACGCTCAGCGCTACCAGGTCATGCCACGGCAATGCGCCACTAGACATATGAGAACACATCTGTACCTCCAACATTTTACATGTACTGCTCCCTACAGTACCTCTGGAATTCTAAGCCATTCATCAAAGCTGTTCATCTCTCATCCTAACCCTCTGTCCCATGCTCACTGTCTACTCCATTTGTGACCCCAGTCTGTTTGAACCCATCCCTTTAGAATGTAAGCTTTCACGTGCAGTCCCTCTTCCTCCATGTGCTTTTCCTTCCCTTACTTTTACTATCATCTACTTCATACTCCCTACAATAGCACATAACCCTTGATTTAAGCCACCCTACTTTTTATTTGAGTGTTATGACCGCTGATGATGCAGCAATGTTTATAAGCCATGTACTTGTCCTACATTGTGTAATGCTGTGACTGTTTTTTTGTTCTGCTCATTTGTTTATATACTTTGTTAGGCACTGCAAAACCCTTGTGGCACCATATAAATAAAGGATAATAATAATAATAATAATAATAATAATAATAATAATAATAATAGTAATAATAATAACACAGTATATTCAAAAGCCTGGCTTTAACACTAATGCACTATATGTCTGAGAATTTGAAGACATCTGTCATTTAAGCACTTAACATTTTTAGCAAAATTCATATTATAAATAAACAATTTTGAACAAACCCTAAATGTGCCCTTTCCATACAGCAAATAGAGGTTCCACCCCTCTGGGATCATCTACTGTTACTGAAGTCAATGGCCATATCAAATACAGTATAATGCTGCTCATTTCCAATTGCACTCAGGGCCTGATTCAGCAAGGATCACTATTCTACTAGAACGCACGCACCGCAGTTGCTGTGAAATGCAAATGTTTGCAATCGCATTGCGATCACATCTTAAGATAAGGATGCCAACTTATCCTTGCTCCATACATGCCTACCCGCTCGGATTTCGCGGGAGCTCCTGATATTTCGGGTAACCCTCTGCACCCCCGGAAGGGTAGGCACTTCTCCTGCATTCTGCCCACTTCCTATATGATATGATTATTCCTTACTCCAGAAACAAATGATGGCCTATAACAAAATAGGTTCAATACACTTGATACCTGCACCACAAAACCAAAACAATACATTGAGCTCAGATGCTACCATGGTAGCACATTAATGCATTATATATACTGTATATACATACAGATAGATGAAACTCTGGTGATGTTGCTAATCCAACAAGTTCACCATTAAATCTCCCCATCCTGCCCGCTTCACTAGGAAGTGGGCAGGATGCGGGAGATCTGCCTACACTTCCGTGGGGTGTGGGGGGCTACCCGAAAAATCAGGAGCCTCCCACGACTTCCGGGAGCTACAGGCGCCAAAATTGCCAGAGGGCCCACTGAAGTAGGACTCCGGAAACAGCTGTCTAATAGCTGACAGCCTGCTGGGTCCGTGTTCAGCCTGCCGGGTCCGTGTTAGCCTGCCGGGTCCATGTTCAGCCTGCCGGGTCTTTGTTCAGCCTGCGGGGTCCGTGTTCAGCCTGCCGGGTCCGTGTTCAGTCTGCCAGGTGAGAGCAGCAGCAGCTCCAGTCCTGCCTTCCTGCTGCTCTAGTGAGAGACTCCGTGGTCAAAGGAGCTTGTGCTGAGCCCTGATTGGTGGAGCTCCCTGGCACACATGGGGGAGGAGGGGGCGCGCCATAGCACTCACATGCTCTGGGTGCCCTGGCCACATGCTACACCTCTGTATATATGTATTAATACATCTCTTTCTATCTATCTATCTATCTATAAACAGTAACAGAGAGAGGCTTTGAAAACTGCAGCTGTGCCGTGTCATGCGCAGTCCCCATGCCATTGGACATGTATGCAAACCATCGAGTTTGCGTACATCTCTGAATCAGGCCCCTTGAGTGCTGGACTGAGAGAACGGGAGAGAGGGGGAAGGAGACATAGAGAGAGACAGGGATAGATCTTTGGCTTGTATATGTACATGTCTCCAAATAAATGTCCATGTATTGCTATGCTGATGCAAAAGCTAATTTTTTTAAAAGAGGGAAGAATCCCAGACAGGTCTCAGCAAAGCTAAAGAACCTTCCTGGTACCTGTCTCTATGTACTGTAAGCTTAAATCCAATAATCAAACTTTTGGAAAGTTTCCAAGTCATCAAAGCCAAACTAGGCAAACCTAGCACGCATGAGCAGCAAACCCTGGATTATTGTCTGCGTAGAAAGCCAAGAAACCTAAGCCCAAAATCCCCCATTCATAATTATGCTATTGTGCCACATTTATCATGCCTGAGCAATGTTAATAGCAAACTGAAGACGGCTCCCTTGTCATCAGTGGTGCATTATCCAAATGCATTCAGCTAGCGAAATAAGACTTTGCATCCTGTTCCTTATTGTCACCGTTTTCCTACAGATGTGTTTATCTGTGATTTATAAATACATGAAGCCTACAAGGAATTAGCTGCAGTCCCATCTTGTAGCAGAATGCAGAGAATAACATTATTTTCTTAGTATTGTGTTACATTATACAGATGCTGAACTGGTCCAGAATTCTAACTTTTGGCCTTGTGTGAGCTGACTGCACAGATTCAGATACTGTACTGGCTATGACCTTGTACCAAATATAACACAAGTCAAATAATGGGTATATTTTCTAAGCTAAAAAGACTGATGGGCTGATGTATGTTCACAACTTCACCCCAATAAACTTATTTTCTTATCACTGCATATCACGACAATTAGTAATTATCGGGGGTATGCAGTGGCGGTTCCAGAGGTGGAGCATTGTTTTGCTATTTATTTAGGTTTTGTGGGGCTGATCAGTGGAGTCATGAGGGAGTGCGGGCCGCACCCAGGTGTCACCCTCAGAGGGGGTGACAACAAAATGCCGACTCCTCTGCAGTGACAAGAGTTCACTGCTGCAGTGTGACATTCTCCTGCAACACCCAGCTCCTGTCATAGAAGAGGAACTGACAATGCTGACAGCCCAATCTCTGGGGGGCAGCCCAGCATCTGCGGCGATGCTGGGTTGGCCCCGGAGTGACGTCATTGGGATCCCCTGCGAGACCACGCCCTGGGTGTCACTAGATCAGGTGAAGCCTCTGGGGCTGATGCTCAGGGCTGTAACCAGGCATGACCTATGGGGCTGCATTAACACTCCCCGTGGTAATAGCATGTGGCTTGCATGCCTAGAATGGCACCCTGCAGTCTAGAAAGCCGCTAACCTCCTTCCTGGTCTCAGTTGCCTTGCTTCATTGTAGTGACATCATGGTGTCACAAGTTCAGGGGGCGTGGCCAGCACAGAATAAAAATTCACCCTGCTATTGTCCATTGTACGGTTACTTCTATATGCAGATCTGTCCCTTGCTCCTCCTTATACTTGAAAAGGCAGAATGGCGGCAATCTAATATAGAATTGGAAGACAGAGGTATACTGCATGAAAATCTGAGTATTAGTAGCTGTGTCATGTACCAGTGCATAATACACAATGATTGCGATGATTTCCCTATACTTGTTTCTCATTTGATCTTTTTTTTTTTACCCAGCTTGTAAGCCGCAAATTATTATATTTAATATACATTGTCTAGTACTCTGTACAGTAACTGTCACTATTTAAAGGAATTAAAATAATGGGTGATACACAGTTGTGCAGTAATGTTATAAATACTGTTTCTTTTACAGTCACAGTTTATGTGTGGACCTCTAACAGAAATTGTGGGGCCCAGGACTGACAAAATAGGTAGTCCCCTTTCCCCTTGTGTTTCTGCTACTCCATCCTCTCGGTTTCTCTCCAGCTCCAACCAGCCCTCCTTCTGTCCCTCCAGTCAGTACCCCTTCTGTCTCCCATACCAGCCCCAGCGTGTGTCTCTCCAGCCCCAGCATCACTCACCTTATTCTGTCTTCCTCTTCATCTCCCGACTCCTCTCAGCAGTGTGGCGCAGCATGACGTCATGAGGGGAGATTGCGAGTTCCCGATGGCCCAATCCACCCCTGGGCAGTAGGAGCCAGGGGCGGGATCCTCTAAGGCTCCGGTACTCCAGTTCTGGCAGTCCCCCCCTGATGGCGACCCTGACCTCTACAAATGAAAATGTGGTATGTAATGTAACAATTTTTTAAATTTGTATGTTAAAAAAAAGAAAATGCGTCACCAATATTTGGCCAATACTGAACCTATTTCTTGTGAATTTGTATTTATTTCTGCTTTTGCTATATATGAAGCAGTATATGTGTGCTTATTCATCACCCTATGAAAATGGCACAAATTTGTGATAATGAAAGAGAAAAAGTAGAAGACCTCAAGGTTTAGGACATTTGCTCCCGTTTTAGCTTCTAACAGTAATGATTTATCTGCAGCGCTGCAATCTGAGCAGGCAGCTGACATTTAAGATCCCAACTCAAAGAGCTCAAGGCCAACCCTTTGATGTGAAACAGTGTGGTTGAGAATACAATGTGAAGCTTTCCTTGCTCCTCTATACTGTCAGGTCTCCTTCTCTCATACAGTCAACACATTCACCACAATTGTCATAAGATACCGATCTATCCAGGTCACTAAACCTACGCTGTGTCACAGTGCACTAATACATGATCTGGTAGATAACCGTAGCAAGATGTGTCACACAAAGTGAGAAAATAGAACTGACAGCAAAAATAATTTGACTTGCCTGTACAGAAATACACTGGCTGTGGGCGCTTAGAATGTGGATGCTCAAAATACTGGGATACAGACCACAGTTTCATGACTTATATGCCAAATTCTTCTGAAAACTGTTAAACAATTTGTCTTA
Source organism: Taudactylus pleione (assembly GCA_031769625.1). Taxonomy (NCBI): domain Eukaryota; kingdom Metazoa; phylum Chordata; class Amphibia; order Anura; family Myobatrachidae; genus Taudactylus; species Taudactylus pleione. The sequence continues at coordinate 3,200,528 of JAUIMM010000555.1, read as the reverse complement.
TAATGACTGTAATTTATTGGCTTGTACTGTCTGAACCTCTTACTAAATGTATATTATCATTATCATCATCATCATTATTACTACTATTTTTATTATTTTTATCCTTTATTTAAATAGTGGCAACTTTGTATGGAGTGTTATACAATGAGCAATGTTTTTACATTCACACCAGTCCCTGCTCTAGAGCTCACAATCTAATTTCCTTAATAGACAAATCTAACACGGCCAAGTTACAGTCATATCCCGTGGCAGCAACAATAAACATCTCAGCCACATGGCTAGCATTACTGCCTTACATGCCTGTGATCATGAGTTCAATTCTTGGCCATGGCTGATCTAGGTGGAGTGTGTATGTGCTCCCTGTTTGTGTGGGAGTTTGCATGGGTCCAAAAACATACGGGTCAGCTAATTGGCTGCTCACAAAAATAAAAAATGTTCCCAGTATGTATGTGTGTCCATGCGATATGATAGGGAATATAGACAGTGGCATCCCACCCTGCGGTGTCACCGGGTGGGTGGAGGGATGCTGTGTGCGCGACATAGCCGTGCGCTACTGAAACCCCCTGTGGTCCTGTGCTTCTACTGGGAGGGGGAAGGGGAGTGTGCATGAGGTGTGGACTGCCCTGTGTGCAGTGCCGGCTCCCTCACAATGTCAGGAGCCGAGTCCTGCACTTTATACTATAGTGCAGCTCTCGGTTCCTGTCTCTGAGATGGAGTCTGCACATTTGTGTCACCCCTCAGCGGGTGACACCCGGGTGTGGCCTGCACCCCCCTTGTGACACCACTGAATATAGATTGCAAGCTCCATTGCAATAGAGACTGATGTGAACGACTAAAAATTTTCTGTAAAGTGCTGCACAATATGCATGTACTACTGAATATAAATAACCGTTAATCATCACAAAGTATGTATTGCATTAACATTCCATGGATTTCTGGTGGCCTGGTCTCTCTCTCTCTTTCTCTAACTCTCTCTCTATAGCTACAATGCCTTGCAAAAGTATTCATACCCATACCCCTTTGCATTTTTCATGTTTTGTTGCCTCACAACCTGGAATTAAAATGTATTGTTTGAAGGTGTGCATCATTTCATTCTCAGAACACGCCTACAACTGTGAAGTTGTTTTGTTTTTTTTTATATTGTGAATCAAACAACATTTAGGATAACATAACAGAAAACTTCAACATGCATAACTATTCACTCCCCTAAAGTCAGTACTTTGTCAAGCCACCTTTTGCGGCAATTACAGCTGCAAGTCGCTTTGGATAAGTCTCTATAAGCTTGCCACATCTTGCCCCTGGGATTTTTGCCCATTCCTCAAGGCAAAACTGCTCCAGCTACTTCATGTTGGATGGTTTCCACATGTGAACAGCAATCTTCAAGTCTGACCACAGATTCTCAATTGGATTGAGATCTGGGCTTTGACTAGGCCATTCCAACACAGTTAAATATTTCCCCTTAAACTACTCGAGTGTTGCTTTAGCAGTATGCTTCGGGTCATTGTCCCGCTGGAAGGTGAACCTCCGTCCCAGTCTCAAATCATAGACAGACTGAAACAGGTTTTGCTCAGGAATATCCTTGTATTTAGCAGCATCCATCTTTCCTTTGACTCAAATCAGTTTCCCATTCCCTGCTGCTGAAAAGCATTCCCACAGCATGATGCTACCACCACCATGTTTCACTGTGGGGATGGTGTTCTTAGGGTTATGGGATGTGTTGGTTTTGCGCCAGACATAGCGTTTTCCATTGTGGCCGAAAAGTTACATTTTCATCTCATCTAACCAGAGCACCGTCGCCCAAACTCAAATAGTTCTTCTTATTTTTATCACTAAGTAATGGCTTTTTTCTGGCCACTCTTCCATAAAGCCAAGCTCTATGGAGTGTACGGCTTATTGTGGTCACATGCACAGATACACCAGTCTCTGCTGTGGAACACTGCAGCTCTTTCAGGGTTACCTTTGGTCTCGGTGCTGCCTCTCTGATTAATGCCCTCCTTGCCCGGTCTGTGAATTTTGGTGGGCGGCCCTCTCTTGGCAGGTTTGTTGTGGTACCATGTTATTTCCAATTGATGATGATGGATTTAATGGTGCTCCGGGGGATCATCAAAGATTTGGATATTTTTTTATAACCCAACCCAGAATTGTACTTCTCAACAATTTTGTCCCTGACTTGTTTGGAGAGCTCCTTGGTCTTCATGGCATGATGCCTCTTGCTTAGTGGTGGTGCAGCCTCTGGGGCCTTTCAGAAAAGGTGTATTTATACTGACAGATCTTGTGGCACTTAGATTTCACACAGGTGAACTTCATTTAACTAATTATGTGACTTCCAAAACTTTTGAGGGACTTCATAGCAAAGGGGGTAATTACATATGCACATTCCAATTTTCAGAATTTTATTTATAAAGATTCTTTTTTATATATATTTTTCTCATTTCACTTCACCAAATTAGACTATTTTGTGCAGATCCATCAACTAAAATTCAGATTAAAAAAATAAATAAATTACAGGTTGTAATGTAACAAAAAAGGTAAAAAGCCAAGGGGGTGAATACTTTTGCAAGGGACTGTATATTGTAACTACGTCAAGCAGCAGTGTTTACTGGTATTCCATGATTCGGGAATGGCCTCCCCGCCATCCGGAAAAATACTGGGTCTCATTCAGACCCGCTTGCGAGCGCAGGACGCTCGCAAGCGGGTCGATGTTACCCCAATGCGCATGCGCACGACAGAGGGAGCTCCGTCGTGCGCATGCGCGAGACCCGGACAGCGACAGCCAAGCTGCCGCTCCGGGTCTCGCACCAAAGGGGGCGTGCTGTCGATGGTGACTGACAGCACGCCCCCTTTGGTGGGCGTGCCGGGGCGTGGCTGCCAGACGGAGGCATTCCCATGGGAACGCCTACCGTCTGGGTCCGGCCCCACTGACATCACTGATAGAGCCAAAATCACTCCAGGGCTTGTGGCCACGAGACCCTACCGCAGGGTCTCGTCACAAGCCTGATGGTCGCGATGGTCTTGACCATCGCGACCATCATCATGGACGCTCGCATAAGCTGTGGGTGGTAACCCACAGCTATGCGAGCTTCCAAAAGGCTGCTCCACATTTAAATAGAACGGCCCTGATTCAGAGCGAGCACTCTGGTCAGAGCGTCCGGCTCTGAATCAGGGCCACTGTTACAATGGTGCCTGTCAAGGGGAGGGATATATTAGGCAGCAAGTTCTCACTCAGTTCTTGAAGTTGATGTGTTGGAAGCAGGAAAAATGGGCAAGTGTAAGGACTTGAGTGAATTTGACAAGGGCCAAATTTTGATGGCTAGACTACTGGATTAGAGCATCTCCAAAACAGCAGGTCTTGTGGAGTGTTCTAAGAATGCAGTGGTTAGTATCTACCAAAAATGATTCAAGAAAGGACAATTGGTGTCCAGAGTCAAGGGCACCCAAGGGTCTTTGATGCGTGTGGCAAGTGAAGGCTAGCCATCTGGTCCAATCCCACATAAGAGCTACTGTAGCATAAATTGCAGATAAAGTTAATGCTGGTTAGGATGGAAAGGTGTCAGTACACAAGTACACACAGTGCATCTCAGCTTATGATTGGGGCTGCATAGCCACAGACTAGTCAGAGTGCCCATACTGCCCCCTGTCTACCGCCGAAAGCATTTACAATGGGTGCATGAGCATCAGAACTGGATCATGGAGAAATGAAGGAAAGTGGCCTGGTCTGTTGAATCACATTTTCTTTTACATCATGCGGACGGCCGGGTGAATGGGTGTCAATTACCTGGAGAAGAGATGGCACCAGGCTGCACTATGAGAAGAAGACAAGCCAGTGTAGACAGTATAATGCTCCAGGAAATGTTTTGCTGGGAAATATTTGGTCCTGATATTCATGTGGATTTTACTATGACATGTACCACCTACCTAAACATTGTTGCAGATCAAGTATACCCCTTCATGGCAAAGGTATTCCCTGATGGCAGTGGCCTCTTTCAGCAGGATAATGTGCCCTGCTACACTGCAAATATTGTTCAAGAATGTCTGAGAAACATTACAAATAATTTAAGATGTTGACATGGCCTCCAAATTCCCCAGATCTCAATCTGATCGAGCATCTGTGGGATGTGCTGGAAAAACAAGTCAAAGACATGGAGACCCCAACTCACAACTTACAGGACTTAAATGATGATTAAAATGATCTGCTGCTGCTAATGTCTTGGTGCCAGATACCAAAGGGCACCTTCAGAGGTCTTGTGGATTCCACGCCACGATGGGTCAGAGCTATTTTTGGTGGCATGAGGGGGACCAACAAAATATTAGGCAGGTGGTTGTAATGATAAGGCTGATTGTATGTATGTGTGGATGTGTATATATATATATATACTATATATATATATATATATATATATATACTATATATATATATATATATATATAAAATGGCATTTAATTATTTCAAGTGAGTGCAGTAATTATAAATGGTGACAGCTGCGTCTTGAATTCATGCAGTATTAGATTTGGCCTCAGCCCATAGATACTGAAGATATGGTAAGTCACAGTACGTCTGAGTTCAGACAGTAAGATAAAAAAAACATAACAAATGGTGTTCTGCCAAAGCTTGAGTTCACCTTCACTGACTCGCAGTGCATACCGATGTGAGTAGTTTTGCTATAATAGACAAAATATGACTTTGGTGAAACAAAAGCTGGTGACAGGGTAGGCAAACAATGCTAAGGACACCGAAAATTGTATATCAACTCATTATCTTAAGTACTGTACTTGTGAAAACTGATTAGCCCTCACCCTGGAATTACCATATGCTAAGACACAGTGGGGTAGATGTGTGAAAGCGGCACGTCAAGTGCTGCTATAACACTTCCTGCTTCGCCTCTTTACCGAGGCGAAGCAGGAAGCACTACCAATGAGATGTAAGAACATCTCATCGGCCGGAGAGGGGGAGCGTTAACGCCCCCCTCCGGCGCTACCCACTAGAGACAGCAGCGCATCAGCCTAGTGCTGATGCGCTGTGTCTCTGTCCTGGCGGCCTCCACTGAGCATGCGCAGAATCTCGCAAGTATCGCGAGCTCCCCGCGTGCAGCCCTGGAGTCGGCAGCAGCCCTAGCAGGGACAGCACTGTCCCTGCTGTGGGGATAGGCTAGCGCCAGGTTGTAGTTGTCGATAACGACAGCTACAGCCGGCCGAACGGTCATGAGGTATGACCGTTCGTACATGGCCCTACCGCTCGGCGCTGCTATCTTGTAGATAGCAGCGCCGATAATGACAGGGGCGCATAGCGCCCCTGTCATTTACTGCCTAGACCCCCGATCATACATCATGGAGAAGCGGTATCAGCACACATAACGTGCTCTGATACCGTTTCTGGGCTTAGGGCCTGATTCAGAGCCACTCGCTAGCGGCAGTACGCTCGTTCCAAGCGATGTTCGCACATCTGCGCATGCGTACGGTTTTTAGTACGCATGCGCGAACCAGTCAGTGCGGCCGAAAATCGTTTGTACGCTATATAGCGAGTGCCTGCTATTTTGAGTGACAGAATGAGGTGTATGTGGGTGGTAACAGGGGAAGTTGCTTGAAAATGGGGGAGTGAAATTCGAACGCAGGCGTGCTTAAAGGTCAAAACGGGCGTTTTAAGGGAGTGCATAAGTAATACAGCAGCGTCATTGATCACGTCACTTGGTTTTTTTTAACTCAGAACTGCTCGCAAAATAGCGGTTGAAAAAACCAACCACAAGAATAGCGAGCAGTTCATACGCTGTACGATGTACTCGATTAATCTAAAAAATAGCGGACATGACGTATGGTGCGAGCGGCCAGGGGGCGTTTTTAAGAAATAAAAGAGCGTATGTTTTGCTCGCTCGTTCAGACATAGAGGCGTGAACAGACCGCAAACAGCGAACGGTTCGTTTGAATAGCCACCCCTTGTTTTAGAACGAACGACCGCAAATAGCGAGTGGCTCTGAATGAGGGCCTTAGTTCATACATCTCCCCCATTGGATCTAATTCAGACTTGAAAGCAAACCCAAAAACGGGGGTGTCACCCCTGTTTTCTGGAAGTGCCGGGGCTACGGTTCTGAATTGACCATCTGAGTAACCTAAGCGCTACTCAGGTGGCCGATGGTCTCACACAAGTGATCCGATGACTTTGTCCTTGGACGCAACTGTGGGTCTCACAAGCATGCAGGAAGCGTCTGTTTACACCAGAGGCCTCCTGCTGCATTAGCATATGTTAGCATTGTTGCTGCATCCAAGGACTCAGCAGGTTACCAGAATTGCATTGCCTTATTTGAAAATGGTTCATTTGTCATTGACAGAAAGGGAATCCATAGACTGTTCCAGGAACCATTTTATTGGGTTCCTGCCATCTTCACTGTAACACAGAAATTCTACAGTGCTTGCTGCTTCCTCAGCTAAACAGGAAACCGTGCTATGGCACTGCAGTGAGAGAGCTACAGGGCTCTGCTGCTTGCTACCATTGTATCTATGCAAACTGAACCTAATACAAGTACCACTATTAGATCCAGTTTAACCTTCATTAGTTAGTATTGGCAAAAGAGTAAAACAGTAATAAACAGGTTACACCTACAGATTGAGTCTCCCATATCCAAATATTCCGAAATGCTGAATTTTGAGCACGACTCAGATAGTGAAACCTTTGCCTTCTGATGGTTCAATGTACACAAACTTTGCTTAATGCACAAACTTATTAAAAATATTGTATAAAATGACCTTGAGACTGTGTGTATAAGGTCAATATGAAACATAAATGAATTCTGTTTTTAGATTTGGGTCCCATTCCCAAGATATCTCATTATCGTATAAAAATATTCCAAAATAGTATATGCAAAACTCTGATATGCAAAACACTTCTGGTCCCAAACATTTTAGATATGGGAGACTCAACCTGTACTGTATATTGCTTCTTCAAAATTAAAAACAAAAATAACTTGGTGGAGATATTAAGTCAAGAGACCTACAGTAGCTGATTACATTTTTAGACAGATAAATGTGTATTTCTCCCTAGCTTTGCCCTACACAATGCACGCTAAAAAACCAAAAAACCATAAAACCCTATCTCCAGAGTAAAACAATAGAACAAATTACTTTGCTAAACAAAAACAAAGTTATTCCAAACGAGACTGACATACCTCAAAACGTAAAACATTGGCTTGGTGATAAAAAAGTTGAAACCCTCTGGTGCTGAAATGGTTAAGCAGACGGAACCGTAATAACATCTGGAAGCAAATCCCTTAATGTAATGTAACTGCTTAGAAATGCACAAACAGGAGAACTTCTAAAGAACAACCAAAACTAAAGGAAACAAAATATTTTACTAACTTTAAACGCAGACGATAAAACGTCCAAGGCTCGAAAACAACAGAAGGGAGAAGAAAGCTTTGGTTCTGCAGAGCAGGAGGAATGATGGATCATGGAAGACACAAACAGATCATTGATTCCATAGTCAGGCAATTGTCTTGACAGATAAGAGAATAGCAGTTTGAAGGAATAAAGGCAAGTGACAGGTTTTTGAAACAATATTTTGGAATTCTTGTTTTGCTCTATTTAACATCAACTAGTACTTCTTCAATAGACTTATTGTACACTGCAGCATTTGCTAATGCACTACATTCAAATCCCTCCCCCCCCAACAAAAAAGTAAAAAATAATGTACCAATTCTCTGTCATTGCTTCACATAGGGGACAATACAGAAACACAATGCAAAAAACATTTCAGTTTACGTGTCCTTAATAGGGTAGTAATAAATCATAGTGCCTGAAATGTAAGTGATCAAAACCATTAACTAACAAAAATAAACAAAAAAAAAATGCATATGAGGCCAGGAGAAGTGTGAATTTCACAGCTGAGGCCAACTTGCAAAAGGTTCAGTCATTTTTAGAAGCCAAGTTAAACAAGACACAATTAAGCTTAACCTAGATCCCTGCAGGCTGTTTAAAAGCTAAAGATATTGGGTTAATGAGAATGTTTGTCTGTGTGTGGTGGGACCAGGGAATGGGAAACAGCTTACTCCTAACTTTGTCATATAACACTGTTTCCTGAGAAGTTTAGCAGTGCTGTTGCACACTGTTAACAAGAGCATCACTCCGCTGTTACTTTGAACTTGAATTGGTTCCCATACAGAATATGGATGTGGTGAGATTCGGAAGGAACATTATATTCTATTTTCAAGTAAAATTGGAAAATCGTTTAATTTTTTTTTTCTCTATAAAGTAGGTGAATACAGATTAGTGGTCAGGGAACAGGGGTAAATTACCCCACATGGGGTAAAAATGAAATTCCTGGGGGTAATGGACGGACAGCCGGGCATGCATATGAATCATTCTATAATATAGAATGATTCATATGCTCTAAGCCGGACGCCTGCTGAGATGTTATTACCAGCGGGCACCCGGCTCCTTCCCTGAGGCGCCGCGTTAGCCGGAGGCTGGAGTTCTCTTCTGAACTCCAGCTTCAGGCTCTCTACCTCCCCTCCTACAAAACGGGGTGAGCTGTAACTCACCATCGATAGCCGCCCCATCTTGTAGCGAGCCCCACAGCAACTGAAGTTCAGTCGCTCAGCGGGGCTCGCGCATGCACACTCTGGACATGGCGCATGCACAGGGGGGAAACATCGAGCCACTTGCGAGAGCTGTGCGCTTGCGACCGGCTCTGAATCAGGCCCTTTGTGCACCTGCGTGAACCCTAGTTCACGTAGATTCACTAGCAATGTCAGACTCGCCAGTGCTAATTTTCTCTGCTCCAAAAGTAACAGTGAAAACATTTGGCGAAACAGCTGTCTCTGCGCTAGAGCAATAATGAATTGCTCCAGCGCTCGCTGCAAGTTAGAATGTTGGCCCCCCGATTATTAATATAATGAATATAGCCTTCAGGCTCCAAAAACTTACAGGAGCTTGATAAATCGGCATCAGCACATCGAGGTACTAATGGTGAATGTATTTAACGATACATAAAACATGCAGAACTTACTGTTTACGCATGTGTTACAGACCAGTTTACCTTGATGAATAGACCCCTTAGTCTCTTTACTTTTATTTATATTTTTAAGTTTAATATATTTTGCAGCAAGCAGATGCCACTTCAGCTGGTGACCCCAATTAGCTATTGGAACATCTCACGGATATAGGGCAGGAAAACCTTGCTTGAGGTGATAACAGAAATAAGCATCGTGTTACCTATAGTAATAACCGGAAATCTACACAGCCACACATCGTGCTACAGATATGTCCTCATACATCTAGCCTCCTTGCGGGTTAAACTGCCCTTCTAATCACGCCATGCCGTGGCATGACTCTGTAGCGCTAAGCGTCTTTTGTACGACTTTTTACATTCAAATGCGTCTTATTCACACAGTGATGTGAATAGATAGCACAAGCAGCTTCTGCTGATTAAAATGATATGCAGCATGGCTATATTCTGTGTGCGACTGCAACTGTATCTGCATGTGAAACGCTACGTTACAGAGTTACAGCCGCTGACCCTGTAACATAGCATTTCACATGCAGATACACCCGCAGATGCGCAGAGAATATATGCTGCATATCATTTTAATTAGCAGAAGCTGCTTGTGCTAACAATTTGCATCACTGTATGAATAAGAATCATTTGAATGTAAATGAGTCGCACTGAGCTCCCCTGTTATGTGTGGTGTGACATGTAGCGCATGGAGGATAGATGTATGTGGACACATCTGTACCTCACAGCTTACGGAATCTGCCCCATAAAGTCTGCAGGTACACGTAACCTATAGAAGCAGTAGGGTATCTCAAGAGGCTCTGCAAAAGATTAGACATATGTCTAAGCTATAGTTCTGCAGTTTTATTATATAATCCATAACATTTAGCCCAAATAGAAGGGACAGCCATCTCTGTCTGTTACACTGCATATGCACACAGCAGTTTGCATTGATTCGTTCAGTCTAAGGAGGACAAATTCTCAATTTAGTGATATAATTTGTCCTCATTCGCAGTCCTCCTTCCCAGCCACTGCTAAGTGTTTAAATTTCTCTTTCGGCTTTGATCCTGTCTGCAGAAAGAGACACAGAGTCTTTATGTCAGTCCTTTGAGCAGCAGCCATGAATTCTGCAGGCTTATGACAGTACTTGGAACGCAGCGTGTTTTATCATTATTATGACATTCAGGATGTCCCAGGTTTCTATGGCTGGGTTTAATCATGAATCAATCAATTACATACATCAACTTAGAAGTAGGTCATATTGTCCATCATCTCAGGTACCTGAGCCCTCCCAATCCAGCTGGCGTTCCATGTGTCTCTATCTCTCAAATCCATTCCACATTGGTTCGGTCTGTGTGATACAGTTTGGACGCCAGGGACTGTCCTATTAGAGGTTTATCCCATGGGTTGTAGCCTGTTGCATGGAAACATTCACACTTAGTTTAGCAAAACACTGCCCAGTATGCAACTGATCAATTAACTTCCAGTGCCTAATTGAGTCTGAAGTATGTACTTGAAAACTCATTTACAAACCAGTACTTCTTGGCCCTGGTCTGCTGGCTAATTTGCCTGAACTATTGAACTTTAGTAAATCTTTGAAAGGCAGATAATGTGACTAATGATCTTCAGTAAATCTTTGTGTGATTCCCAACATGATACACAAAACGTCATTTATAACGATACAAATAGTTACTGGACTCATTTACAATAATTTCAGAACCAAAGGGTTAACATGACTGACTGCAGGACTGCAGCAAATACACATGCACTGACTGCATTTCTTAGTCCCATTTCTGTACTGCAGTATCAAGTCCGGCAGATATCCCTATTATTACTATTTATTTATATTGTACCAACATATTATGCAGTGCTGTACAAAGCATTTATTCACATTTTTCCCTACTCAAGTGAAGCTTGCAATCTAAATATTAGGAGGGGGAATCACAGCTCCCACAGGAAGCCCATATGGACACACGAAGTACGTATACATGTAGCTTGTATCCTGATCAGTTTTGAAACTGGTTCTCCAGGCATATCTGCCCAGGGCTATACAACAGCAAAGCTAACCATTATGCCCAGGGCCAGCGACAGAAATCATGGGGCCTGGCAACTCATGTTTTGGGGGCCATAATCCCTCCCAGTCAGGTACAGGCTGATTAGCCATTGGAACATCCCCCCATTTCTCTCCAGCCTCATCCTCCATATCTCCACCTGTGTCTCTCAACGTTATTCCACTGTGTCTCTCAGCCTCATCCTCCCAAGTGTCTCTTAGCTTCAACCCCCAGTGTCTTTCAGGCTCACCCTGTCCCCTGTGTCTCTCAACCTCATCCCCAGGTGTGCTGAGAGGCGGGGACAGGGCTGGCGCTAGGTGTCTCTGCACCCAGCGCCATCCCGTGCTTCCCCTCCGCCCGCTCCTTCCCTACGTCCTCCCCCTGACCATAAAACTATACCTGCAACAGGTGGGTGGAGGGCGGGGTTTTTCTTCAGCCTCAACCGGCGCCCTGTGCGGCCGCTCTGACAGAACGTGTCAGGAGCCAGCCCTGGGTGAGGAGCAAGTAGGGGTGGGTCTACTGTTCCCCCCTTCCCTTACCTGTTAGCAGCCTCTCTCTATAGCACTGGCCTGCAGTGGAACTAGGGAGGCTGCTGCCACTGAGCAGCAGCTGCAGTCTCCTCTGCCTGTGCAGGGGTGGGGAAAGTGATCACACTGATCGTGCCCCCCTGGATTTGCGACCCCTTTGTCAGCGTGCAGTGCTGCAATTACTTTTTAAAAAACGTTTTCCTAAGGAGAGAGTGCCCACGCCTCCCGTGTATAGACCACACCCCTGAAAATTACCAGGATCAGCTCTCACTGTGGCACTTCAGCCCAGCCCACACCTACCTCCTGCTGCCTGTTGCTTCTCTTCATGGTTGGCTCCTCTCCGATTCACGAGCAATGCGCCAGCAAAAAAATCCACTTTACAGCGCCAGCCGTGGGGCTCCCTCTTTCTGCCAGTGCCCTGCTGAATACTGCAGCGGCACAGGCAAGAGGGGCTCATGAATTGGACTCCCGAGATTCCTGGGTGGTCGGGCCCCCTCAGAATCTCGGAGCCCGTTACAAGTATCTCCCTTGTATTAACTTTCGCTGGGCCTGATTATGCCACTATATGAACATGCCGTCACTGTGTAAAACATACTTCATAATTTACACAAAATAATCTTACTACAGACTTTCAATCAAAATTCATGTGAAACACTGTAATACATGGCAAAACAAAGAAAGGACAATATGATCCTTCCTTTGTGTAGGCATGTTACCAGTAAAGAACCTTGTGAAATGAATTTCTAATCTTGTGATGAAATATTGTAGATTAGAAATGGATATGCAGTAATACTAGGCTTGCTCACATTAGTAGGAGCAACAATTTTGATAAAGGAATGGGTCTAAATTTACTGTAGCACAGGATCCTTTAAGCCACACATTAGTTAGCAAATTAAATAATGATTGCCTACTATAAACTCCAAAGTTCATTTATGGTAAGTACAAAAATCGGACAATTATTCTTGGAATGTATATGAGAATAAATGTAAAAGATAAGGGGCTCTATTTACTACAATCCGCATTGGTAATGCAGATTGTAGTGTGATATTACCGAGTGAATTCGCATTGCGAATTCAGGCAATATCACAGGGATTTACTACAAATCCCTTGCAGGGACAGAGCTTGCGATAAAGCTCTGTCCCTGCTAATCCCCTTCGGAGCCTTATCACGGTATTTTCGCAAAAAATACAGTGATTAAGTGCCCGCGCATGCGCCGACCGCTGCTACCCCCCCCCTCGACCGCTGCCATCGCCGCTGCTACCCCCCCCTCCGGCGCTAAGCCCGCACCCCAGCACTAAGCCCCGCCCCCCCGATCATGGACCCCGCCTCCCCCCGTGACCCCCCCTCCCCTGCCCGCGACCCCCCTCTCCCTTACTTACACTTACCTGCATGCTGCAGACCTCCGGTGATGTTCTCCATTCCTCCGGTCAGGTGATCTCCCATACTGCACTGGGGCCCGATCACCTGATTACCGGGCAGCAGTGCACTGTGGGAGACCAGCTGACCGGAGGGGAGTCATCACCGCAGGCCCGATCACCGGTCCCTGGAGTCAGGTAAGTAAATTTTTTTTTTATTTTTTTTTACAGTAAACAGCTTTCGGTGTGTTTAGACCACACAGCTGATTACAGGGACCGACTCCCGGCTCTGCTCTCCCCGTTAGAGCAGGGCAGGAGGCCGGTAACCGGGGGAGACCCTGGATAACGCCACCTCCAGGTGGCGTTATTATCACAGGGCTTTCCCCGGTATTTTTTTTCACATTTATTTTTAGTAACTATGGTCAGATCACATTTCCCATTACATCTTATGGGAAATGCGGTCTGCTTTACTAAAAATAAGTGATACTTAGGGCTTGGAGTAGAATTTTAATAATTCTACTCCAATTGCCCTGTAATAACTATAGGTGATACTAAAATAATGTGAAAAGGGTGTGAAAACACCCTTTTTCACATTATTTTAGTAAAAATAATGTTGATAAATAGAGCCCAAGATAAGAAATTAAGTTTGGCGATTCAAATAAAATTAATATAGATTTATTTCACTTTATGATCTAATACACAAGTACAGAACAGACTAATCATAGTATCACTAACTAACACCTGCCATTGTTAATGCTGATACATCGAAGACACATAAACTACTCAATTTGGGGGAGATGTAACAAACTTTGGAGATAGATATAGTGGAGAAAGTTTAAGGAGCTCATTGAGACCGCTCGCAAGCGTCCGCTCGCTCGTACGCTGCCGATGTTATGCATTTGCGCATGCGTATGCATCGCAGTGCATGTGCGCGAACGAGTTTGAGCGATCGGGAAGCGCTCGCTCACCCAGCAAAGACTGCCCAGTGGAATGAGTGACAGGAGAGGCCGTTTGTGGGTGGTAACTGGGGCAGGGCTGTAGTAAAGGGGGAGTGGAGGTGTGAACGCAGGCATGCCTGAGTGTTTCAACGCCATTTCAGAGGCGTGCATAATTAACAGGCAGCATCAGAGTACACGTCACCTGGTTGGATTTTATACTGAAGTGCTCGCAGTGCTTGCGGTAGGGTAAAGGCAACGGCAAGCGCTGCGGTCAGAACCAATGGAACCCAATGTACCAATGGTTGTATATACTTCCTGGAGATGACATGCGCTAGTGGGCGGCTAAAGACAGGCTGGTGGGCGTCTATAAACGCAAATTGATCGCTCGCCAAGACATAGAGGGCGTGCTTATGCCTTGGCATGCGAGCGGCTGCCTTGACGTCACTTAGCTGAATTTGCATACGCTGGGAGCGAGCGACCGCATCTAGCGAATGGGTCTGAATCAGGCCCTAAGTACCAACCAACTAGCTACTAACTGTCACTTTTCAAACAGCCTGCCGAATGGCAGTTAGATGCTGACTGGTTGGTTCTTTATCTCTCTCCATGTTATCTCTCTCCAAGGTTTGATACATCTCCCCTTATATTCTATATAATCAATATTTTTTATTAATTTCATAACGTGTTTATATAGCACCAGCATATTCCTTTGAGCTTTACAACTGGGAACAAAACATTAAATAATAAATCTGATTGAGCAGATGAAACATTTTTACATAACCACCGCAGTTCAGAATTCATTGAAAGGGCTGAATATGTTACTAAATTGTACTTACATTAAATATATCCATTAAAGTAAAAAACAAAAAAAAAGATTCAAACTTTTATATGCAATTTCGCTTTACAAATAGGTGCCATACGAATTAGCATGTAACTGAAAAAGACAGAAAATGTCAGGTTTCCTGTCTGTAAAGTGGAAGTTGATTACTGAAGTTTATTTGCTATTTATAATTATATGTTTTCGGCAGAGATGAGACCCAGGAGTGAGGCGTCTGCATGGATTTAATTAATCCTTGTGCACTCAAGATGATTTTTGCTAGCTTAGAGTAAGAAGTGCAGCAGCATTATCACAGATCAGATGTGTAAAATAGTATTTTTGTAATGTGAGATACAATAAAACTTACAGTGTTCTGATACAGTCAAGTAGAGTTTACAAAGAATGCTTTTTCCTGTGCTATGCACTGCCCTCTTGTGGACAGTATGAGACGCAAATATTGTCTGTATTTTCTTAAAATAAAATTAAAAAAAAAAAAAAATTGCTAATAAAATTACAGGCACATCTTCTTCAGAATAAATTGTATTAGTGGAGACTTGAGCACAACCATGTATGACCTTATGTACTGAACTTTTTTTTTTCTTTATTACAGCCATAAATACTTTCTCAAATAATAAAAACTTCAGCAAGGCAAACACATGCTAAATACTATTCCATTACAAAAGCTTAAGCTCTGTCTGGTGTAAATACAAACACAAGAACCATTAAAACCTCTCACATTATAAATAAAAACTGTTATAATTATAAAAAAATAGATGAAAAAATATCAGCTTGAATCAATGTGGACAGATCTACTCCTGAATTTTATGCGGTGTCTTTGTGTCGTTATAGTTATGGCAGATGTGTAATTCAACACATGTTATGAAGCAAATGTATTTATTGTTAGATCTAAAGAGAGCATAGCATGCCTGCGCAATCTGTGGACTAACCATCCACTGCGGAACTACAATTCCCAGCTGGGAAACTACATGATTCCTGTCACTTAAGCATTAATGCACATTAGATCAACAGCTATTTTATGTCCTCTGTACTTTTGAGGGAACCAATTCCTGATTTTCTCATAGTTGCTGCTGTATTGCAATATCTATCGCTTGTTAGTGATTATAATGTAACACTTGGTTGGGATCCAACTGACTGCGGGGTTTTACCCCATGGCTAATTACCTGTGACCAGAAATCCAAATAGCGGGGTTAACACCGCACGTCTTTCCCAGAGGAGGACTTTTCCTCACAGCTTCAGCAGCTACAAATTATCTTGTGAATAGTGCATTGTGATTGATGTGGTGTTTGCATTCTTTTCCGGCATGGTTGACATATGGGGATCAGTGGGTGATGAGTTGGTATGTGGTGTGTATTGTGGGGGAAGAGATATAGAATTAGAATCTACTGCACAAGCCATGCGCAAGTCTCCATATATTTATTCATCTCTACTGCGCATGCTGCATGGCTGCTGCCATTTTCCCTGTGATTTTTGCTGCTCTGCAGTGCCGGCCTCTGGCAACTGCGGTGAGGTAAGTATAACCAGGGGTTAAAGTGGGCTGGAACGGGGTGGAACTGAGTTCCATCACCTCTAATGGTAGGTGGAACTAGTTCCACCTACACCAGGTCCCTGCACAGAAGTCCCACAGACAGAGAGCCACACTGTCCGCCTCCTCCTCCGCCCGCCATCCCCCTCTCCTGTCACTCAATTTGTGGGGCCAAGCTGCTGGTGGGAGAGGAGACACAGGGGTTGGGAGCTGCTGCTGAAGGGACACGGGGGGATAAGTTACTGGTGGGAGAGGAGACACGGGCAGGGAGCTGCTGGTGGGGGACACAGGTGCAGAGTGAAGACACGGGAATTGCACTGGTGAGATGCAGGGGGGCTGATGCTTGTGAAACACAGGAAGATGGTGCTGAAGAGATGGTAGGGGGATGGCATTGGAGAGATGCATGGAGGATAAAGCTGGTTAGAGGCAAGGGGGATGAAGCTGGTGAGATGCAGGGAGGAACATTTTTTTTTCTTTTTAAGTGACCTAACATTGTAGTCTCAGCTGATGGCAGGAGTAGGTGGCCCCAGGACCCTGCCCCCTTTCACTTTACAGTTTCCTATACACAACAGTGTGTGTGTAAGAACAGTTTTCACACTTGTTCTGGCCAGCTCCGCCTAGCCTGTGGGGGAGGGGGGGAGTAGGTGTCGTAGGAGAGGGAATTCACCACCTCTCCATGACCACTTTGAGCCCTGAGTATAACTATATATGGGTGCATGATGTGCAGTGTGGGCCCCCCCGAACCCAGGGCCCCTGTGCACCGCACACCCTGCACCCATTATAGATATGCCAGGCCCAATATGTTTAGCAAAGAAAAAGCATCACCTATTGCACCAAAATAAATATTATAACTATCATATATTTATAGATTTATCTGACACATTTGAAGGGGCCTTGTTCAACTATAACCTTTCTTGCAAGTTACAAAAACATCCATCACTGCAATAACATAATGACATGAGGGGTGTAACTCTCACCACCGAGCACTATAGCAATTTTTTTTTCAGATTTGTTACCACCCATTAATATTATATTAGTATATTATTAGAATATTATGTACTGTATTTTGCTATACAGTATGTTACGGGAGTTGTTCTGAATTTTTAACAAGTTGGATACCTAACTTTTAATGCTTTGGTATATTTTTGCCTCTTTTCTCACATTACACTGTGCTGCACATCACTCAGCGGCTGCAGTTGCTAGGCGAGTTGTAATTTGATGATCAGTGGTTTATACTGTGAGTCTGTTTATTGTGTCTTGATAAATGGATGCATAGATATCCCCAAAATGTTGAATAGACTGTGAAAGTATTAAGCTGCCGGTGTGAAAAGCTTTTTATTGTACTCTAGACAAAGACATATTTGCTAAGAGGTGGATGATGTCTTTGGCTATGCTTATTTTGAAGATATTTCATGTTAGAATTGTATGAATTTATTATATCATTTGAATTCAATTTGAGGTTATTAACAAATTTTTTACTAACAAATAATGTCTTAGTCTGTTCATGATTCTCTAATCGGCCCACTGTCATTTTAACTCATTTTCCTGAATTAGTTCCTATTAGGTCTAATCTTCAGAATGTTTTTGAGACATTTTTGTGAGATGTACATTAGGTATAGACTGCTTTACTATACTACATAGCAATTAATACACATTCATGAGAGCACTAAATTCACAGTGTGATCCCCCATAGGACTTCTCCTATCTTAGTCTACCACGCGGTACTGGGCACTCACCCATGATAAACCTATCATTTATTATTATTATATACAACCAGCTCTGCATTTGTTTAAGCTGTAATTAGGAAATACCTACATAAATTAAATTCTTCTTTAATTGATTGCCTAGTTATGCGCAGCCTCAGCCTCAACGTCAAGTTCTCACTTGAATGTCGTTCCAGTTCTAGACCTTTTGTCTAGGCAGCATTTTAAAATAAATCTGTTCAACTTTTTTTTTTGATTGGGGGATAAAGGGAGTTTTTATGCTCCTTTGTTATGTTGCTCCCCTCCCCCAACTATTTCCATGAAGTTTATTTTACATTTTTGCTTTACATTTCTCCTCCCAACTCTGCTCTCTCTCTCTCGAGAGAGAGGATACAATTGCTCGCTGGTATGGGCAAAGAATGGGGAGGATATAATGGGTGACAGATTGGGAAAAAGAATGGACAAAGGGGATATAGAAAATAGAGACGATGAGAAGATGAATAGATAATAGCAAAAGCAAATGAGAAGGCTAACCTCAAGAGCCATATTATAAACAAAAATAATAAAATCATACAATAAAAATTTTTATATATATATATAACAATAACAGACCCGTTGTGTAAGTCTAAATGGTAAATCTTGATAATCAGGTCTGTACAAATGAATGAGCAGTAAAAAAGCAGCATTTATTTTCATAACCCTGGTTATCGGAACTTTACAAGCAACGGGTTTCTGGAGTCCTAGGGGTAAATTTACTAAAGTGAGAGTTTTTAGAAGTGAGTTTTAGAAGACATGTTGCCCATAGCAACCAATCAGATTCTACTTAACAT
The DNA here is from genome assembly GCA_031769625.1 of Taudactylus pleione. Lineage (NCBI taxonomy): Eukaryota > Metazoa > Chordata > Amphibia > Anura > Myobatrachidae > Taudactylus > Taudactylus pleione. The sequence continues at coordinate 3,181,790 of JAUIMM010000555.1, read as the reverse complement.
TTAGCTAGCACCTTCTAGAAAATAATAGCTAGAATCAGATTGGTTGCTATGGGCAACATCTCTTCTAAAACTCACTTCTAAAAACTCTCACTTTAGCAAATTTACCCCCCAGTGTTTTGCCATTTTTCATTGTTTATACGTAAACTGTATTATTGTCCGCCATATGAATTTGTGCTGTACAAAAGCATCTATAGAAACTGAACATACCATTTTAACAATATAGGAATATAGGGCCTGATTCAGACCCACTCGCGAGCGGCTGTCCGCTCGCAAGTGGGTCGATGTTATGCACTGAGCATGCGCCAGACGCGACGAGCGAAGGAAATTCCTTCGCTCGTTGTGTCCGATCAAAGGGGGCGTGCTGTCAATGTTGATTGACAGCACGCCCCCTTTGGTGGGCGTGCCGGGGGCGTGCCTCCCTGACGGGGGCGTTCCCACGGGAACGCCTCCCGTCAGAAGCCGGCCCACTGACATCACTAGTGATGTCAGTGGGAGTGATTTTGGCTCTGATAGAGCCAAAATCACTCCGGAGCTTGCGGTTGAAAACCTCAACCGCAGGTTCCGGCTCGCAAATTCGATGGTCGCGATGGTCTCGACCATCGCGGCCATCACAAAGCACGCTCGTATAGCCTGTGGGTGGTGACCCACAGCTATACGAGCGTCCAGGAGGACGCTCCATGAAAATGGAGCCCGGCCCTCATTCAGAGCGTGCGTTCTGCTCAGAGCGTACGGCTCTGAATGAGGGCCATAATTTACAATAGAGGCCAGAGGCTGCCTCTTGCCATCTAATGGCTGAAATTTTCTTTCTTGTTTTTTTTACCTAGAATTCAGGCTGATGTTAAAATTATAATGCATTATAATAACCATCACTAAGTTTATTATTGACTTCTGATTTCTACTTGGTCCATAGTAAATAAGCATTATTATAAAACAGCACCCAGCAGTGGGTATACCACATGTTGAGTTTCTTGTATGAGTAATGGACAGGAATCATAGTAAATGATTTATCATCTAATAGACAAAAAAAAAGCCACCACAGTCATCGAAAGGTCCTACTGCTTCCACAACTGATGTGTTTAAGCTACAATAGGTATAGTACAGCAAGAATTCAAATTCAAGGAAGCATAAACATTTCTAGCTAAAGGTTTGCACTGGCCAAATCTATCTACTATGCCAAAATATAGCTTTCCTTGTCTCTGCCTGTTATGAACTCAGCTGTATAACTGTATAATACAAATGTATGTGGTTGTGGTCCTGACAGGCAGTGTCTCTTGTTTCAGCAGATGAGGACAGGCTTATTGGCATTTGCAACACATATTATTAGGGTGTGCACCCAGGAAATTCTAGAGAGAGATACTCTGCACTGAGGGGCGTTCCTAGCACTATTTTATGTCATCAATCCCGCCCTCTCATCATACTGTCCCCTCCCCTCTCCCTCCATATCGTGTTCTACCAAATATCCACCCAAATCATCATATCCGCCATAAATACTCTCAAGTCTGTCACATCACCTACCTATAACCATAATATGCTTCATAGAAGTGCCCCCAATTCATACTATGCCAAATATAACTGGATGACGTATTCTATATGGTACATGTGCACTGCTCTGTCCTCAGATCCTCCAGGGGTGGTGATAATTAGGGCTCAAAGTGAAAGGGGTGACACTGCTGCACTGCTATGTACTCTCATTAAGTCACTGATACATCATTGGTATGCTGGTAATATGGCTGACAAGCAAGGAGACAGCGTCCAGAACGATGGGCCTTATTCTGAATCGTACACAAAAGTGAGCGCAGCAGCATCTATTGGCAAGTGCCAGTCTGTGAGTTTATGCAAAAGCCGCTACAAACCACTTCCCTTGTGTACATCTGTGCAGCCATGTGTGTAAGGACTGAGACGCCCACTTCTACAGTAACACTGGTGCATCCTTATACACTACTATCGGTCTCACCAGCCCTTTGACAGGTGCAGTGTGTCAATCTGACTATGGCCTCTGATGCCTGCGGCTGTGTGTCTGGAACCACATTCGATAGCAATGACACGCCTGTGACACTCACATAACATGCCCAACGAACGGACCGTTTTTTGTGTGCACTACTAGTCACCTCCCATTCACCACTTAGGAACGCCAATCAAATTTTCAACACAATTCTGATACTGTTTATCCCAATGGCAACAGCAGCTTTTTACGTACACTCTGTGCAATGCGTGTGCCGTAGGGGTTTTAGGACCTCTGTGCGCATGCGTTGTTGCAAAAAAATACTGAAGTCAGTGAACATCAGCAGTGCGTGTGGATGGTGTGCAGCTCAGAGTCAGGGCCGTAGGGAGCGGTGCAGGCTCTGGGTTACTGGAGGGGGTGTGGCCTAATCTGGCAGGTGATGCCATGCACCCTAGAAAAAAAGGAATGAAAAAATCTTAAATGACTATTGGCACACTGCGCCCCTCAGCCACGGGCAGATCCAGGGAGAGCACAATCGGTGCAATCAGTGAAATCGCTCCCTCTGCACATCAGGTGCAGGCAGAGAAGACCTATAATGAGCTCAGTGGCAGCAGCCTCCCTGCACCCCTGGTAGACCAGCACACAGCACCTTATGCCATAGGCTTGTAAAGAGCTGTGACTATTACACGTCTGTGTGTGGGGATGAAGTTGAAATCCCAGCATGCAGGATGCCGGCGCACAGAATGCTGGCACCGGAATCCGGACACCAGTCAGAAACCCGCTAGCATCCTGACGGTAAGTAGTGGTGTTAGGTGGAGGGTTAGGGGTTAGGATTAGGCACTAGGGGGAGGGTTAGGGTTAGGTACTGGGGTGGAGGTTTAGGTTTAGGCTACGGGGTGGTGGGTTAGGTTTAGGCTGCGGAGGTGAGGTTAGGTTTAGGCACTAGGGGGGAGTGTTAGGTATAGGCTGCGGGGGGGTAGGTTTAGGCTGCAGGGTGGAGGGTTAGGTTTAGGCTGTGGGGGGTTAGGTTTAGGCACTAGGGGGGAGGGATAGGTTTAGGGTGCTGGTATGAAGGGTTAGGGGTAGGGTTAGGAAACTTACCGACAGGTGTCGGTATCCTAACCCTTTCGGGATGCCGGTATCGGGATTCTGACCGCCAGTATCCCAAGCGCCGACATCTCGTACCCAACCCCAGTGTATGAAGTAAACCCATTTATTACAACACTTGTTGAACGATTCTACCACCATATTAGTGGAGCTAAATTAAGGGTCATTAAAATTTTAATGCTTGATATATTGATATCAATGTATGCTATGACTGTGAATGCGAGAATTTTATTTTAATATGTTTGTAAATGGTATGCATACAAAATATTTTTTTAACATAATTGATGTTAGATGGGTATTAACAATTAAACCTTAATATATTTCTATCTGGCAAGTCTGAGTGATTTGTAATTTTCATAATAGGACTACAGTGCTGGTTCCTGTGTAGTTTGTATCAATGTTGCTGATCAGTCCAAACAAACAGAAACATGATTCAAAAAACCTCTCTGCAAATGTCAGTATGTTGTATATTGAGTCCAATTCACCAGTGCACCCTGTGTGTCCTTTATGAGCTCATACAGTACATAGCACCCATTCTCTGTCCCTGTGCCTGTAAGAGGGGGAATCTATTTCAAGATTGGCTTACTGACTTTCAAAGCCCACCAGGGTCCAAGGTACCTGAAGCAGCTTCTGAAACCTCCAGCAGTGGAGGCTAATGCATTCGCAGCTGCGATTTTGGCACAGAACGCAGATGCGAAAATATGCTGATGCCTGCCAAAGCTCAGAAAGCATAAAGACAACCACAGCTGCTTTCTTATATCTCCGTCCGTTGTCGCTCTTCTGTGTAAACATCGGTACCATCGAAGCGCATCGGGCAGTCATGCAGCATTTATGACAAGTCTGACCAGTTGTGCACAATGCAAGTCTCCCCGCACGCAGAGAGCTCTCATGCTGCGTATGCAATTGCAGTGGCTAATTTATGCACGCCCAGGAAACGGCGTTCAAACGGACAGCCACGCCTGCGTCCTTTCCACAACCCCCCCGTCACCACCCCCTAATGCAGACAGCCTGTCTCTCACTTTGTGATGACTTCTTCTGTGCATCCGTTATCGCAATGCAATCGCTGTGCATGCGCGATGGCAAACAATCGCTTGATCCGCATCTGTAATCGCCATTGCATTATGCTGCTAAATCAGGCCCTATTACTGGAACCTAGAATCTCCCATATTTCATTTGGGGATCAAGCTTTTCGTTGGACTGTTCCAACTATCTGGAACTCACACAGTTCAAGAGGCCTCCACTGTAGAACCCTTCAGAAATAAGACTTAATCTAGCTACACACTGTCAGATTTTTTTGATCGGGACAAGAAACGGGGCGATCTTTCAGCAAATTGCCTGCCCCAATATCTGTGCTACACATTATGCCATTTTTCATAGAAGCTAGCGATTTTTCACCACACCACACTGATTTTGCATGTGTCCACCCACAAGGATGATGACATAGTGACAGGAGAACTTAAGAAATATCGGCAGATTATTGAGAAAGCACACACACTGCTCGCTATTGGGAGTTTGAGGCCGAGATTTTCGTTCTTGACCAACAGAGCAGATGATCGAAGGAATGTATTAACTTTGTAGATCGTTCATACACACTATACAACAAATCAGGCCGATCACCTAATTATTCGCAAATCAGCCCAATAATTGTATAGCGTGTAGGTAGCTTAACTCAGCATCTCATTAATGTCCCTATAGTTTCTTAAAAAAAAATACAACCCAAATGCTATAGTCTATTAATACTTATGTTTATTTTATATATTGTGTTATTTTTTTAAATGCAAATGTAAAGCACTTTCATTCCCATTGGAAGAAAATTGCTGTATAAATAGCATTATTATTATTATTATTATTTTTATTATTATTATTCAATACATCATTGCTGATGTCTCTGATATCAAATGTAAGTTTAACACTGGGCTCATTTCTTTGTTCAGAGCCTTTGAGGTTTAAAAAGACAATTCTGCTGCTTCTCATGTCACTTTTCATGCCTACAATATATTTTGGAGTACACGGAGCTGCATACATGGTGCATTTCTAATAAAATACTCCCTTGCTTACTCCCACACATACGTGTTGCATAGTGATCAGTACTGCTGAGGACTGCACAGTGTGTCGACCTCTCATAACTGTGTCATTCCCTCTGCCGAGTTGGGTAGCTGCTAAGGTTTTATGCCTGTCGACTATAGTTTTGAAAATTGCAAAGTAACCTTAAAATGTTCTGAAACACATAGAACAGAAGATGGTATAGGCATACTTGTTATGTTAAAGGCAAATTCATCCACAATCGCCCAAAACAAAAAATGTAGTTACAGTATGGGTGAAATGAAGTGATATAAAATATGAAATGTTACTTACAGATGTGTCCTCATACATCTAGCCTCAATACGCCACACAAAGCGACTTGCCTGGCGTGAGTGAGCCGCCAGATCCCGTGCTACTCTTCTAGCATTGGGCATCATTTTTTGTGACTGTGCTGATGATTAATTTCATAGGCAAGACTTATATATCTGTGTATACCCGAGTCTGTATATGAAGCACAAGATGTATATACAAATTAAGAGACTCAGGGCTCGATTCATACCCGCTCGCTAGATGCTCGCTCCCAGCGTATGCAAATTCGGCTAAGTGACGGCAAGACAAGCGATCACACGGCAAGGCGTAAGCACGCCCACTATGTCTTGGCGTGCGATCGCTTTGTGTATGCAGACGCCCACCGTCTTAAGACGCCCACTTGCGCACGTCATCTCCAGGATATGTATGCAACCATTGGTACCATCGAGTACCATCGGATGCATTTGCAGCGCTTGAGATGACTATACCCTCCGCAAGCACTGCGAGCACTTCAGTACTATGACACTGCCTGTTAATTATGCACGCCTCTGAAATGGCGTTAAGATGCTCAGGCACGCCTGCGTTCGCACCTCCACTCCCCCGTTTCTAGTGGCCTGCCTGTCACCACACACAAATGGCTTCTCCTGTCACTCATTCAGCTGGGCTGTCTATGCTCGGCGAGCATACGCTTCCCGATCAGTCGTACTTGTTTGCACATGCGATGTACACGCATGATCACAATGTGAACCATTGGCAGCTATGAGCGAACGCTTTCTAGCGAGTGGGTCTGAATCAGGTCCTCAGTTGCACACAGGTGTACAAGTCTCACATATCAAATTAATCAGCATAGTCTGCTGGTGCATCCTAGTCACATCACATTGTGCCAAGAGGGGCTTTTTGACTGCAGCAAAGATGTACAATATAAGGACACATCTGTATCTGCATCTGTCAATTCCTGCTTCTGCAGATCTGTTGTTATGCCGGCATGGGGTTCCCTTTATTTTCCTATAACCAACACCGGGCTGAACTAGCCAGGGTGCTAATGCCGTAGAATGGGGACACGCAGCATGGAGTACTCCTGCCAAAGCATTAACCAACCCCAAACTGGTCGGGGTTCCCCCTCCCGAGGATCAGCTAGCCAAGGGTTCTTGTTTGCACCCCAGGTGGTGGTGGATGCGGGGGTAATGTGTAAAAGAAAGAAATAGTATTGTTCTTTACAGCAGGACTTAAGGTCCCAGCAAGCCTGCCAACTGTACCCCCACTGTATACACACACCATATGATTTAGTCCTTGATAACACACTCACTCTCGCACACTCACACAATGAGTCGAAACTGACTGGTTGCTATGACAATTTCCCCATTTGTCCTCTTTAAATGGCTTGATACATCTCTCCCTTAGCCAAAAAACCTAATTATGTTGCTTTTGAGTGAAATAACAATTTAATGACAAAAAATGATTATTGAAGAGTATGTTAAGAAACATGTAGGGTTCCCCCGTAATGTAGGAACAAGCACCTTGCTGCTGGGCCAGTGCTGGTTTTAAATATAGGGGGAAACTACAAGTGCCAGCAGGCGGCCGGCACCCGTACCCCCACTGTAAAATAAATAGTTAAAAAACACAGTACACACACACTGTCTAAAGTTCAACTTTATTGCATTCACCTACCTCACTCACACATACTTACCTGCTGCCAGATGTGCATGTCAACTTCTCCCACAGAATCCACAGGTGTACCTGTAAAAAATACCATACTCACCTACATCCTGGCGCTGCTCTCCGTAACAACCCCGGGTCTTGGCAAAAAAACAAACCGAGTGACCCAGACCAGACACTTACATTACCGGCGTATGTGTGTGACACATACACCTCTAACCGGCTCCTGACTGCTCAGTGTGAACTGTCAGGAGCTGCCAGCCAATCAGTGACCACTAACTGCAGAGTGGCCGCTGATTGGCTCCGGCTCCTGACTGACTGACCAGCCCATGTGGGAACTGTCAGGAGCCAATTAGCGGCCACTGATTGGCTCGCGGCTCCTGACAGTTCACACTGAGCAGTCAGGAGCTGGTTAGCGGTGTATGTGGTCACACACATACACCGCTAATGTAAGTGTCTGATCTGGGTCACTCAGTTTGTTTTTTTGCCAAGACCCGGGTGCCGGCCGCCTGCTGGCACTTGTAGTTCCACAAGTGCCAAAGGGCAGGCATGCTGCCACCTGTAGTTCTACTGTAAAATACAATAGTTTTTAACTATTTCCCCCATTATTACCCCCCATACCCACCGCTTCAGGGTTGCAGGGAAGAGCCCCAGGCTTCAGCCTAAGCCTGGGGTTTGGAGGAGGGGGGACCCCTTCTTGGGAGGGTCCCCACCTCTTCTGAGATCCCCAGCTTGGGCTGACCTGCTTGAGGTGTTAATGCTTTGGCTGTGGAAACCTGGTGATAGGGTCTCCTGGCTGTGGCATTACACCCTGGTCGGTTTGGGTCCGGTGATGGTTTTAAATATAGGGTGACCAACACGCTTTTTTTCCCCTATATTTAAAACCAGCACTGGCCCTGCAATCAGGTGTAGGTTCCTAAATTACGGGGGAACCCTACATGTTTTGTTCCCCGTAATGTTTGGAACCAGGACTGCCTGAGCAGCCCGGGGCTGGTTATGCTTTTGTGGGGGGACCCTATGTCATTTTTTTTTTTAAATTAACCCTTTAGATAGTGTTTACATGCAGAAACATACACAAATCACACTGATCTGTGTATGTTTCTGCCAAACTCGCAGTCAGGAGGTGGAGTGTTTGAAACTTCAATTTATCAAGGAGTTTGCTACAATCTCACCCGAGATTGTAATCTCGATCTTGGTAAATTCCCGAGTTGCATCTTTTTCATGAAAAGCACTTCTGAGTTTGCCCGATGGTGAGTTCATTCGAGTTTGCGATCTCACCCGAGTTTTATCAGTGAAAAGAGAGAAATCTCTCCCAAACTCACACGAGTTTGTCTTTAGTAAAAATGCGAGATGAAAAACATGCCCAACCTCACCCGAGATTGCAATCTCGACCAAACTCGAATCTTAGTAAGTTTACCCCTAAGAATGTGCTATAAAATGACAGATGCCAATGTTTGTAGCTGATTCCCAGACACACCTTTTCTGCAGCTACAGCAATCACAGAACACATATATATATTCACTGCACAGCATAATGTGACCACTGGCCAAGATCAAAATGTACTTATACAATATTTTACATTCCCCCATCCAATAACTGTGAATCCATGCAGCATACTGAGTAAGAATGAATACAGAATCGCACACAGAAAAAGAAAAGTGCTATTGTACCGTTGTCCATACATATAGTGCAAGGACAAATACTGGACGCTGCATCCAGCATACGGAACAAAAGCAGTATTGTGTCAGTGTGGCCAGATGGAAACAAAGTAGCAACATTTCCTTTTTCTGTCTTCATTGCTTTATCTTTAAGGCTACTGCAACTGCTAAAGAGGACTAATTGTATTACAAGAATAACATCGGCAAAGTCATATTTTTTTGTATTATAATTACTGCACTTTGAAACTTATTTAGTCAATGGACAAGTGGCCAATTACAGGTATGGCTTGTGATCCTGTTTGGCAGCCATGGATGGATTACCAAACATCCATGGGCAAACATTTCCTCCTAAAGGGTAGTAAACATACAGTATGTGCCTATAAGAACTACAAGTCCCAGCAATCCCTGGCAGCCTTTGGATGGCTAATTATGCAGGATGTAGCACAAGCATTTACTGTGAAAGACATCTTTATTAAACCCTTTACATAATACATTGTATGTATTGTATAACGTGTTTTACCCCAAGTGACTCTATGAAAGGGCAGCCGAGAGCTTACAACACAGATACCATGCATTCTTACTGAATAGCACTTCCAATATGTGTCTCATGTCCAACTTCTTATAAAATTCTTCTGGTGCCCTTTGTAATCTATTCAAAACCACCATGTTCTGCTCTTTTTGTCACTAAATATAATTTTTTGTCTTGAATATTGATGCAGAAATGTATTATATGAACAAGTTTGTATTCCATTGTAATTACTTTTATTAAACCAGTAATAACTGTTGTGAATTGATATGCCAAGAATAAGACTATTGGCAAGATGTGTTTTATCAGAGGAGATCTCAAAATGCCCTTCTGCAGTCTGCGTGTGCCCCTTCCCTGATGCCGATGCACGCCAGAATCCAGAATCTACTGCACAGGCACATATTACCAGCTCCATTCTCCCAGTGATATGTGCACATGCACGTACTGTATCTCTGGGAGGATATGCTGGCGCCATTTAATCAGTGATTTCTGCAGCCTTGGCTGAAAGTCATAATGGAGAGGAAAGAAGTAAACATAACTTTTAATCGTATCTAAATTTAAAATAATATATATCAACAATGTAAAAAGAAAGCGAACACTCTCAATAGAAATAGAACACAATCAATCTTAAATCCAAAAGATGTCTGTAATATAATCACAAATGCTTTATAACCGGCATATAGAGAGTTTCCTTAATTCTGAGCATGTGTCAGACATCCATACTGTAAATCACAATTTTATAATAAGAAAAAGTGTGTACTTGTGCAAAACGTGACTCAAATTAGTGAAAAAAGGCGAAAATATGTGCAACAAACATATAATCAATAAAGAGACAGAAATAAACAAATTAAATACAACACCACAAGCTTGTGGTCATAATCATAGAAATACAATTCATTGCATGGATATTTGCACCACAGGATAAATAGTCACAAGATAATGTGTGCTGTACAGGGTTATATTCCCAATGCAATACATAATAATCATTTACTGGGCCTCCAATGATAGTAGGAATCACAGGTAATATTCCCTCCAAGGGTCAGTCAGAAAATAAGGTCTGTGCATTTACTGTGAGCTGTGATCTACTGTCCCTTGCTTGCTTGCGGCATTGGACAAGGGATGAGAGTCACAGCACAGGGAAACAAAGAAATTCATCGGCATCTGCTGTTAGACTAATATGATGTAACTAAGGCAGCGCAGGGCACCTACAAAAAGTCCCTCAAATGAGAGTACCGGGAGTATTAAGGTGAGAGGAGAGAGAGAGGTACCTGTACCGCTATCCTGCAGAGTAGCTATGCTGTGTGTTGTGGGGTCCCTTGTGCGCACAGGAGAACCCTGAGGTACAGATGCGCATTTCGCCAGGGGCTTTGTCACAGAGGCTTGGCTGAGAGGTAGGTATATTCAATGGGAGAAAGGTGAGTGGTGTGGGCCCCACTTGGCTCTGGAGCCCATTTCCATCACACATCCTGAGCCCATTATAGATAAGTCACTGCTTTTGGCCCAATATCTTAAATTAGAATTCATTCTACTGTTAATTCACATATTACTGATAATTTAACATACTTCAACTGGAGCTACATTGCAGAGATATTGGGTCCCGGCAGCACAAGCGGTTCTGTGCCACAGGAAAAAATTTACATAATATGGCTTCATAACAAATTATCCAGGCATTCATATGATTTGGCAAACATAATAAAATGATATTACATCATTCAGACTAATGTTATAGTTTGCTCCTTATGCTAATGCAATTTGTACTCTGTATTATTGGCTACTGACTGAGGATGTAGCAGGCTTTGTGGTGGATATGAATTTATGTTGACGCATAGAGAGCACCATGATAATTTTTTTATGAAGCCTATACATTTCTAGTTATGCCCCTTCTTGTATGATAGTGCTGTTTTAAACAGCACTAACAAAATTACTCTAGTCTTTTTTAATGTTCCCTCTAGAAGTTCCTGTAGCGAGACGTTAAAGTGGATTCTGTAATCTCGGCCCTGGCCCATTGTAAAATATCACTATTTGTGGCAATGTGCAATAGAAAATGTGGCCAAAATAACGTAATTCACTACAAATTGCATCATCAAGCCTCCGAGCTATCCACTTCACATGGGAGTCCAGGCGAGATCCCTGAAACATTCCAGAAGAGTAGACAAGTATGAGAGACAGATGAGATATGTTATCTCTCATATTCTAATGGTTCACACACATGCTCAGGCTTTCAGATGATCATTGCTACATCTGAACAGATTTTGGACAATTTAATCTATTAGAGAGCCATAAAGGCAGGTGCTCACACAAAACAAGCCACGTGCTCACACAAAACAAGCCACGTGTTCACAAAAACAAGCCACGTGCTAACACAAAAACAAGCCACGTGCTAACACAAAACAAGCCACGTGCTCTCACAAAACAAGCCACGTGCTCACACAAAACAAGCCACGTGTTCACAAAAAAAGCCACGTGCTAACACAAAACAAGCCATGTGCTCACACAAAACAAGCCACGTGCTCATACAAAACAAGCTACATGCTCACATAAAACAAACAATGGGGACAAAGTTATGATCTACAGCACAGACTAAATAAATGCAAACTCAGTTGTAGGTAATGTATGTAATTTTGAAATACATTAAAACCTATTTTAGGGTAAAGTTAATATTGGCAATAAAAAAAGATTTCATATATAACTGTATAAACATCATTTTGGAAGACAACGTGAAAGTGGAAGCCAATATTTTATGTTTATTTCCTAGGAATGCCAATGATTTGTAGTTTCTGGGCCTGATTCAGACCCGTTCGCTATATGTGTGCACTCGCAAGCGGCCCGATGTTCTGCATACGCGCATGCGCATGCTCGAACTGCGTGTGCGCGAACTACTCACTGTGATCGCATACCGCTCGCTCGCCCTGCAAAGACAGCCCAGTGTAATGAGTGACAGGAGAGGCCATTTGTGGGTGGTAACAGGGGCAGTACAGTAAAAATGGGGGGTTGGCGATGCGGACGCAGGCGTGCCTGAGTGTTTCAACACTGTTTCAGAGGCGTGCATGATTAACAGGCAGCGTCATAGTACACGTCACTTGGCTTTTTTTTACACTGAAATGCTCGCAGAGCTTGCGGTAGGGTAAGGCTACCACAAGCACTGCGTTCGCATCCGATGGTCCTCGATGTACCAATGTTTTCATACACTTCCTGGAGATGACGTGTGCCAGTGAGCGTCTCTACATACGCTAAGGGGTGTCTGCATATGCAGAGCAATTGCTCGCACAGCCAAAGTGGGTGTGCTTATGCCTTGGCGAGCGATTGCATCCCATGACGTCAATTTTGAAAATTTGCATTTGCTCAGTGCCAGCGTAAGCATCTAGCGACCGGATCTGAATCAGGCCCTAAGTCCTCAGTATCTGCCTTGTTTCACTCGTTACCTAGGTAGTACTTTACTGAGATTTCACAAAAATTATTACCATTGTGCTTGTGACATAGTTGGCGTGTTCACAATCTGGGAACAATAGCATTAAAATGGCAATTACTCATGAGTGGAGTTGCAGTGACCAGCATAGCAGTGTAATGGCTAGCATTAGTGTCACATTTTACATAGGGGCTGCAGCCCCCCAGTAAAATATACCACCTCATTCAGTCAGTTGCAGTCCATGACTGCACTGGCTACACTGTGACTGGTAGTGACTTCCCACTGGAAATGCTACATGCCAATCACACACAGGACAGGCATTCCTAGGTGGAGGTGCTTTCTCCCAATGTGACTGCCAGACCGAGCTGCAATTAGTAGAGAGTGTGCTTCCTGTGGGAAGCTGCTCCTCTGCCTTTCGGGCAACCCTACCCGGCTTCTAGGGGCTGCAGCCGATGCAGTTTCTAGAAACCACTGTTTTGTGCATGCACGGTCACTCTACCACTTGTGTACATTTGCCGGTCCTGGGGCATGCCAGATCCATTATGCAGGTGTCAGGACCTGGCCAGCTGGGATTATCTCCTCCTCTCCTCAGGCAGCGGCAGCCCCTTTAATTCAAGAGGGTAGGAGTTGCTGCTGCTTAGCTTTACTGCCTCACAGCACTCTGGTCCTGAGTTCGATTCCCACTAAGACCCTAACTGTGAGGAGTTCGTATATTCTTCCCATGCTTGTGTGCATTTTCTCCGGGCTCTTTTCTCCAACACTCCAAAAATATACTGGTAGGTTAATCAGCCCCCCCCCCCAAAAAAAAGAAAAATGAACCCTAGTGTGTATGTGTGTACATGTGGTAGGGAATATGGATTGTAAACTGTACTGGGACAGGAAGTGATGTGATTGGCCAAATATTCTCTGTAAAGCACTGCGGAATATGTGTGCGCTATATTAATAACTGGTATTAAATAATAAATAAATATCTGTCATGCAGTCTCCTGGGTGATGGTAACATTAGAGTATACCTTAAATATTTTGTTTCCCCAGCAAAGAGGAAATATTGCTCATTGGTCTTGGCAAGTTTATAACCAAATCACCATTTTCCTTTAGCCTAGGATTTGCTTAATTGAGAGCTTAAGATGTGTCTTTATAAGACACGAAGTGACCAAAGTTTCCATCTCTGGTCGTCACTGTAAATCTAAGGGCAGGGATCTGTGGGAGATTAGCAATGTTATCAAGTGTTCAACCAACCATGGAAACCAACTATAGCCAAATAAAACCAGTCCTGTCTGTCAGGCGCTGGGTTAAATTGGTTTAACAATAAAGTGAAAAACTGTATCTTATGAAAAGAAAATAACTCTGTATGATATTTTCTGTCAGATCAGATAGCTTGGTCTTGTGGGTCTTTGTAGAGTGATAATTAGGTGTCCATTGTATGATGATTATTATTATTATTATTATTATTATAAAGACTGTCAATTTGTAACTTGCAAATAAATCCTGAAAAGAAGTTTGAGTACAATAGAAGAGCCATATTTAGCATTAAACACATTATATGTGGGCATGGGAGGGATGTAATTCCATGTCATTGTGGTATTGCTGCATTGTGATTGCAGTAAACAGTGTAATTTAACGCTTAGCAAGAGCGGGTTTGTGCCACTCATATCAATAATTACATATCAGTAAGAAAACACATTAGTAAGTGAACACCTTAAATTTGAATAGATTTCTATAACTCCGCAACTGTTTTAATGTGTTTTACTCCCATAAAGAAGCAGTGGTTGCTTTTATGAACTGAATAAAATCTCCTATGTGTCCCAGATATTAGGTTCATGACTTAGGGAAACCAATATGCATATTGTTAGTGTCTTTGACATGCAAGAGCTAATTTGGCTCTTACTACAGTATATTATTTCTATTTTCTACACATTTTACAGCAAAGTTGGAGGTGGGAGCATAGCAAAAAAAAAAAAGGAGTAACTTTGCACCTGAACAAACCATGATACAATGCAAGTGGTGCACATACATTCATTTCTTGTTTTACTTTTTTTTTGGCATACAGGGTAAACACTGGCTGCTTTTGCATGTAGTTTACAAAAACTTTTATGCTTTATGTTAACATTGCAATTAAAAGTTCAGCTGCTACACTCCCCTCCCAAGTCTAAGAGGTCGATTCAATGAGGAGCAAGCAGGGCAAATTGCCATTGCGAGGGTGCGGAAATTCCTGCAACAGCTCATCTTGCCCCATTTTGCCCCGGACTTTCCCAGTTTGTAGCAATATGGGGCTCCCAACAATAATCTGCGAGTTCTGAGCTGCTGAAGTTTGGTATTTAGTCGCACTTAGTCGCTTTGTGAGCTGACTCGCGGCTAATTGAATTGACCCCTAAATCTCTGTACACATTTTACATTTTCTCCACCTGCAGGGCAACAAGGTTTTATCAAGGTGCAAATTTGCTACTTTTTTTTGCTTTGATCCCAGCTCTGAGGGGTATATTTTAGGCAGTTTTGGCTGCTGGATTTAAAAGAGCAATAATATTAAATGCAAGAAACTCATAGTAAATATATCCCTGAATTAGCCACTTTGGGCCTGATGCTGAGTGGCGCAAAAGTAAAAAAAAACTGATGCGTCTAGAGATTTTTATAAAAATGTGCATGTGCAATACCATAAATATCCATGCATACGCACATTAACGGAGGATCTGGGCACGTCTGCTTTTCCATGTCCATGACATGGGTGTTCCTCAGTGTCAGACGGGCAACTACCTTGCTTAGACACACAAGAGACCCATTTTGTGCAGTGTCATGAATGTGTAGCTCTAATTAGAATTTTTGTTGATGAAGGGACTCTTGCTTCTAGTTCTAACAGGTCTTTTGTATCCATGTACCTGAATAGTGGGCGGAGCAACTATATGGAGGAAACCATGTGAATTCTCCCACTAGTTTAAGGTAGGAAATCTGTCTGTCTGTTCCTGCGGCTGCTTTGCATGCGACTCAGAATCAGGCCCTTTATCTGTGTATTTGAAGTTTACCAAAGTGCTATTGACGGCTCCATCCAGAGTAACAGAAGGTAATCTATGCATCAGTACACTGAGGGCCTGATTAAGCAAGAAACACAGATACGAATGCAATAGCAATTACGCACGCAGTCTTACTGCGATAGTATGCTAATCCATTGGGATCGTTATGCCGCCACAGCACTCCACTAACGCCCACTTAACCTTACACACATCCGTAATGTTTAGCAAGACTGTGAAAACATCAGTGCAATCGAGTACCATCGCAGCCTCACTCACACTTGTACAAGCCCTGACCTTACTCAGAATTTGCTAACTTCAGTGCACGCTACTGTATGTGTCCTCAGGCTGCGTAAGGCATCGCAGTGGATAATTTATGCACGCCCCTGCAATGGCATTCAAACACACTGGCACGCCTGCGTTCAGGCGACCACCCCCGTCACCACCCACAAACGATACTTCCTGTCAATCACTCTGGATGGGTCTGTGTAGCTGCTGCGATCTCAGTCCCGATCGCAGTGGCTAGTTCGTGCACCGCGATGCATATGCATGCGCAGTATACAACAATGGGCCGATTGCGTGCGTATTAGTATCTGCGTTCCTTGCTGAATCAGGCCCAGAGTACATTGAAATAGCTATAAAAAAATGAGCATGGTATATAATATATAAGGAGTGCTTCTTTAATAACTTCTTTATGTAGATTACCAGCTGTTGTTGTTGGAGCAGCACATGGGTAGAAAGCCAGGTAAGCCCTTCTCCATTTGTGTTTGCATATGTACAGGATATAGGAACATTAAAGGTAAAATGCCACAATATGTCAAACAAATTAGTCATCTCCATCCGTAATCCTGTACAAAGTAACAAGATATGAGATTTATATTAGTTTACATTAATTTGATTTAGATTAATTTAAAAGCGAAATTTCAGTGCATCTACTATATTTATAGCTGTGCACATTGTTTCGCTTCCAACTCTCAATCATGATCCTATATGTGCAAACCAGAACGGGTAATTGCTGTATGAACTACACCTGAATCCCAAAATGTGTTACACTGTTGAGACATGAATGAAAAAAAAATGTAAACAAATGGGGAACTCAAATGAGGAATGTAACTTAGTCCCATTTCAAACTGGATTCTTTTTTTCCACACCATTTACTATACTTTATTGGAACCCAAGAATAGTTGTTTTTAAATGGGAAATTATTATTTCTGTGGACCTCAGTTATATAAATCTATATTGTTACTTTACACAAGATGCATAGGTCTAAGTGGCATTAGAGGTCATTGGGTGTATCTGTAATGAGGAGGCTGGGCTTGGAGAAGTATAAATACAGTTAGCCAGTGTCCTTTTTGCCTGAAATGTTTCTTTCTTATCTCTTAGAGCAGTGGTTCTCAAACTCGGTCCTCATGACCCCACACAGGTCACGTTTTGCAGGTAACCCTGCAGGTGCACAGGTGTATTAATTACTCACTGACACATTTGAAAAGATCCACAGGTGGAGCTAATTATTTCTCTTGTAATTCTGTGAGACTTGGAAAACATGCACTGTTTGGGGTCCTAAGGACTGAGTTTGAGAACCTGTTCTTAGAGGGAACCTCAATTTAAAATTATAGTTGACAGCAAGTGAGAATACCCTGAAACATACCATGTTAATATTGACCAACTGGCTTTACTGACATCCTCCTTTCCCTGGCATCCGTTCGGATACCTAGTTGTAGCCGGTGCTCTACTGAAGTCAGCATTCTGTTTCTAATCTAAATCTATTCATTTACTATTAACTATACAAAATGGAAATGTAGAAATATTGTACAAATGGTGTTCTCCGGAATGACAAAAAAAAGTGAAAGGCAAAGACTTTATAGTTGTAATTTTGCGCCTCTGCTTAGCAGCCTCAATTCACAAAAATGCTGCTGCAATATTGCTCTTCTCCAATTTAGGATATATGAAAAGTTGCAGAGATAACTATGAGATAACTAAGCTAGATAACTCTTATCTATAAAAATGTATGTGAATTAATTTAAGATAATTTTTACTTTAACTGTACTTTTCTATGCAAACAATGGGGGCTATTCAATTCAGCGCTATGCTGCATAGCCTTGGGAAGGTGTTCCCAGAGCTATTCAATTCAGTGTGCTGTGAAGTCTGACTACAACCACTTAAGTCGGAGGATGCCAGTTACCGTGCCTTAAACTGGGTGTTTAATCACAGTAACTGGCATTCTCCAACTAAAGTGCCAGACGCAAGGCTGTTAGCACCACGCTAAAACAGAAAATAGCGTCGCGGCCGGCACTTGAGTCAGATTTCTGCTTGAACCTCAGGAAGGTGCGAGCAGAAATCCTGTAGTCAGACTTATCAATGTGCAGAATTAAATAGCTCTGGGAACTCCTTCTTGGGGATATTCAGCATCGCGCTGAATTGAGTCACCCCCACTGTTGACTGGGAAAGTGCCATTGCTCACAATGGATATAATTAAGATCCAGCATATTATAAGAATTGAAAATTTTACCACATGCAATAATATTAGATTTGAAGGTGCCTTGTTTTCCCTCCCTTGCTACTGGTGCAACATTTCTCTAATACAGTCACAATAAAGTGATATGACTTGGTCACAACCTGAAATGTATGTCATCATGGTATCTTACTGTCCATGCAGACATTTTTACTTCAAAAAGACACACAAATAAAATGAGAGTATTTACAAGTAGAGTACCAATCCCACACCAGCCATCTATTATGTAATTTATAGTTTACAGTTTAATTTGTCCTCTGTCCAATTAGCTGTTACGCAGTTCATCTGTATCTACAGATTAAATATAAAGTTTGCTGAGGTGCTACTCACTACTTAAACATTATAGAAATCACATCTACAAAGAAGAAAAGTAAGTAGTTTTAATAACAGAATAAACTATAATAAGTAATGAACCACTGTGTTACTAAACACTGATCATATTGAAAGAACGACAAATTGACAACAGTTTTGTTTTGCATATTTTATTGTACACATTAATTTTCATCTCTTTTGCACAATTCTATCTTTTTATATTTCACCATCTTAACAAATTTAATACAGTGAGATATTATAATGCATACCTATTAAAAATATTAAATTTTAAATTACCAACATGGGTCCCAGGGCACCCATTAAAATTACTTACTTTTTTCTTTGTATATGTGATTTCTAAAATGAGAGTATTGTTTGCATAGGGTAGATGCAGGAGTCCTTTAAATGGGAAAAAAAACACCAGCAAAACAATAGTAGCTGTTCTATAGATACTACACTAGAAAAAAGACAATTTTCCATTAAAAAGTCATCTGCTTTACTTCTGCTGTGACCAAGCTCAAGCGGCGAAATGCGCGTCGGGGACGGACGAGACCGATGGATGTCTGTGGCTGCACGGCGCAGCATCTTCACCACAAGTTTGTACCCAGATCGGGATTACACAGATAGTGGTTCATTTAAAGGGGGATTCAGGAAGGCGTGCGCCTATGTCATGCGGACGCACACGCACTTCATGTCTCCCCATATTCCAGTGATCTTAGCCGAATCAATACCCTCACAGAGGTTGTACCATTAGAACAGCAATAGGGGACTAATATTTTCTTATGGCTAGTGCTTTTCCCTTTTTTGTATTATTGGGAATAACATCTATACTTATTGCATACAATGATGGTTATGCCAGTTTCAGTATTTATATTGTACATAACGATTAATATTTCTAGTACGGCTTAGTTCTGTTCTTGATCCAACTCACAACCAGGCACTTATTTAATGCACAGCAGGGATCCATAATATTATCAGCCCCCCATATCTAGCTACATAGTGACTTGTGAACACAGTCTGACATATTGCACTGATAATTGCATCATTGCAAATATACTTTCAATCTGTACTAGGGATGTTCCCATTTGTGCATGAGTGTCGAATTAAACAAAAACATCACAGCAGGTGAATCGCTTATTCCATACTATTTTGGGCCGAATGTCTTAACCCTGTTTGTGTGATATTGGTCGTGAGGTATGTAGACCATATCAGCGCATAATCAATGTATTACTTATGATCAATTTTGAATATACTATACATGGTTAAAAAAATGTTTTTCTTGTGTTGTGTCACACATGCATTTAAATGGTTATATATATGCTTCTAATTTACATTTGGGGTACTCCCTTACATACATGAGCACTTAATTAGTGTTTTCCATTAACACAAGTGACTATATTTTTTTACATTAGGGGTGCTTCCTTATATGAATTGGTACCTGATTAATGCCTTCTATTAACACAACAGATGCACAGTTTGTTCTATATAATTTCTCGACTGAATTTCTTGTATCTGCTTGGGTGTAGGTTTGAGGACTTGCAGATTATACTAGCACAGCATATATGAATGTTTAATGATCAATACTGAAACGCTCTATACAGAGCTGAATTGTCATGTTTTCTCCTATGTTATGTGATTCTCTGTGATTAGCTTAAACATCATGCAATATGGTTTTGGTTCAAATTAGCAAATGAGTCAACTTCTGAACGCAACAATAGAAGTTAGCAATACATCTATTAAAACCATATACAGCTTACTTATATTATCTAGATGTCGTATACCGTCAGTATGTTGTCCACTTTGTCTCTGTTAACTGAGGACAATCTCTAGTCAGTAGTTCTCTCATTGAGTGTCCAATGCGTACAGTATGACACCCAAAAGCAGAAATGAAATCTGAGTAACGTCCCTGTTATTCTGTTGTTTCTAAGGGTAAACAGCTCTCCGGTAATCTCTCACTCCTCACAAATAGCATTTTGCATAGGTGAGGAGCAGTAGAATGAGGATTAGCAGCACTATACCCTGACTTTCCTGATATTTTATGTTTATTATTAACTTATGAAACAAAACGATAGAGGGTCTAACTTGGCTAGGTCTAAGTGTTGAACAGGTTAGATACGACTATTGAGAGTCTTACAGAGAATGGGGGTTCCTATCCAACACTAGCCTTGTATAATTACAATAATAACAAGGACACTCTGTGTATCAATATTGCATTTTCTATACAGTCGTGATGTATGTCTAATGTTTTGAATATTTCGCCCCAATTTGAATGGATTAACCTATTACAATGCTTTCACAGTGACATTTTCCTGTTTTTTTGGCTAATTGCATCAATTTGTATATGTTATATTTTGTCTTAGATATTTATTGTAATATTTGTGGGTCTTTGTTTGATGTTGTTCGTCTAGACATGATCTTTTCTCTTTCATTTTAATGTATTTATTAAAAGTTAAGATTTAATTATCTAATTATTTACCTACATAAGGAGTGCTCACCAAAACAGAGTTCTTTCTATTTTTGTTCTTTTACTTCTGCTGTGCTCTGTTCTTAACTGTGAATGGCAAGCACTAAGGACTCTACATCGAATATCAGCTCTAGTTTGTTTGTTCTTCGATGATTTACAGCTTTAAGGACCTTATCCCATTTACCTTTAATGTCTTCTTTGTGTAATAATAATAATAATCATAATAATAATAATAATAATAATAATAATAATAATTTGTTAGAATTTAATTGCCCATCATTGTCAGTATTTAGTATGATAAACCTATTTCACTCTAAACACACAGTCAAAAGTCCTATAGTAAATTTACAGTAGTTATAATATTTTCCCAGTATAAGAAAAGTAGAAGGAATAATGGCTACAGTACAAGTGAATTTAACCTATAGTACAGGGCATCTAGTGTTCTTCTTTAACTCCAGTAGACCAGCACAGTTGATTTGTTATTCAAGACATTAGTTAGCCTAGCCATACAGACAAAATGGCTTCCTTCAGCAGGATTGTTTGGGAATGAATGAATGCAATTTGTACATTTTCTTCTGCAAGGTTATAACAAAAAATTCTAATTACATTTGCATTTGTAAAAATGCTAGCCTACCGTTCTTCGTACATTTCTCTCACAAGCATGAATTATATGCTGACAAATCATCACAATAAAAACCAAAGAGCAACAACAAATAAAAAACAATATGTAACTTTTGAAAACTGTCCAACACAACAAATATAATCATCCACTTCTTAAAATGTTAGGGCACTTTCTTCAGTCATGCAAATATCATCTAGACAAGTATACAGATATGACAGTATACATCCCTTTATAATGCTACATTATCACAATGTTGTGTATATTAGTAAAAATAACATTAAACATATATAGGTAATGTGTTAATGTGCTAAACATAAACAAGCATATTTCAGTGAAAACAAACAGCTCTCTTTAGATGATGTACATAAATACATTTTGTTACTAATTTTCCATTAATAAGAAATGCACTGAGGACACAGCAGTCATTTCTAGCTATGCACCTAACCTACCCATTTTACAACGTAGTAATCTATACCATATTCATGCTGTAACTTACATTTACTAAGTTTCTATATACTAAAATCTGACCAGTAACTGTCAATTCAGAATTCTAAATTCATTGTGTGTAATGAGTATAAGGGTTCATACCAAAGTCTATATGCTATTGAGCGTTATCCATTCTGTCATTGTGGCCAGCAGTACATATATGCCAATCACTGGGTTAATTACCAAGCAGGATTGATCAGCAATACTTGATTTTGATGTGCTAACTGACCCAATATAACAGTCTAATAATAGCGGACATCAATCACTTTGTATAAAAATGAACTCAAAACAAAATGGAAAAAACAATAAGACAATATGTGCAATATCTTTGAAACCATAGTTATTATTGAAACCATTTTCTTGTTTCCGGTTTTCTAAACATTAGATTTATTTGTTTATTACAGCATAATGCACTGTTTCATGTATTTAACTGTTAGTATCTTTCCTATTCTTTTGCATAATTATATGCTCTGATGCAGCCCAATCATGCTCCCAGCATAGGGGATGTAAAACTGTTTTTCAGAGCAATTCATATACTGCCACCATTAAAGACAATGAACAGAGGTGCATAAAATAGCTAAATAACAGAGCATAATGCATTTTACTGAACATGAGAAAGACATTAGTAGTCTTTTAGTTTTCGGAGTTTGCTGAATATCAGGTGGTCCTTCCGGACCCCTGATGATGAATAGCCCAATAACCTAAATTTGTGTTTCTGCATGGTTACCGCCCGGGTCATTTATCGTTTGATGAACTCTGAACCTGGACAAACCATGTTACAGGGATGTAAATACATTTATTGTTTTTGTATGCAGGGTAAATACCGGCTGCTGTTGCATGTAGCCCACAAATGCTGCGCAGCTTTATTTTTACACTGCAATTTAGACTTGATTTTGGACACACTCCTCTCACATCTAAATCTCTCTGCATATTTTAAATCTGCTCCACCTGCAGGGCAACATGGTTTCGCCAAGGTGCAAAGTTACTTGCTCTTTTTTTTTTGCACCCAACTCTGATCAGCCCACATGTTGGTAAAGGAATGGAATTGTAATGCCGGCGGCTGTTTAGCCACCGGTTCAAATCCCGACACTGTGAGCCTGACAGGAGGAAATCCCGAGGCATTTACCCTATCCCTCCCCTCTCCCCCCTAACCCTCTTTTAGGGGTGCCTAACCCTAAACTCCCTCTCTAGTGCCTAACCTCCCGCCAGGGGTGCCTAAACCTAACCCTCCTGAATTCCGGCGTCGGGATTATGAAAGGTGTCGGTATCTCGACGTCTGTCATAAATTCCTAGCCGGCATTCTGCCATCGGGATTGTAACCAGCGGCCACATAACTACATACCGTTGGTAAATACAGTCCTCCTGTGACAGGCCCCTTCCCAACAGAAGTGATCAATAATCAACAAAAGTTATCTGATTAGCCAGGCCTGAAACTGAATGGGGAACTTGCCACCCACTTAAGGGCCGAGTGACAAGACATCTACAACCAGCATTAGTCCTAACATTTAACTGGCACTTCATACTAATATCCTCATGATTACATCACCTCTCTCTCTCTCGCTCTCTCTCTCTCTCTCTCTTATATGGTACTAAAAAGGAGTTACGTGTTGTTCTACTGAGTGTGTCTCAATTTGAATATATTTCCAACCAGCAGAAGAAATACAGTATAGCAGATATCTGCTTGGTATGGTAAACAAACTAGACACGTAACAAGTCATGTCCTAGAATCACTGGCTAGAAAGACAACCAACTCAATACTCAGAAACTGAGACGTGAATTAAAGTGATCATGAGAGCTGTCGCAAAGATTAACGATGATCTTGGAAATCATGACCCAAAAGAGAACTAATAAAGTGACAGGAACACATCTGTATGATTTGAAGAGCAGAAACCAGCTCCCTGTAATGCTTCTCAGACAGCAGAACAACTCTGGGTAAAGAAACGTTCCCATAGAGTGCTGACACATTGGTTATGGCACAGACATTGCTAAGTGGAAAGTGACCTGTGGCTGTTATGCGCTATCATACTGCCACTACATAACGTAGTGCTGGCTCACACCTACCGACTGCTAATCCACTCTTCAGCTGCTAACTCAATAACATCGGAAATAGGGGAGTGACCAACACTACATGCGTAATACGATCTGTTTCTGATGTGTTAAATCAAACCAGCAGCACAATGGATTGTACTGGTAAATGAAAAGCCACATGTGAAACTCATGGATAATGAGTTAAAAACGCATATTTCAAATGCATTTAAAAGACGCAATTGTTTTCATGCGTCTTTATCCATTTTCCAGCACATGTTTTACTACCCTTTATAGACAGCAAAGCTTCATTCCATTGACTATTAAAGACCACACTCAGGGTTTCATTCAGTGATGTATGTAAACCTGCTGATGCACAGAAGCACATGTGCACATCTGGGGCCGCGATGTCGATCGGTTGGGGGCGGCCACAAGTAGTGTTTCATAAAAAAGTTGTGTATCAGCCCAGTTTGCTGGGTGTGTAGAAGCAAGAGGCTGCATCATTGGACATAGCTTCACTGGTCCCGGCAGCATGGATTCGCCGGATAACCTGAGTAACCTGAGGGTGACTCAGATGTCCGATGTTTTGGGTGCAGCAGCGGATGACAGAAACTGGCAATGGGCAGTACAAATACACAGCAGCTGTGCAAAATCATCCATCACCGATTGTGGCTTCTAACTTTCAAAGCCAGGGGAGTTACATACACAGTATGTGTACCATATTCGCTTAATTTTTAATGCTGAATTTGACCCTACGTAGATAACATATTATACTGTTCACTTCACATACCGTATGGCACAAGGTAAATGTTTTTTGAAATGAGAGAATTCAAAATCCCAGATTTCTCAGACATTTTTGCTGCAGGATTTAAAGCTACAGTATGATTTTGACATCGCACTTCATTACACTTCCCCATAAGACTTTAGACCCCACTCGCCATGAGTAAAGGACTAGTAGCTGAATAGTATTTGTTTTTCCTAACAGAGCACAGCAGTGTTCAATGAAAAATATAGATAGTATACAATCTGAAATGCCATATAGAAATATAAAACATTCAAAAAGCACAACATGTAACACTAACATATCAGTTTGCAGCCTGTACAAAAGGGTGCGGCTAAGGGCTGGGAACAAAAAAAACACAGAGGCTGATGCCGATTTGAGCGCAAGTCAGTTAATATTGCCCGTGCACTGAGCGCATGGAACTATATATATATATATATATATATATATATATATATAGATATATTAGTTGTATCATACTTGCCTACTTTTGAAAAAGCATTTCAGGGAGATTGTGAAAGCAGCACCTATGTGCGCAGTGGTAAAGTGGACTGTACTGCTACATCTGAGAGGCGTGTCATAAAATTGATTTACATCCAAATGTAAATGAGCCCCAAAGCAGTTAGTAAGATCTAATTGTTGATGAAAACGCACTGATACTTTTCAGAAAATGCATGTAGCCATAGGGATCAGTGTGCCCTATATCCAATGCAGGGAAATGACACTAAAGATACCATTTGAATGTATATATCTCTCTGTTTTTATACAACAGCCTCATTATGGGGGTAAGATGAAATCAGGGACATTGCTAGACTCTTCAGGGAGACTGGGAGATTGCTACTATTTCAGGGAGCCTCCCTGACAATCAGGGAGAGTGGGCAAGTATGAGTTGTATGCATTTCTGCAGGTGGACTGTCCCAATCTACACACTGTGCATATAAACCAGCCCTATACTTCAAAAGACAATCCTGAAATCAGGAGTGCCTACTCTTGAAGACATCTGTACTTCGGTAAGCCTTCACTGCACATTACCTACTTGAGAACATCCGGTTCCTGCCCAGCCACGTTCCTTATGGACCACAAAAAAAAGCTTTTGTAATGGTGAGTGGCGCTATAGATACTGAAGATGTGAACTTCAATTAAAACGATTAATTCCAGCTATCTCTTTGCTATTTAATATGTAAATGTATTTAAAATTTCATGAATAATAAAACAACCACACAAATAAAATAATCAATGATTAAAGTGCTTATGCAGAGACTTCACAGCAGCATTACATTTTAGCAGCAACTTAATGGCATTATAACATACTCCAAATCAGCCAGACAAGTTTTGCATGATATATATATATCATGCACAAATAAGGTCTTTGATTTCTCATCCTTGATGGGTATTGCGGTGGGCTAGCTTTCTAAAAAAGCAAAGAGGTCCCGCGCCTTCCAGCTCGCACCACCGCAATGAAGTTCAAACCAGGCCAAGTGGTGATTCAGCTTCCATTGTCCCATTTAGCACACAGGATGTCTGTACTACGCCTTTCGGTGAATACCTTCCTATATATAGAAAGTTCTTATAGTATTAGATATGTCTCTATTCTAGCTATTATGTAATAGATTGTATTTCCGCAGTGCTTGTGTTGTAACTATGGTGATTGTAAACAATGAATTATCATGTGACTGAATGCCCCCTGTAGATGACGTCAGTCAACTGCGCGGCAGCAGGGTGGGTGAGCAGTCCCCTCCTGCACATCGACATTCACGAGGTGGTCATGGGTATATAAGGTAAATTTTTTAAGATATGTTTATCTTGATGACAATATGAATTAATATTTTGAAACGTTGAAATCTACATGCTATCCGCAGTCTTTATTTTGGATGATTGAGCCACGAGTGCCGCACCTTGGTGTGTATACATTCTTTTACTGTAAAGGCACCGGCTAAAGTTATTCATGAGTGGGGAGTGCCAGACCCTGGACAAGCTATATATATTATATATATATATATATATATATATATATAATTGAAATTGTGCTAGAGGGCAAAATGTGCTTGTATAACTTAATTTGGTGAAACAATAAAACAAGATAAATACAATATCGATCCAAAAAAATGTTGTGCAAAATGCAATCTGTGCAAAGGGAAAACCACTATGTCATATGTTCTGTTAGTAGCTCCTGTGTTAAAAAATATATATTACATATGTAACGTGAAAAATGCGATTTAAAACTAAAAAACTTCACTTTCAACTATATAAAAACACATAATTTCATATGGTAAAGTGCAAAGTGCAAAAGACGGGCTGTGTAAAATAATCACTTCCCCAAAATGTCAGTATAAATTAACTTTTAAAAAAGAATAAATAAATAAAAAATGTGCAGTGAAATGTATCAAACCAAGTCTGTAGATTGAGTAAAAAATCAAGGTAAATTTTTAATACAGATGATATCTAAACACAAATAAAAAAATACAATGTATTTTTCAAGATATTAAAAAAATAAAAAATTAAGACAGTTTATCTAGTTTATAGGGCCTTTAGTTTTTGGCATGTATGATGCAGCCTCTTATCCGCCTTTTTTGATACCAGGTGGCGCATCACATCCGCCCGAACACCTGGGTCATAGTACGTCATTTCTGCGTCGCTTCCCATCAGGCACGTCGCTACTATAGGCCCTATATGACATAGTGGTTTTCCTTTTGCACATTTGCACAGATTGCATTTTGCACAACACTTTTTTGGATCTATATTGTATTTATCTTGTTTTATTGTTTCACCAAGTTATGTTATACAAGCACATTGGGCGCTCTAGCACAGTTCCAATTGTTATATATTCTTATTAATAACGAATCACCACCGTTACATATTTACTGTGTGAGCTGACACCTGTACTAAGGGAGTGCTATATACACTTTATTAATTACGGTATATCTTTACATTTTGGAGTGTTTTTGGTATATTTCAGTTAAAACACCAACAGGTTAAACATAGTTCATTGTATACTGATTACAGTAAGGGTCGCCACTTCTACTAGCGCTGTAATCTTCCATCTCTCTCTCTCTCTCTCTCTCTCTCTCTCTATATATATAGGCTTTAATTAAATTACAAAACATATTTTCAATGTTTTTCTTCTGTTAACACTATCCTGGGATGGCGACGACAGAATTAGTATAAATGCCGTACATGAGTTGCCACTATGGTTCTTAAATAAACTTCCCCTTTGAATGGGAAATCCATCATCAACGAGTCCTAGTGAATCATACCACCTGCGAAGCCTTAACACCCTTTGTTTATGCTAGAGATTGGACCCCTAAAGCTCCCATGAACCATTTTCAATACATTTGCTCTATGGCTATTGGCTACAGCATACAGGAGTTGTAGTTCTACAACTGATATAGAGCCACAGGTGGTAATATTCAAGTCTAAAAACACCTTAAATATGAAACTTCCATGAACCACTGTCAATGCCTCCCTGGCCACTGCCCAGCAGAGGTAATTAGTCCTGCAGGTAGAGGGTGGCAGGTAGTAGGCACCTAAACACAGGCAATCATTTATAGGACTTAGATAAGCAGGGTTCTCATTATATGGTAGAAATAAGCAGGAAGTAATAAATATTGGAGAATGGGATATAAACCCTTAAAGAAGAGTGCTAATCCATATAAACAGCTAACTCTCTGGTCCTTTAAAGAAATTAGTTACAATAAACAGATTTTATACTAAGCTTTTCCAAGCATGCAAATAATCCGCTTCCATAAATAAGTTCCAATAACCTTTGTAGCATGCTATTGGCATCACGTAAAAGTAAATTACTGTCTATCAATACTAATTACAAAACACTCAATACTTTAATCTAGATGGAACCACTCCTATAGTTCAGGATTTAGGGAGCAATTTATCAACATTTTCTACCACTTTACCTCGGTTCTTATCAACCTTAGTAACTTTAATTTGCTCCAGATGTTTACAGATGGAACAAATTAAAACATTATGAATAATAAAAAGAAACATAAACATTCCAAAAAAACTAAAGGCTCATACACACTGGACAATATTTTTGAATGATATGAACGATAATGACATCGTTGATTGATTTATCGTTCAAATCGTCCAGTGTTTATGCACTAAACGATGACCGATGCGTGATCCCGCGGGTCGTTAACCATATCCCCAGTCGTCTGTACTTACCGACCGCCGATGTTCATTGTTGCCGACATTGGCAAGTGTGTATGCACTTGCCGATGCCGGCACTCCTGCCGGGTCCGACGCTGATGAGGTCACTCCGTACACGCATTGTCCAGTGTGCATGAGCCTTAAGACCAATAAATGAGTTACATATATGAACTCGTAGTCATACAAAGGTCTTTTTCACACCATCATTATCACACACCAATTTCATAGGAGCTTCAAACCTGTTGTAAATGCTACTTGCAGGCCATGTTCTTCCCACTAGCTAGTTCTCAGTTTGGACTTTCACCTACATTACGCACTAGCGAACTGGCTAGATGTGGCATGCATAGGCATATCCCTGGCAAGCTGGCAGGACTTTTAGGGTTAAATTTACTAACGTGAGCGTTTAGAGGTGTGGAGATGTTGCCCATAGCAATCAATCAGATTCTAGATATTATCTTCTAGAAAGTGCTAGCTAAATGTTAAGTAGAATCTGATTGGTTGCTATGGGCAACATCTCCACATCTAAAAACTTTCACTTTAGTAAATTTACCCCTTAGGCTCTGTTGCTTAACAAAGGCTGTACTTTGTCTACCAAAATTCAGGGAATATTTAGAAGGGTTTTTAAGTGACACACTGTATTTGACAGCTTAGATAGGGGCTTTTCTTTTTTATTTATTACAGCTAATACCCTCTCTGTGATGGTGTTTAGGTTACACAACTGGGAATAAAGCTACTTCTCACTACTGCTAAATAATTGAGGAGAGCACATCTACATTTAACATTTACAAGTTACTGACTGTTAAGATTAGGATGAGGTGGGCTGAAAAGAACTGTTAGCCCTCCCCTGTAAATAAATAACTTTTTTTAAAAGTGAATATACAAGATCTTTCTGCAATAGATTATCATGACCTAACAGAAGTTTAATATAAAGAATATTTTTTCAAGTCTCTGTCTAAAAATCCTTAAATAAAAATTAAGGGATCTATTTATTATTTGTGGCACTGGGGCCTGATAATCGAATTTGTTCTGCATGTTACAGCAATAAAAAAATATTATTTTTTGTGCAAATTTATCAATAAACCTCTGGAAGAGGTCTGCAGTAAAGTGATAGCAAAACTGCTGCATTGGAACCTGGAATATCCAGCCATCAGCCAGAACAAACTTAAGAAAGAATGGACATGAGAAGCATGGAGGCTTCTGGGAAGGGATGAGAAAATCCCTCTCTGCCAATGCTCTACCCATGTGGACTGAACGGCTAAAGCCATCTTCAGACCAATTTTTTTTTAAAATACATTTTTCTGAGCTTTATTAAATGGCCCAGGCGCTGTCCCCACTGACAATAATGATGACTGCGGTCTGCGGCATTAGTTTGTGTAATGCGTTAGGAATTCCTAATATTCCAATATTGAAGCCATGTAGCAACAGCTTAATAAATGGACCTCTGAATCACTCATTTTAAACTTTTGTGAGGCTATTTTGTACCAAAGACATGTCATTGCCTCCAGGCTGTTGCTGCAAGTTGCTACTCACCCACTTGTATTATTTGCAATACATGGATTAAAGACATTTCTAAGTAAGATTATATTTCATCAATAAACTTTGCCTATTACCTTCACCAAAAGCAATTATTTGGTACACTATTTTTTCTGCATTGATTTCAGGCGCTGTGTTTTTTCAGCCTCCGTTATATATGTGACCCTGGCCTCAGTTTGCCTGTTTGAAATTAACATTAAGCTCTGACTTAACACATCCGGTAAAAGTGGTCTGTTGTGATTCTCCCCTCGTTTATACAATAAGAAACAATGAACCAGACTACAACACTAATTAACTGAGAACTTTGTAAAATTGAATTTATAAACACTCTTCATGAGAAAAGGATTGAATGCATATGTAATGGTTCTAGGAACAGAAACATTGGTCATACAGAAGTTACTGATAGGCTGCGGCAACCTGTGAACGGCACGCATGCTGGACCAACATGTCACCTACACAGTCTAATTTTTAGATGATGATTTGGTTAATGGAAGGTGTGTTAGAACATAATGGGTATGATGTAATTATCCAGAGACAGACTTTTTTTTTTACACACTGCTAGAATATTGCTGAGTTTGAAGCAATTGGTCACATGCTACAGTGAACCTATTTAGCTCCTTTTGCCGTACTTGCATCTGCAACTATATACTAATGCTAATAAAAGTGTACTGGGACTCCCACTTGCATGTGCTTCATCAGAGTATGGACTCCAAAGTAAGCAATTAAGCATCTGAACTTGCAGCCACTAATGTGACATGCACACAAAACTCCCATACACGCCCACCAGACATTGTATCTCCATTTCAATAGCCAACTCCTAGTCACTGGTCAGGAACAGCCAATACATTTCCAATACTGTGCGCCTCAATCGCTACTGCGCCTGTGTGTACACACCATGGGATGCATGCACTGTGAGACTATTTAGAGACTTAAGGTGGCCATACACGGCACGATATAGGTGCTATATCGTGCCGTGTATGGGCACGATATCGTACCCGATATCGTGCTGTGTGCTCCCGCGGGGTCGTACATCACATCCCCAGGTCTTCCTGCAAAACCATCTGACCTGGGATGCGATGTACGATCCCATTCAAATGGTGGAGGGGGGAGCCGGCATATCGTGCGGTCTGCGGGGACCGCACAAATGTCGGCAGTGACAACACGATCCGTCTACTGATGGATCGGCAGTCGCACTACACGGTGCATCGCACCGTGTATGGCCAGCATTATAGCCAGCATTACATTCATGCGAATGAATTACATCGACAGTTGCGTGAATATCAGCATTGTGTGTAACTCAGAATCAGGCCCAAATGAGATTTATAGGTAGTTTTCTGCAAGGCGCTGTGGACCCCTTGTGGCGCCATATCAGTAAAGTATAATAATATACTCTAATGTCATATAAATGGTCATTCAGGTGCACTGTCTTGTAGGATAATTCTATCCAAAGCTAAAATGTTGTGATATCAGTAAAAGCGCAAACTCACATATATGTTCCCCTTACCTTGTGGATCCTGCAACTCTCCACAAGGTTCATTTAAATATCCGGCTTCCCATTCAGCAACTCTTCCAGCAGTTTGAAGTAAGCCGACTCTAGCAGGAGAGAGACTATCTGGCTCTGATCGTTGGAGGCTTAGTGGGAACTCCAGGATCAGGGAATTGAGGGAGATGCCCCAAATCAGATTTTCTCCTTTTATTTCTTTCTTTCTTTCACCAAATAATTAAATTTTTTTCATAACAGACAGTACATTGGAAATGAAAGCTGTAGTGTGTAACATGAGTGTGAGTGATGGTGCGTGAGTATGAGTGGGGCAAATCACTCTCAGAACCATGGATTAATGCCATAGCTCCACTATGTTTCAAAGCACACGTTCTTATTTATTTATTCATTCACTTATATAGCACCAATAATACATGTAGAGAGCAAAGCAGAGACACAAAACTGATAATGTAATATCTTGTTTATTTCCTGACTTCTTATGACACATCCACTATTGGTGGAATAATTATTATTATATTGAAAAGTCACTTAACACCAGCTTCAGACTGAAGAGTCGATTTGGTAGTTGTCTCAATTATATATCAGATTACTTCTTAACAGTTAATCTCTAATACACTGGCCAGATGATGTGACGAGACCACTTTCTTTTGAGAATGCAACCAGCATCCACTAAGCTATTCCAAAAATAACATCTGTTCTACAACAATAGCACCCACTGAATGACACAGCCAATCACTCTATTTAAAGCTTTCATATGTGACACACTGCAAAGACTGAAATCAGCAGGGTGCTGCTGGCCAAAGAGGGCTGGATGTGATTGGATGGGAGCTGACCAAGTAACACATTCTCCCATCCAATCACATGGCATCCTAATTGCCTAATAACATTGCATTGATTTCAGTATTTGCAGTTTTATTTGGACAATGACCCCAAAATCTCTTCATTTATTATAAAATAAATGACCCTATAATAAGTCTCAGACTGGCTATAAAAGGTACCAGGTGATCAAGATACTCAAGCCCAAGGCAACCAAGCAGCATACTATACTTCATACAATAATAGGAAAGACTATTGTGCCACGAAGCTCCAATTCATCCCACAATTTTCTATAACATCAGCAGTAGACCCCCAATAGCCGAACTACCTAATAGATTCTCTAAGCATATAAAACGAATGTTGTACCAAACACAAATCTATGTATGTAAGAAACATGGTGTATACTCATGTGTGTGCTTACTAAGCTACTGTATCCCCCAAACCTATGTCAAAGGCTGATATTCAAAGAGAAAAAATCACCCACTTATATTAAAATTCCATTATTCTATCCAGTTTCTAGAAGCTAGAGTCAACATTATTACCAACAATGATCAGTATATAGACTTTTCCCAATATGTTGTATTAAAAGATTGATACAAAACTAAAAT
This sequence comes from Taudactylus pleione, assembly GCA_031769625.1. Lineage (NCBI taxonomy): Eukaryota > Metazoa > Chordata > Amphibia > Anura > Myobatrachidae > Taudactylus > Taudactylus pleione. The sequence goes on along the minus strand of JAUIMM010000555.1, from coordinate 3,148,341 downwards.
TAACTAATACAATAAAAATTGTATATTCTTCAAGTTATATTTTCCTAATAGTTATCATAATCATAACACCCCAAAATATCTTAATTTTATGCTTCGCTACGGAATGTGACGCGGAGTTGGATAAACAGGAATCAGACAAAGAGAGACAACGCCCTACATTGATCGAACTTCTACCTCCATCTGAAAAAAAATCAATGATCGCATGGGTGCAGTGCCCTACAGTCTACTGCAGGGCGGGGACTCCAAAGAGCCTGCTACTTTACTAAATCCCACATTGCTGGCCAGCACTGTTCTGTAGGTTCACAACCTATTAAAGCAACATTTTAAGTGCGCAAATCATGGTATGTGGCCTATATCTGTGTGAGTCCATTAATATCCTCACTTGTGATTGGTTGTTAGGAATGCAATAAGCTGAGTGTTCTTTTAAGTAAAATGAATACAATACAAAACTAAAACAATGCAAGTATTTGAATGCGATAAAGAATTTATAGGTGTCATAGTGGCCACACCATAATACCTTGCATAGAACGAAAGAAGTTCTCTGGGAGTTGTAGTTTACAGCTGAAGAAACACAGGTTGACCTAGTAGCCAATATGATCTAATGAAACTTTGTATTTTGAATCACACACATTTTTACTTATATATATATATAGCATACACAGTATAGCAAGCACTTAATGCTCTTACAACTAAACAATGAACAATAATATTAAGGACAAAATAACTGCCATACACGCACATACACACACACACAACACACACAACACACACAGCAATTGCACGTTTTTCCTGAATTTACGTTCCCAGCTGTGTTGACGATGGTCCTAATTGGGTTTAACTTGGACGTGTTGCAAAGGATAACACATACATGCCTGGTATACTGTTACCCCACACTTTGATTGTTTACACCACATTATAACTTTACAAAATATACTTTAGCTGTAAGCTGTTGATTGCTTCAAAAGCACAAACTGAGGTTTATTTTTAATGACATTCCTGACTTCAATGAAATAAGCCCAGTATGCCTGGCTCTACATCATTTAATCCATTTCATGTTTCCCATCTCTCACTCTGCAATCTTGTTCACAACCTCTTGAGTGCCAAATGAAACAAATAGACTCGCAGAACCCAAAATGGACCTAAACGTGATGTCGAGGAAGCATGGCGAATCCATATACACAACCTAGCCAAAGTAGAGAAGCATGTAGCATTTAGATAGCATGCATACAGGATAATACAGCAACCTGCAACACACAAACGGAAATGCTTAGATTTTAGAATTTCACAAGCAGGTGAAGCAACAGCTGATAAATGAAGTTGGATGGCACAGTGAACAACCTGGGGCCATATACTTCCCAGCTAAGATGAGTGAAGGCAGACTTGAATGCTGCTTTATTTCATATCTGCACAGATAACCTATATTTATTTTTTTCCCATGCTATGTCCACACACTTCCGTGACACTTCCGCCTCAGAGGGATTATCTTTAGTGTCTGATCTAGTTGGTGAGCTGAATATTTAAACGCTGTGCTGTGTTTTAAATGAGAGGGTGGGGAAGCAAATCTCCATAGCTCTTTCACAAACGCATAGTGTGAAAAAAAAAAATCCTGGATACAAGACATTCTGCAAGCCTTCCTCCAACCAGAGTGGGCTTTAATACAGGAATTGTCTAGCAACTGGGGGACGGTGAATGGGATTCAGAATACATAGAAGGGTTTTCTGCTGTGCCATTGGTGAAAGACGCACTAATAAGTCTTACCCATAGCATATTTTGATACTGCATTACTGTGTACTATATAAACCCAGCATGAGTTGACAGATAGCACATTTTCGTCTTTAAGAAGTTTACCGCCATTATGAATTATTGCAATACCATTACGTTGAACAATTCAAGTGCTTTATTTTTTTCTCCCTTCTTGCAGTGAAGAGCTGTCAAACTGAATTTCAACCAAGTCACTGTGATGGATATCACATATACTGGGTAAAAAAAAAAAATCAGTTAACCCCTAAAACTCTACAAGGGCCTGTTTTGCAAGACATGAGCTAATTCATTGGCAGTTTATTATACAGCTTTAGTTGAAACTGAACAAGCAGGAGCGAATGAATGATGAATTTGCACCATTATTAATCTGACAATCAATTTGATTTCATTATTACCATCCATCTGGAAAGAAGGTGCTAAATAAACTTTGAACTGCTTTTTTTCTATATCTGTGTTATTATAAGAGGAGATTAAATGATTTCCAAACAGATATGTATGCAAGCTTGGAACTGCATTGCCCAACTAATACCAGTGATGTTGGTGGTGGAGGGTGGGGGGGGTCATTTAAATTAAGGACTGCAACTGTTCAACAGTGTATTGCAACCAATTCACTGTGAAAAACACCACTGACTGTTAGGTAGGGTGGTTCTGAAGCAAAGACACATTCTGTCTGTCTTGGGTGCCCATCTCTTTATATGGATGGAGTAAAACAAATTTCAGGACGCACTTACGGATTATGATCCCAAATAGCAAAGATTCCCAAATGCATGCTTTTCTATCTAGCAAACGTGAGCACACTATGCTATTAGAGGCTTGTTTTTTGCACATGACAGACAATATCAGTTGATAGCATCCTGATGTATGCTACTATCTCATTGTAATCTGGTTACTGTATAAATATATTTTATGCTGTTAGTTTCCAATTAAATTCCAGAAACATACAGCTACTGGATGGTGAACAATCACTAATAAGTACTAAACATATTTTAGCTATAAAGCAATCAAAACCCTTCTGTGTGCAACAAATATACATTAAGCAGTCACATTAGAAAACCTCAATTTTCCTGCAGAATGCAATTAATAAGATTTTCTTTTTATCATGTCCTGTATTCCCATGGCTGTCTATAATAAAACCAGATTAAGTTCATTCAAGTTAAGCATAGATCATATCACAGCATTTGAGCCGGTGGGGAAATATTTGTGGATAGTACCTAAGAATCACAGTGTAGCAATGAATTGGCAAGTACTGTAGATTGATAGTCAGAGCAGGCTTGACCACCAGTCCTGAGCTACAAGACATAACACAATCGATGGCATCAAAGAGCAAAAGGCACATTTCAATTTTAGGGCAATGGAGTGCACAAGGCGAGACTTACATTGCAATGATGTTCTTAGAGATGTCAGTGATTTTCAGACTGCTGTTTCCATTACTTGATCCTGATTCTTGCCCTTCCAAGAGGGGAAAGATGTTCCCATCGTCCGGCTTCTTGCAGATAATTTCAGTCTTGCTGCACACACAATTAGCAGGGCAAGCCAGCACTGAACCCATACAGTCCAGCCAAATGCTCCATAATAGGAAAATCCTCCAAAAACTGCACTTTGTAGGGCAAAGAGACACATCCATCTCAGGCAGCTGTTTTTCAACCCCAAAAAAAGGGGGGAGGAAACCAAGAGGAGAGAAAAATAAAATCTCAGCCTTTTTCTCTTGATGAGCAATCAGATGCAAAATCCTCTTGCAGCTACAGTCATCCTGAAATGGCTCAAACGCGCAGCGCTCTCAGCCCACAGAGATGCATAGTGCCTGATGCTGCTGCTGCCGCCTTGTTGATTCCAGATTGTTGGTTTATTTTTATTTTTTTTTATTTTTCCCAGGATGTCCAGAAGACTTCTGAGGAATGCAATAGAAGATGGGGAGACAGTGGGGAGTAAAAAAAAAAAAAAAAAAGGGTGCTAAAGTCACCAAGTCCCACCTACTGGGCAGATATCAAACTGTCACACCTGCAAAAAAACAGAAAGAGAAGGGGGGCAAAGTGGGATCAGGGAAAGGGAATGATACACGTAGATCAGAGATCAAACAGCACCATTTGCAACCTGATGTTAAAAAAAAGACAAATACATCACACCTCCCCTATAAAGAAAACCCACATTTTTCTGCAAGAAGCACATTCATACAGGATGTTCCTTGTCTCATCCCTGGATCCTGCAAAGCACAGCCAGTGCTGTACAGAGAAAAGTTCAGGATTCTATCCTCCTCCCTTGGATATTGTTACCTCTCTGGCATTTCCCTCACTGAGGATGGGTTGCAAATGCTACACTCGAGGGGTGGGTGGGGGAGACAGATTTGGAATTAATCAAGTTTGCTGCCTCTTATGGAAAATGAAGCTAAAAATGAAAAAAAAAATCACTGGTTATTTTTACAGTTCATGTACTATAAATGCGCTGGAACTGAATAGATAGGGTATGATGTGGATGAAGTCATATTAATCTGACATATCGGGATCTGCAGCAAATGTCCAAAAATGGTTTAAGTATCGTGGAAAAAAAAATCAAGGCTAGAGGAACCTAGAGAACGCTGCGATGAGCTGGAGGAAGCAAATTAAGATGCATGATGCATTTTTGGCAAGCACAGCAACCTAAGTAGATCCTAGCAATGCTTAATTTGCTGTGCCCTTCATCAATGCTCCCTTGGATGCCGCTGTATCATAAACGTGACTTATTCTTTCCCTAGATGCAGACACACATACACAGAGAGACATACAGAGAATACAGACAATGGTAACACAAGATGGACCTGCTGACTGGGGATACAGGTGCATGTCACTCTCAAACCCCGCAGATTGTAGCTCCAAAGACGAACTGCTGTCTCTTGTCCAAAGGAAAGGGAGAGAAAAAAGGTGGGAGTCTCAGCTGTTTACTGAGAGCCAGAGAATCAAAGCTGTGTGATCAGGATGAGGAGAGAGAGAGAGAGAGAGAGAGTGAGAGAGAGAGGCAGAGGGAGGAGAGTGGCAGACACAAACACACACACACACACACACACACACACACACACACACACACACACACACACACTCACACACACACTAACACACACTCACACAATAAACTAATTCTCCATGCAGTATGATGAAAAGGAGGGCAGCATGAAAAAAATCCCTTTATCCTAATCCTCTACTACTTCTTCCACACTTGTGGAATTCCCTCCCCACAGTCTGCATTGTTCTCTTAGATATATTGCACCAGTAAATCTGTATGTAACCAAAAAAAAAAAGTAGTATAAATATTAATCCATGTGGATAAAAATAAACAGTATATTAGACTGCTGATGGATAGTTATTGCCATTTATTTTATGGGGATTAATAACAGATATTAATAGTTATACTTTATGACATCAGTTTGCACAAACATATTATAAATTCATCACTGGGCTGTTTTCTTCTTCGAGTTCATCGGTTTTTATCCAGCAATTTTTTTTTATGGCAACTTTGTTTTGCAATACAGTATATTTTCCTAAATACTGTGCACAGTTTTCAGACCTGGCTATCATTGGTGAAAATATTTATTCACTGACTAATAAATAACTAAACATGCATTATTTAGTTCTGCTTCGGTGCAGTTACATATGTTCATCATGTAGTGGCTACTGTATTGCTATTTAAGAATTACAATCCCCATTCCCTACTGCACACAGGTCAAAGAGCAATGTACCAAACATGCGTATCTCCATTAAAGTAGTAGTCCATTTGTTTGTCCAGTGATTCGCCAAGAGTTTTGTTGGATTGGATAGCAATTATATGAAGAGAAAGTAAATAGATATACCAATCTTAATACCAGGCAAGTACCCATTCATTTAGCAGTCGTATTTATGGGAATATTAATTTTATCATGTGAAAAACATGAAACCACAAAGCCTATAGAAATGCGAAGTCTTATAAGAATACTAAATTTAAATAGGTGTTATCATTGCTGAAACAGGACTTCCCAACAGGGAGGGAACTTTATCTCAAGTTTGATCTTAAATGCTTCCAGGATATGTTATCCACCCCAAGAGAACTGTACAGTCTGTAGTGTTTTAAGTATTTTTTTTAGGAATCAGAGATCCATTTTTCATCTTCCATCTTCCAAATGTAATAGAGAAGTACGGCTATGAAGCTAGTGGAGTAGTGCAGTGTACTTGTCACTTACACACAATGGACCTAATGCTGGGTACACACTGGCCGACATATCGGTGTTCAATTGAACGGCTGATATATCGTGTGCATGTCGGCCAGTGTTTACAGGCGATATGTCTGTGAGCGATGTCATTCACAGACATACCGTATAGACTGTGCAGCACAGCCAATGGCATATATATCTGCACATAGTGCTGTGTGTACGGACGGTCAGCTGACACTTACCGGCAATTACACTTACTGCAGAGGCCAGTCGATCAGTCGATCTGTAGATATATCTTTCCAGCGTGTACCCACCATTAGTTACAGTATGAAGCCTCTTTATTTTTGAGTCCCTAGATGGCAATCCCATTGCACTTCCTAGAGCACAGTAGGCCTCTACAAACTAAAGGGTGCCTGGGTGCCCAGGTGGTGGAAAAACCAAAGATGTACTCTGTACAAAGCTGTGCACAGTGCAAAAGTTATATGTATATCTTTGTCTCCTTGCTCTTATGCCGCGTATCCACTAGGCAATTTAAATGAGCGATTGAATGATTACGACATCGTAGTCATTCAATCGCTCATTAATCGTGCACTATAATGTCGGAAATGACCAGCGATGCGCGCTCCCACTTGTCATTTCCGACATCAATCATCTCCTGAACATGCCAGTCAATCTGCCGATAACGACAGATTGGGCATGTTCGGGGATGAAGGAGAGTGCCTGTACTGAATGACATATCGTTCAGTGTAGGCACTGCACATTATGCGGAACGACTGTATAATTACAATGTTGTAATCGTACTGTCGTTCCTCTATCTGCTAGTGAATACGCACCTTTAGGGAGAGAACGAATGGGATTTATCTGGAGAGTTTGCTTTCTCACCCATGCTCATCAACACTGAAGGAATCATTGTCACATGTACGGTATGCAAGGTCTATATGTACTTGTGAATAGCATTGTCTATCTTTGTAAGTTCTAAAACAAATGTCAACATTTAGAATAAATATATTATGAATGCCTATACCCATGACATACAGTAGGCATGTGCTGGGGGAGATTACAGGTGAAGGAGGACTGTTCTAGTAGCCTTTCTAGGCCTGCACCTGCCAGGAAAACCCTACAGCAAAGAACAGATGCAGTGCCATTGCTTGTGCAGTGCTAGGACTGTCAGTGCACAATTTATGTCCTTCATCAGTAAGTCTAGTATAGAAGAAGGGTGACAGACCTGTAATTACTCCTTTCATCCGTCTAAGTAAGCACTGCATTACCTTTTGTAGGACAGGCAGATGTGTAGGATATTTTAATGGCAGGAGAGTATTTCAATGCACTTATTATTTCTATCACTTTTAGTAACCTATTAGCAATTATAGTATCCAAGTTTTATTAATGAAATTGGAAAATTTGTACTAATTGTGTAACACTATTCTGTTCAACATTTCTTCCCACATTGTTTAGGGATGCAGTCAGGATAGGTGTCGAAATCCAGACGCCTATCATTAGCCCCACTACAAAATCCCAAAAAGGGAGAGTTAGGGTAGGGAGAGGAGAGGGTTAGGGTACTTACCTGCTGCAGTTGGGATTTTGATCAGTCGGGCTGCCGGTATTTGATCCGTTGGCTAAACAGCCACAGGCATTACCTACCGATTACATTGTTTAGACTGGAGATTTGGTGAGATGGAGCTAGTGTGGTGTATTTTTTTTCTATATATCTATCTATCTATCTATCTATCTATCTATTTATCTATCTATAAAGTTGTTTGTATGTATGTTCATGATAAACTCGAGAACTACTGTACTGAGGAAATTTTGATCGTGTTTTCACTGAAATATGCCTTGAGATCCTCCGTGTAACATAGGTTACACACACACACACACACACACACACAAACACCCAATCCTGTCTCCTCATCAGGAAGCCATTACAGGGATAACTTACTGGGCTTCTTCCAGCAGCAGCTCATCGTATAATCTGGAGGGGCTGAGCTTGTGACTGACAGGCTCCGGAGGACCCCAGTGCAGGAGAGGACTGAAGGAGAGGGAAGGGGTGTGACCACCACACTGCCTGCATGGCTATAAGCATACAGACTGACTGATCTAACAGACCCTCGTATTCACTTAGGATGTAGCAACCAGCGCTACAGTCTCCCCACCAGTGATTACAGAAGCTGCTGGGCACAGAGTTGTCCAGACTCAGGAGGTAAATGATAGGAATAGGGGTTGTGTGTCCAACGCTAACCTTATATCTATAAATATGGAAATACGATGTAGTACGATCATGATCATGGTAAAACAATAGGTATTTAATAGGATATATATAAGGGAGTCACAATGCTCCTATAGTAAAATAAGAGTCAGGTTCTGAATAGATATCAATCTGTGGTGGAAACTGATTCTTACTAGGGTAGGTAAGATGACTCCTTTAGGTGTCTCTTTCCATAGGACACTAATGAGTGTCTACGTGTCCCTAGGGCCAGATTGTATGATCCCAGTGTAGGAATGTCTCAGAGTATAAGTATACTCATTGATTATAAAATGGGTTGCAGGTAACATAAGGGGGCCCCTTTAGGGGATCCCTTTCTGTATAACACTGAGTGCCTACGTTCTCCTATTATCACCTAATGTGACAACCCTTTGGTAATGATAGCGAACTGCCATCTCCAGTGAGACACTGGTGGAGCATGAGTCCTATGTACGATAAGTGTAGGGTGTGGGTAAACCCTCAATGAGGGCTGACCTGCCGTATGAGAGTATCGTACGTTCCCTCACTTGATCTAAATAACACTGCAAGCTAGTGTGTGTGCTGCAATGCAAGACAGGGGCGGTGTCCCGCTCTCCTGTCCTTACCGTGTGCAGTGTTCTTTCCCGCTTGTGCAGTGTCTCTGATCGTCTCCCGCCTCCACACGCAGCTTGTAGACTTCTCTGGGGTGCCTGTTGCCGGGTTAGTTATTAATGCACACAGTGTGTGCAAGCGCCGATGATCTGCTGCTGCATCACGATCTGAAGTGATGCCAAGTCTCGTGATGCAGTGTGTCATGTGTTAAAACACAAGGTGTTTCAGCCTGTCGGCCGACGGGCTGAAGCGCGTTGTGTTTTGACACATGACACACTGCATCACGAGACTTGGCATCACTTCAGACCACCCAGGCAGCAGCAGCAGATCGTCGGCGCTTGCACACACACTGTGTGCATTAACAACTATCCTGGCAACAGGCACCCCGGAGAAGTCTACAATACCGATTGTTTTAACATAAATTTGCATTTGTAAATTCATGATCGCACTACATCATATTTCCATTTTTATAGATATAAGGTTAGCGCTGGACACACAACCCCTATTCCTGATCTAACTGACAACCAGGTGAGAGAGTCCCCATCCACATAATACTTTAATGGTTGATTCAGTATCATTGAATAAAAATAACAATCACTGCATCATTGAATAAAATTAGTAATCACTTGGCAACGACGGGTAGGCACTGCTAGTATTAAATTTTATAGTAATTATGGGCTGTTTATATTATTATTACTTTTATTATTATACACATTGTCAGACTTTGCCCTTAACTTGCACATGGACATTTTTGATGCCAATAGGATTGTATTATTCGCCATTCATAGTCATTCCATCATTGGTGTAGTGACAAGGTAGACACTTGCCATGGGGTTACGCCATACTGTATTTGGAACTTAATAGTAAAATGGTCATTGGAACGTTCTATGCCCATGTCCAGTAGCTTTAATTTAAAGCATCCCATCACCTCAGTTTCCCTATTTTATCAGTTTCCATAGCAGCTACTTGAGCTTCTATGTCTATAGTTATTTCCCTCTGCATAGAAGTCATAAATATAATGGAACGACATTGTCATCTACAGTGGCTAGTACAGGTTCATAGTCTTACAGTACTATGTACCTTTCAGTGTGAGTCATTTCACACTGTGCAGCATTTTATGCTTATGTTAGTTTCTACTCACCAACTGCAGTAGCCTGTCCAGAGTTAACTAACATTATAAGTCTTTTTTACTGTTGTTTAATGCTGCACATGTCATTGCTTTGGGAAGATACAGTTAAAAATAATAGAAGAAAAACCTCACTGTGCATCGGATGAATTGGAAATACTGTATATGAGAGTTCATTACTGCAATATTTCAACTGCATCATCCATTCATCCAATGGTTTCATTAATGGTAATTTACGATTTTGCAAAACTGCAGTGAAAATAGTGTTTTGTGATGTCACATGCTTACTTTTGTATGAATGACCCAATTCGTTGCTGGGGAGCACATGGATTTAGGGATCAAGATGGCAGCTGGTTATACACTGGCAGATAAATTGATCGGCCAATTTATAAGGTGCCCATCGGCCAGCATGTACCAGCGAAATGTTTGTGAACGACATCGTTCACAGACATATCGCGTCGGAAGTGCTGCAAAGCCGATGGCCAATATATCTGCAGATATATTGGGGCATCGTGCTGAGTGTACGGGCGGTCAGCCGACCACCTGTGCACTTGCAGTGGCAGCCGCGGAGAGGGGGGCATGACACGCCCCCGGCCAGCGAGACCTGATGGTTGTTCAATGTGTATGAATAACCATCATCTGCAGATCACTCAATCTGCAGATACATCTGTTTAGTGTGTACCCAACATTAGACATGTCAATTTGATATTGCAATCATTGTTCTCAACTTTTGTTTTACATGCTGATGTCATCAGTGTTCAGCTTGTTTCCTTTTCTCCTTGTTGAAAGCAACAAGTTCAAGTTTGCAGTATGTGTTTGATCCAGTTTGTACAGAAATAAATAGTTCCTGTTTGATTATACTTTCTGCTGTTCCTATGGGTTGTAGTTGGCATCCAGCACACCGGGATGCCAATGGTCTAAATACCGGTGCCGAAATTCTTACAGGTCGGGATACTGGTGCTGGCATCTCAAAGGTAAGTGTCTGGGTGTTAGGGGGAGGTTAGGGTGCAGGGTTAGGGTTAGGCACTAGGGGGAGGGTTAGGGTTAGGCACTGGGGAGGGAGTGCTAGGATTAGGGTGCGTGGAGGAGGAGGTTAGGTTTAGGCACTAGCGGGAGGTTAGGTTTAGGCACCAGTGAGGGGATGTTAGGTTTAGGGTATGGGGAGGAGGAGGTTAGGCTTAGGCATCGGGGAGGGAGGATAAGGGTTGGGAAAATACTTACCCTTCATTCCTATGGGTGAAGGTTAAGGGGAGGTTAGGTTTAGGCACTGGTGAGGGGATGTTAGGTTTAGGGTATGGGGAGGAGGTTAGGCTTAGGCACTGGGGAGGAGGTTAGGGTTCGGCACCAGGGAGGGAGGGTTAGGGTAAGGGTTAGGAAAATACTTACCCTTCATTCCTATGGGTGTCGGGATTCTGGCTGTCGGGATGCTGCTGTCTGTATACATACCCAACCAGTTCCTATATATAGTAGCATATCTGCTAACAGGCTATGGGCCCAGGACTGCAGAAAGAAAAGACATAAAAGTCAGTACTTCAGTGAAAGAAAATATAGAGCCCATAGGAAATGGCTGCTGCTACCAGTGCTTCAAACAATGTCACAGATATTAATCTAAATAACTGGAGTTATCAGACATGGAAATTCAAAGTAAAGATGCTGCTCATAAGAGATGGTATGTGGAAATGTATTCAAGGGGCTAAGGGGTATATATATCAAAACTAAAAGTTATGCAGTGTTATTTAAGTTTAGAACTTGCATTGAGTTCTACCTTAATAATAGCGGCATTCATCGTGCCTCCATTACATAAGTATCTTTTCCGAAAAACTGTAATTTCTGTGGAGACAGTTTTCAGAATAGAGATATTTTCCTCCTGCAGCTCTTACTTAATGCTGCCTGTATTCCTGTCTGCACATGTGATGTCTCCGTGTATAGGATTATAAAATAAATAGAGTGCACTAGAAAAAAAATTATATATTTCTAAAATAAAGTTTATTTTATAAATGCACAGCAGCCATAATATAAATAATTACATGTGGTCAGGTCTCGAGCGCCGCAGCGGTAGTACAGAGGGTGCTATTCTCTTTGCATACCCTATGACTGCAATTTGTAGTGCCTCTCAATCCCAGAGGCTGTGGAGCGATGAACCTCTGGCAAAGTAAACCTGGCTACCCAGACAGCTGACTGCTGCCACCCCACCTCCCCACACTGCTGACTGCTGCCCACCCCCTGGCTCCCCGCATAGCTGACTGCTGCTCCTGTCTCAGCGCACAGCTGACTACTGTGCAGGCTGTCACCCCAGTGCTCCCCAGGTGAGTGCTCCATACACTTTAGCACCAGTGAGTGCTAAAGTGTATAAATAAGGAAGGGAAAGGGAATGTGGAGGGGAGGATGGATGCATGGATAGAGGTGGCATAGGCAGTACAGACACACTGGAGGGAACTGAAAAGATCCCTTTCCTGCATAAGCTGCATGTAAACAGCAGCTTGTGAGCACTATTGGGGGCCTTATGCTATCTCAGGATAGTGGACCTGATTCAGAGATGGACGCTAATGTGATCGCAGCTAATTCATATGCAACGCAGCTTTGAAAATATGCTAATGGTTCCAAAGATTACCCGAGCGCTGCTGCCTTCGTACATGCATACAACGTTGTTTACCTGTTTATATATCAGTAACATTGATGCACATTTTGTCCTTGCAGCAAGTCTGACCTGCCGCAGACTCAGCAGCTCTTGTGACATGCAGAGAGCTCTCATGCTGCATAGGAGATCGCAAGGGCATATTTATGCATGCCCATGTAACAGCATTTAAACCCTCAGACACACCTGCATTTTTCTGATTACCCCCCTGCTACCACCCCCAAATGCTGTCAGCCTGTCATTCACTTGATGAATTCCTATGTGCGTCCATAATTGCAATGTGATTGCAGCACATGCGCAATGTGGCTTATATGCATGCGCAATGGCAAGCAATCACTCTATCTGCATAAATATCAGCATTGTGTACATCTCTGAATCAGGCCGAGTGCACAGTTACACACTCAAGTTCCAAAAAAATTGACAATATCTCTCAGTGCAAATGATCAGATTGTGCTTATATGTAACTGTGATAGTGAAGGAGAAATGTGGAATGTGCTGCAGAAAGTACAGGCGACAGCTAATTTAAGCAATAATGTATATTTAATAAGAATGTTGTGATAGACTAAATAGCTTAAAGGCTACATCTTGCAAGATTATATAAGATGGTCATTATAGATGGCAGAATGTCTGCATTATATAGAAAAATAAAGGGCTTCCATTTAGCAGCTGGATTCAGTAATCTCCTAGAAAGCTATGAGGCACTTGATGCTAGACCAGATAATGAACTGACTTTAGAGAATATTAAAGGGAAACTTGTGGATAAATTCAAATGCAAGGTAGAAAATACAACTAAGCATGATACAGTATTCAAAGTTCAGGACTGTATTATTAAAATAACTAGTCAGAGACAAGAAACACATGAATGTTTTGCGTGCAAGAAACCTGGTCACTTACAGGGAGATTGCAGAGTCTAGAAAGTCAGAGTGAATCAGCTAAAGAAACAAGGTGCAAAGTAAAAAGTGCTGTTGGAGCTGGGAATTTTTTTTATGTTGAATGTGAATTCAAAACAAACACAGGCACAGTGATACATGCTTGGTGTATTGACTCAGGAGCTACTTATGACTCAGGAAGATACTTATGAAAAATATCTTATATGTGCCTAATCTTGATACCAATTTGTTGTCTGTGAAAAAAACCCTCAAATGTTTGTACTATTCTCTGAAATACTGCCTTCTGTAGAAATACTTTTTCTAATGTGAGGTACTTTCTGGAAAGTGCTTCTGCTAATTTGTTTGTGTGGCCTGGTATGTATGTTGCCTTGAGAATTATTTGTTTTTGCATTGACCAGTGCCAAATTTCCAGTGCATCTTTGCTTAGGGAAATGGAACATGTTCCTCCCATTTAGTTTTTGTAGGATGCTGTTCACAGGTTGCCTAGGCAGTTAAATACTGTAATATAGTGTAAATCTAGAGCTACCAATCTCTGAAGAGCTAGTTTTGCTTTTTTTTTGGATGGATCAAAGACCTCTTATTGCTTTGATTTGTGAGGAAGCTCCCCAGCCTGATGCATCTGAGGTTATTGTGATCATTGGGGCAGGATTTATTAGTGGTCTGGGATATGGAATGGACATGGTGCTCCAAACTGAAATTTTTTGATATACCTGGGAAGTTATGCTGATGTGGTCTGACCATGTAAGATGAGCAAATAGTGGGCTTGTCTGCAGTATAGGGGAACATGGAAGAACCCTTGTGATAGTGCTATCATGCTTCCAATTTCTGTAGCCAGATTCTGAATAGTTGGATATTGTTTGTGTTCCATCTTCAAAAGGAACTAGAATACTGAGTAAACAGTTTGAAAGTTTCACCAAGAACTATTCAAACTAGAGGAGGGGGACAGTGAACCAATCAAGAAAAAAGGAATCTGCTCCCCCAATAAAGAGGTATTATTTATGCTGGCAAATGGAACAGGAAGCATATCCACAGCAACAGAAGATAATTCAGAACAAAACATAGGCAGACAGATGAACATACCTAGGAACAGGAGAAATAAGCAAACAAAACTATAATAGCAATGTGTGCAAATGCTAGGAGCTTTGGAAATAAAATCCCTGAACTAATTGCAATAATGACAGGATGATCTGGATATTGTGGCTATTACGGAGTTATGGTGCAATGAAAATCATGACTGGGACATAGCTATACCAGGATAAACCTTATTTAGGAAGGACAAAATGGGAAGAATAGGAGGAGGAGTAGCAATGTATGTCAAGGAAAGCATAAATACTATGTTAATACATAGTATTGAAGAAAAAAACAAATCCCTTTGAGTGACTATAGAAACAGAGGAGAAAGTGACTCATTGTATTGGGGTGATCTACAGACCACCAGGTCAGGAAGAGAAACTGGACAATAAACTACTGCAGGACATCACTAAAATTGCATTAAAAGGAGAGGTTATAATCATGGGAGATTTTAATCTACCCGATATAAACTGGGAGGTGTCTGTGGCAAGTTCCACTAGAAGTAGGGACATCCTGAATTCATTGCAGGGAGCCTCCCACCAGCAATTGGTGAGGGAGCCCACTCGGAAAGACGCAATATTAGACTTAATACTTACAAATGGAGACAGAATATCTGATGTAAAAGTGGGTGAAATCCTGGGATCCAGTGATCATCATGCAGTATGGTTCAGAATAAAGACAGATACATACCCCATACAAAAACAAAGGTGTTAGATTTTAGGAAGGGTGATTTTGTATGGATGAGAAGATGTGTAAGCGAATCTTTGGCAGAGTGGAGGAACTTGAACATAGTGCAGGAGAGGTGGGAAAATGTAAAAAGTGCAATAGTAAAAGTAACAGACCTTTGTATCAAAAGAGTTAGGAAAACCACAAGGAAAAGGAAGCCAGTGTGGTTTGGGAAAGGGGTAGCAAGTATTGTGAATGCAAAAAAGATGGCCTTTAGGAAATACAAGCAGACGCAAAATAATAAGACAAAGAGGAGTATCTTGTAAAACAGAAGGAGGCTAAGAAAGTAATCAGATTTGCAAAGGCAAAAGCTGAGGAGAAACTGGCACAGTCAGTGGGTAAAGGGGGCAAAACTTTTTTCAAATATATACGCAAAATGAGAAAAACAAAAGGTGGAGTAAAAAGACTAAAGAGAGAAAGAGGGAGTCTTGTTGAGGGAGACAATGTAATAGCTGATCATCTTAATAATTATTTTTTTCAGTATTCACTACAGAGAGAGAGGGCAAGGGGCCACAGTTAAGTTGCAGGTGTAATCAGAAAAATGAGGTAGGAACAAGCACATTTACAGAGGAGAAGATCCTAACAGAACTGTCAAAACTGAAAGTGCATAAATCAATGGAGCCAGATGGGATACATCCAAGGATACTAAAAGAGCTTAAAGGGGTGCTGGTAACACCATTAACAGAATTATTCAATCAGTCACTAGCTACTGGAGTAATTCCAGAGGACTGGAAAAGAGAAAATGTTGTCCCACTGCACAAATGTGGAAGCAAGGAAGAGTGATCCTTACATCAGTAGTAGGGAAATTGATGGAAACTCTTAAAAGAAAGAGTCGTAGATTATCTCAAATCTAGCAATTTGCAGGATCCCAAACAGCATGGATTTACTGGGGGGAGATCATGTCAAACAAATCTTATTGACTTTTTTTACTGGGTGACTAAGGAAATAGATAAAGGGGGGGCATCGATATAGCTTATCTAGACTTTACTAAGGCTTTTGACACTGTTCCATATCGCAGACTGTTAAATAAACTGGAAAGCATGGGATTGGATACAAGATAGTTGAATGGATAAAATCATGGCTGCAGGATAGGAAATAGAGAGTTGTAGTAAACGGAGTGCAGTCTCAAGAGGGAAATGTTACCAGTGGAGTACCTCAGGGATCTGTACTTGGACCAGTGCTTTTTAATATCTTTATTTGTGACATTGCAAATGGTACTGAAGGGAAACTATGCCTTTTTGCAGATGATACAAAGGTATGCAACAGGATAAACACACCAAGAGGGGTAAAACAAATGATTGATGATCTAGGTAGACTAGAGGAATGGTCAAGAACATGGCAACTACAGTTTAATGCCAAAAAGTGCAAGATCGTGCACTTGGGTCTCAAAAATCCAAAGGCTAAATATAGTATTAATGGCACTATACTGGAAACTACTGAAAAGGAAAGGGATCTAGGAGTCACTATTTCAGGTGACTTAAAGAAAAGCAAACATTGTAACAAAGCAATTAGAAAGGCGTCAGATGCTTGGTTGCATAGGGAGAGGAATCAGTAGCAGAAAGAAAGAAGTGCTAATACTATTGTATAGGTCATTGGTACGTCCTCATCTTAAATACTGTGTTCAGTTCTGGAGGCCATATCTCCAAGAGGATATTAATAATTAGAGACTGGACAAGGAAGGGCAACTAAAATAGTGCAAGGTCTACACCACAAAATGTACCAGGAAAGACTAAAAGATCTTAATATGTATAGTTTGGAGCAGAGAAGGGAAAGGGGGGACATCATAGAAACTTTCAAATATACAAAGGGTTTTATCAAGATAAAGGAAGGAGACATTCTTCAAAGAAAGATAAGTATTAGAACAAGAGGACATGTTCTGAAACTGGAGGGTGGTAGGTTCAGGGGAAATTTGAGGAAAAATTACCTCACAGAAAGGGTAGTGGATAAGTGGAATAGCCTCCCATCAGAGGTGGTAGAGGCTAAGACAGTAGAGCAATTTAAACATGCATGGGATAGACATAAGGATTTCCTTCAGAAGAACTAAGGATCAATAAGGGTTGAGGTAATATGTTTAAAAATGGGGCAGACTAGATGGGCCAAGTGGTTCTTACCTGCCGTCAAATTTTATGTTTCTATATTTCTATAGTTTTATGAACTGACATTTGAACTGCAAACCACATTTCCACAACAACCTGCAATGAATAAGAAGTTGTATCTAGGATAATCTCCAGGATGGGAATCTGGCAAGTTGGAAACTAGTTTAGATTTGTGTTGGTTTATAGTGAAACCAAGGCCTCTAAGAAAGTACAGTGTCATATCTCTGATGCATGAGAATTTGCGGATCTATGTGTATCAATAGCAAATTGTTAAGATAAGCAATAAACTGGACTTGTTTCGATGGATGTGGGACAGCACCACTTTCATTACACTTGTGAAGGTATAAGGCCCGTTGGAGATGCCAAATACCATTACTGTCCACTGATATAGATTACCTTTCCATCCAAACCTTAGTAGCCTAGTGTGGTTTTGGAGGATTGATAAAGTATGGAAAGTGTTTTTTAGATCCCATTTCACACAGTAATCATTCTGCTGAAGTAGAAATGGCATTTGTTGCAAGCCTTCAATATGTAACTGTATATTTGGGAGGATGGGGGTTTAGAGACCGATTTAAAGCTTTGACATTTAACACAGGTTTGAAGGAACCATCTTGTTTCCTGTGAAATATGTGAATGGTCCAACCTCTCTTCAAGGGATTTGCACGTTCTGTATTGCTTTATTATAGGTCTATGTTTAAAGCATCTTCTAACCTGTGATTGCAATCTCTGAGAGGTACAGTATGCATTTTTGGTGAGGAAATCCTCTTAATGGCAAACTGAGGCCAAATTGCATTGTTTTTTTTACAGCCAATCTGAAATTATCTGTCACTAAAGGTTGAAAGACTGAGATAGAAATCTCTCTGAGGATAAGACAGTTACAGAGATTGCTACCTCTGTTAGAGGAATTCCAGCCTGCATGATTGGCTCCTCTTGCTCCAGATGCAAATCCTCCTCTCTGAGGTCTGGAGAAGCTTAAATAATGTTGGGTAAGGATGCTTGTTACCCAAGTCCACCAGCTGATGCTAGGTTAAAGCCTCCCAAAGATCAAAGAAGGTAGCTTGAGAGTGTGTTTTATTCCAATTCTGTTATAGAAGAAGTTGTTCCTTCTCTCCTTTTCTCCATGTTGAAAGCAGCATGTTAAAGTTGTCGGGAGGCAGTTATTAGACCGGTAGACTGAATGCCACCGGTCTAAATACCGACGCCTAAAGCCTGACACAGGATTTAAGATAGACGTCGAAATACCAATGCCTATCTTAATCCCAATGATGGAAGACAGACAGAAGCCAAACCAATCGAGGTAAGTCAGGCACTTCTTAACTGTTAGCCGCGGGGGGAGGGTTAGGTGTAGCCACCCCCAGGGGGATTTAGGGTTAGGCACCCCCACTGGGACAGTTAGGGTTAGGCTAGGGGAAGGGAAGATTACGGTTAGGTGCCACTGGGGGAGGTTAGGGTTGGGCATCCCCGGGTGGACTTAGGGTTAGACACCACCCCAGGAGTTTTAGGATTAGGCACCACCAAGGGAGGGTTAAAGTTAGGGGAGCAGAGGGGAGGGTTAGAATACTTACCAGCCACAGTCGGGACAGCCTCCTGTCGGGCTAGTGCAGTCGGGATTTGAACCAGTGGCTAAACAGCCGTCGGTATTTCAATCTCATTCCAAAGTTTTCAGCATGTTTGATACAGAAATAAAGAGTTCCTGTTTGATTATACTTTCTGCTGGTCCCATATAGTGTATCTGCTAACAGAGCAACTTTGGGAGTTTAGCAGTAAGCACTCCTAGATGAACTGGGTGAATTGTAGGTGTTTTATGCAGATTAGGCCCATGAGTACCTCAACTTTTACACCAAAGTGCAAAAACTTGTGTCAGAAAAAAATTATTTACGTGAAATGAGGTTTACAGCCCTGGTGACATCCCCAAAACAGCAGAAACAACCTTACATGTACAAAAAGTTTTGCTTAAACATGCGCAAAGTGTATATATCTTAACCGACCAACATTCACAGAGCATTCTCAAACAATATCTGTAACAAGCAGTTCAGTTTTGCCAGCCACTGTCATCACCTGCTATTTTTGCATACCTCTGACGACTTGGCTTTTCAGATGCCAATGTGTCTTTGTCCTGGTTTACATGTGTTTGCAATTGTGAGAACACACCCTCACTATTGAGTTAGTATGCAACCATCTTACTCTATCCAAGCATATCTAGATGCAGGAAAGAGTAAACGGCAAAAGCACCATTCTGCAGGAGCAATCTCACGTCATATTATTCTACACCAACTAGTGTCGGTTGCATTTTAAGCTTAGCAGTCTTTTCGCCATATTATGATAGGCTTAATCATATCAAGCATGGTCTGACTATCATATTAAAATCCAATGATTTTGTTTTATATTCTAAATTGTACTTAAGATACAGCTGATATTCAATAAACATTATTATTATTATTTTTATTTTATTAGGTGCCACAAAGTTTACGCTGCATAGGGTATATAGACAGTAACAGTAAAACATGACTAATCAATAGTACAGTAAATTTACAATGACATCTCATTGGACAATACAGGGCAAAACTGCCAAACTACTCTAGGTACTACATGGACTAGGGAACTGGGGTTGGGAACTGTTTCTTGACAGGCAAGTGGAGGTCAGTTTTAGGAAGGGAAGGGGATCGGTACTCAATTGACCTGTATCCAACAAAGGGCAAGCACACAGAGACAGAGTCACTGAAATGGACAAGGAAACATTTAGCACACTAAGCAAGGATAGTGCTGGGACGGTACATGAGGGAGGAGGCCCAGTTCGTGAGTGCTTACATGCTAAGGGGAGGGAAAACAGTTCAAAGGTGAAATGGTGAGAAGCAAAAGAGTAGTGATTTAGGAGAACAAGTGGTAGGCTTTAATGGAGTCTTAGAGGCGAGCATGGGAGGAGCTGACCAGGGTAGAGCAGATCAGAGGAAGAGCCGAGGGATCGGGAGGGAGTGTGCACATAGATGTAGGAGGGTGCAGAGTTAATAAGTGCTTTGTAAGTAAGATTCAGGAGTTTGATCTGGATTTTGAGGGGGGTGGGGAGTCAGTGAACCAGGTTGCAGAGGGTGGAAAGCTGACACAGAGTGGTTAGATAGAAAAATAAGATGAATTGCAGAGTTCATGATAGATTAAAGTAGGGAAAGGTGAATAAGCGGTATTTTGATTATTTTCATCATAATACCAAATATTTGTTGTCCATTATACCTGTACTCTGAATTATATACAGTACTGTTGTTGTTATTATTACATTTAATTTATAGGGCACCACAAGTTTTCCGCAACGCCGTACAGAAAGAAAAACAGGGTAGAACAGTACAGTACAAATAGCACTACAAATCTTGGTACAGCCATTGATGCAATGTATGCAATTGAAAACAGTGTCAGCTGAAATCTGTAGCTGTCAGCCTGGGTGCAAATGACAGGTCTAGTTTGTCTGAAAAAAACAAAAACAGATGATCGGGGTCCAGGGACAAAAACCCAAGGAGGATGTATAGCGGGTGTGCAAGAGAAGTAGTTGATGAGAACAGGAGGGAGGAAGGCCCTGCTCATGGAGCTTATAGTTTAAAGGGAAGGGAAGGGAAGGGGCAGTACTGTAATTTATGTGGATGACAACATTTGAAGATTAACTAGTGCCTCTTAGACAATGTTATAGTTCTGAGTGCATTGCATCTGTTCCCATATATCATTTACATTATTCTTCACTAATATTTTGGACCCATCAATCACCGGGTCGCTAGATATTGTCAGCGAAGTAGCAGTTTTTTTTCCCCTTCCATTTCCCCTTATTCCTCTTGTCTCTCTCTCATCTCCCCCTATTGCTTCTGATTTTCCTCCCTCTATTGCCTCACTCCCATTTCACCCTATTCCTCTGCCTCTCTCCTTTGTCCCCAAATCCTCCTCCATCTCTCCTCTTTTCTCTCTCCCATCTCATCCTAATCTTCCTCTCTCTTCCAGCTCCCCCTATCGCTTCAGTATTTCTCTCGCATCTCCCCTTATTCCTCCTCTCTCCAACCCATCTGCCCCTATTGCCCAGTCTCTCACTCCCTTCTCCCCTTATTCATCTTCTCTTTCTCCCATCTCCCCTATTGCTCTAGCCTCTATCTCACTTGTCTCCACAATTACTCCCCTCTCCGGTCTCCCTTTAATGCTCTAGTCTATCTTCCTCCTTTCTCTCTCCCATCTCCCTCATTTCCTCTTATTTTCCTCTCTTTGCCTTTCCCCCTGTTCCTCCCAATGTCTTTTGTTATCTTATTATAAAGGCACAGTCGTGTCCTTATATTTAGGCTGCATCTAAAAAAACGGATTTCTCCATAGAGAATTCGGAAGGGGGGCAGGGTGTTTAAGGGGCTACACCTCAAAAGCTATAGGATGTACCAAGTTGAAATTGGTTGGGATGGGTAGAACTGTCGCACGGTGCTGCATGCCAAATTTCAGGGCATAAACATAAAAATTGAGGATTTGGGAGTCAACTAAAGCTCCAACTGTCACATTTTTCTGACATTCTCAGTTAGGACCACTTTTCTGCTGTAGTCTATGGGGGATATTTGGGAAGGCATAACTCAGGGTAGGGGTGGAATTTAGACTTGGGGTTTGTTTTATTAGGTAGCTATTGTGCCAGGGTACGGTACATTAGAAAGTTTTTAAATTATTACCTCAAGAATGCGCCATTGTAGAGATAGGACTTTTCAACTTGTTGCGCAGCCTCAGTAGGAGCCTCCAGCAGGTGTAGTCATAGTGGCTTCACTTGGGTGCAGAAAGATTGTCGTCGTTTATGGGCGGTAGCTGGGGCCGTGACCTGGGGACAGGAAGCCGGCGTTTGCTGCGGCCGGGATGTGGGGGAGAGGGGGTAGGGGCTAGCGGGCATTAGCTGCAGCCGGGAACTGTGGACAGTAGCGGGCATTAGCATTGGCAGTGCGGCAGTGGTGGTGCAGGCATTAGGACCCGGTGGAGGTAGCAGCACACAGATGCAGGCTCAAATCTGAAAGTTCCGTGATACCTGCATCTGTGTTTAAAAAAAACAAACACAGAAGCACGGATGGGTCAGTGGGACCCATCTATGCTTCTGTGTTCAAAAATTAAAACAGTGTAAAAAAATGAAAATGGCATGGCCCCCTCCACAAAAAAAACAACCAGTCCCGCCTATGGAGCCCCAGTACTGGTTGTGCTAAATACAGGGGACATACGATGTAGAGGTCCCCAGTATGAAGCACAACCAGCACCAGGCTTTTCAGAACCAGTCCTGTTGCCAAAATACGGGGGACATATTACGTAAACGTCCCCCCGTATTTAGCGCAACCAGCACTGGGCTCTGAACCGGTCCTGTTTCTTGAAATACAGGGGCAAAAAATGCATAGGACCCCCACTGTATTTCCCAGAACCAGCACTGGACTCTTTCTAGTGGGGGGTTTATGCCACAGCCAGGGGAGCCCTTTCACCAGGCCCCCCAGCCGCAGCATCACTCCTAACCACTAGTCAGCCCAGGCCGGGGATCCCTTGAGAGTTAGGGACTCCTCCAATAAAGGGGTCCCCCTCTCCACGACACCCTAGGCCCATGATGATAGCCCGGGGCTATTCCCGGCACCCCTGGGCGGTGGGTGCTGGGTTGATTATGTAAAGTGTGGTGCAATTAAATTTAAAATATTGTCTTTTGCTGTGGAAGTACAGTTCCCAGCAAGCCTCCCCTGCATGCTGGTACTTGGAGAACCACAAGTATCAGCATGTGGGGTATTACGGGCGTGCTGTCAGCTGTAGTTCCACAACAAAAGCAATATTAAAAAAACACACAACACACACACCGTAGAAAAGTATAATTTTATTAAAACATACATGCATACACACTAGCTCACATACTCACCTATGTATCCCTGAAGGCAATCTGGCCTCTTCCCCAGTAGGTAATCCAATGGTGTACCTGTAATAAAAAATTTCATATTCAGCTCCTCCTATGAGTGTATCTGTCCTCTTCGTTCGAAAGTAGGCAAATCCTGGGTCTTGGCAAAAAACCCCACAAATTACCCGAGCCCACGGACATTAATAGTGTCCTCTAAGGACACTACTGCCCGAATGACAGCTCCGCTGTGGGATTTCAGTCCAGTAATCCCGATGCGGATTGCTCATTGGCTGAGAGAGGCGAGCCTTCCACCTCTCAGCCAATGAGTGGTTCTCACCATTGAATTGATTGTAATTTCATTGTTTTTTGAAGTTTGAGTGGCAGAAAATCAATAGGTTTTGTGAATTTTCGGATCTTGTCTAAGCAGCCTTAATGGGACCTGTGAAACCGTTAGGTTTTTTGTCTATGGAATATTATATATATATTCTGTGTCTATCTACACACTGACTGTGACAACAACAGTAGGGGGTTGGCATTCCTATGAGGATCTCCTATCGCTGTTGCTGGGAGAGGGGGAGAAAAGGAGGGACTATGGGGAAGGGATGGCCAATTGGAGGCCCCATTTTGATCTTTTGGATGAATACAGGATTGGTATCTCTGTATTTAATACTACTGATCATTTCCAGTATTTATACTGTGTTCAGCATGCACAGTGCATAGGGAGAAAAGGATAAAATGCATAATTAAAAAAATAAAATAAGAAAATAGGTCTCGTGCAGTTACAATGGAGATGCTGGAGAGCAAGGTAAGAACATTTTCACAACCATCATTATTTCTGGATTGATCCTATCGATACACCATGTCTCAATGATTGATCTAAAAACTGTGATGTATCGAAGATCAGATTGATCATTGATGTCCATCCCTACTATGGGGGGTAGGTGCAGGTACAGTGAGCACTATGCGCTCCTGCTGCCACAGTTGAAAGATCATTAGGTAGCCCAAGGGTAGACAAAGCTGTAGTAACTCATTGGTGTGTGATGATGTGATTACTGTGGCCATGATCACTGTCTGTGTAGTTGGGGGTGGAAGGAGGAAACCAGTGGTGGAGGGTGGCTACAGTGAGGCATAGAGAGCAGTGTGAGCCCAGCTGCTGCTAGAAGATTCTCTTTTGGCAGCCATCAGTGGTAGTTTCTGACAGATCACATGAGATGTATTACAAAAGCCCGGCTTTGTGTGGTCACATCAGGCAAATTTAAGTGCAGTGGGAGAATTTGCACCACCCGGGGGTGGCCAAGTGTCCCATGCACCTGTGCTAGACTGACCCTGCACACAATTATGTAATCAGAAAGAGCTGTTGTAACCTATAAGGTTGCATTGGTTTTCTTTTTTAACTTGTTATCAAATTGGATTATTGTTTATTATCAAAATGCTGTTTAGGTAATTTTTTTAGTGATGAATATAAATATGATAAGTTGTGTAAAGGAGAAGTGGACTTGTAATTATTCATCTTCCAGTTTGATTTGTTGTTAAGAGGCCTGTTTATTTTATATATAATAATTATTTTAAAATATTCTCCTTCAAACAATGAACCAGGGTTTTACATGTCTTTATTAAAATGTAATGTAACAGCAAGATGAGTTGTAGGGGGTTTACTGGAAAAAGAAAATCATGCTTAGCTTAGGCTCTCCTTTAAGCAACAAGTCAGTGCCTTGCTATTTCTGGATAAATACCAAATCTATTCAAAGAGCTTAAAAGATGCACATGCTTTAACACAATCAAAACAAAACAGGTCCCTTGTCAATTAATAATCTTCATGGGTTATACCATGATAGGGGGTTAGTGCCTAGATGGCAGGTGAGGTTAAGCTGTAAGAATGGGAATTTGGTTAGTCTACAAGAGGAATTCTTTGTGATTGGTCAGTTAGAACTAGGGGTAAGCTGTGTGATCTTGGGGTCTAGGATCTTTTCTGGGCCCTTATTTTATGTCTGTGACAGATAACTACTGTAAT
This sequence comes from Taudactylus pleione, assembly GCA_031769625.1. Lineage (NCBI taxonomy): Eukaryota > Metazoa > Chordata > Amphibia > Anura > Myobatrachidae > Taudactylus > Taudactylus pleione. The sequence continues at coordinate 3,123,192 of JAUIMM010000555.1, read as the reverse complement.
CACATCAAATGTGAGAATAACAGAAAATCACAATGAATATATTAATTAATGCTTGTGTGAGGAATGACATAAAAGTTGTGCAGAGCACCTTTACATTGTTGTTGTTTGACTGAGCAACGAAATTTAAACACTAGAGAAAATATATGTAGTTTCTCTGTGCAGCTGTTCTCAATAAAACATTGCTCTATACATCCCCATAAAATAGGGATATTCCTATTGATGGGAAGTCCCTAGTTACATAAAGCCATGTACATGCCATCCATAGTTTTTAGATAAAGCTCTTCTGTAGAGCTATGGACCCAGAGTGCACCTGCACAAAATGCATCTCTCAGCCTCCAGCAACAGGGAGCTTTGCAGTAGCAGTACGTGCCTTCCTATTTGCTTCACAGGGAGGGAGAAGAGCATGCCCAATTTAGATGAAGTTGTCCAAATGTCTTTTTATGTGAGTGACCAATTTACTTAAGGGCATAGATAGTTGTGATTGAGATGAACAGTGGAATTTGTGTTGTGTGAGGTGATAGAGTTAAACTCTGAACTTGTTCAATAGACTAGGGTGGAACACTTAGACTCCGGATTCTGGGATAGTCATAGACTAGGGAGAACACTTAGGCCCTGATTCAGAGCCGGACGCTCTGACCAGAGCGCTCGCTCTGAATCAGGGCCGTCCTATTTAAATTTGGAGTGGCCTTTTGGACGCTCGCATAGCTGTGGGTTACCACCCACAGCTTATGCGAGCGTCCATGATGGTGGTCGCGATGGTCAAGACCATCGCGACCATCGGGCTTGCAACGAGACCTTGTGTAGATCTATAGACTAGGGGGAACCCTGTGTAGATCTATAGACTAGGGGGAACACTTAGACCCTGGATTCTGAGATAGTCTATAGACTAAGGGGAACACTTAGACTCTGGATTCTGGGATAGTCTATAGACTAGGGGGAACACTTAGAACCTGAATTTTGAGATAGTCTTTTGACGATGGGAACACTGACAGTCATCCCTTGGATAAGAACCCACAGACTGCCATAGATGTAATGTGCATGGTACTGTTCATGGAGATTGGGTTCTGAAAGGAATGGACATCTAATTTTAAAGGTGCGGATTTAATGACACAGGGCACCTTAGATCCAAATAAGTTACAGGATATGGAAGGGGTGCACATGAAGTACATACAGGCTAAAGATTTGCAGAAACAAGTGAATCAGCGACTTGAAATGGCAAATAGATTGAAATGGGAGATGGAACTAAATGACTTGGAAGATGAGATGTGCTCTATGCACATTAAAAAAGAATCAGGACAAACTCAAATGGTCACAGAGTCAATGGTAAGGAAAAGGAAAGAAAGTCAGATTAATCTCCATTATCCTGATTGGAGATGTATAAATTGTGAATTTTCGGAACTGCCAGAAGATACCATATGTCAAAATTGTGGTTCACCCTGGCCTGAGTATTGTCCGTCCTGTAAAAGAAGTGACCGTTCTAAGAGAAATGTAACAAAATATTTAGACTTACCAGTTAAAAGAAACTGGAGATGTGGATATACTAATGGTTACATTACTGGTCTAGTAAAATTTGTACACAATGTAAATATCATCATCCAGAAGTACCCACCCCCCAGCCTGGTAATTGGCCCTACCGCTCCCTCTCCATCATATGGAGATACTTTAAAACCTACAGGGATTTACCCTATGATAGTTCAACAGAGACATGAAGGACAGGACCAAGTATGGGACACTATATGGTTTAAACCATGGACCAAAACTGAACTCAGAGCCGGCCCTAGCCAATTTGGTGCCCTAGGCAAGATTTTGGCTGGTGCCCCCCATCTATATAAATAGATATACACATGCAAATGGACGGGAGCACTCCAGTCTCAGTAAATGAAATGACATCACACTGATGCTTTAATGCAACGCTTCAGTGCTTGATTGCACTTTTGTCAAGCAAAAAGCTGCGCTGTATAGGCGTTGAATGAGCTATGATGTCACATGTAGGAGACAAGGCGGAAGTCCATGACGGACTCCCCTGATCTTCAGAAACCACTAATGGCAGGATTCTTTACTTCTGAAAAGGTATGTGTGTACTGTTATTCTTTGTTCACCTTGACAAAGGGGCGGCTGTGCCCCGAAACGTTAAAATTGTTCACTGTGATTATGTGAATACACATGTTTGAATATTAGAAGTCTCCCAGTGCCGTTGCTTGCTTGCATTCATGCATTGTACACTATTGAAATATTTCAGGAGGACTCCAGAGAATTTTTACAGAAACGGGAGAGTGCCAGTCTTACAGAACCTTATATATATATTATATATATATATATATATATATATATGTATGTATATATATACACACCTACACAGATGCAGCACTGGCCACTGTGATACCCCCAAGTTTGGGGTCTTCCATTTGTTATATAGGGTTCCTTTTTGCACTTCAACTCATACCAAGGGGTCTATATTGCTGATAGGTGTTAGTACTATTTAACCCCAGTTTTTTTATTTATTTTTTTGCTCATGTCAAAAGGGACCATATTTGGCATTCAAATAGGTGGTATACACCACTACTGTACATTGAACTTAGATTGACCCTGCTCCTGTTAGTCCCCACTGGGCATGTGCAGCCCAGGGGATGAATTTGTCCTCTGTCCAGCAACCCCTTAGCCTGAGAAAAAGCCCCTTCATCCATTGGTGGCCTGGATGACCAGGCAGAAGAGCCCCTGGGCTGTCTGTGTCTGGGCCCCCGTCCATTTACGAAAGTTAGGACGAACCCAGCAGGGAGAGGGTAAGGAGGACAAGGTTATAAATACAGTGTCCACGGAGGGCAAGGCGAGAGTGAGCAGGGATTTGTGTGGAGTGCCCGTTTGGATCCACCTGTTGGACTATGGGGAGGGTGCGTTTGACCACATATGTTGCCCTAGATTACAGTAACTGAACTCCGGGCTGGAAAGGAAGACCCCAGCGGGATTACGGAACCCAGCCTTTACAAGTGTCAACACACTTGACAACCACTCACCTTGAACTGGAGTGTGCTATGCTGCCGGTGGAGAAGAGAACACTGACAGCCGCCAGCTGCCGGGAGGGAGTGTCACGGTCGCAGCAAGGTTTGCCGCTTGGAGCCTTTGGGATGTCCGGGGATACTTCTGCTCCCGGCCGCCTGGAGGTGTCTGTAGATCGGATCGCCGTTGGAGTGGAGCTTATCACCACAGGCAGCAGGAAAAGGCAGATCGGAAGCCCCAGTTTGAGCACCCTCTGCCACGCGCTGCCAGAGCTCATTGGACCGCCGAGCCGTGGTTGAAGTGTGTGCGGAGGCAGGCAGGACCTATGAGGTGTGCTGAGGACCCAGGAGGAGGCCCCTTTCTTTGGCGCCTGACCAGAGAAGTGCCTGAAGACCCAGGGGACCTACACGGAAGAGCTGCCTATGAGACCGGGGAGTAGGCGCCCGCTCCATGAATTGGTCTTGGCCACAGCCTCTACATGGAAGGACCCCACAACCTGTAGCCAGAATGAGCTTCTGGGCAGAAGCTCATTCTGACCTGGCCAGGTGGCTCATGGTCACAGTCACGTCACCAATTAGTAGCTGCGCTGCCCAGCAGCAGGGGGGGAGGCAGTGATAGGCGGGGGCAGGGGGCAACAGCAGAGAGCCCTGGAATGCCCCTAGGCATTTCAGTCACCCTAGGCATTTGCTTATAATGCCTATGCCTAGGGCCGGCTCTGACTGAACTTTTATCAATAGTTAAGGATGTCCCTGACATTAGAAATCATCCAGTGGTAGCCTATATATACTTAGAGAAATTAAATACAGTCTACAGTATAGCACCACATGGATTGCTTTAGATGAAGTTATACATGCAGCTGCAGGTGAATCTACAGCAACTGAGATTTCTAATATAGACAATGTGCCAGCACCCAGAGAAGCTGCACAACAGAAAACAGTTCAATCAGGGACTCAGTGGCTATATAGATGCAAAATATTCTGCAATAGACTAGCAGAAATGCTTCTGCAAATATAGGCAGGAGAAGTGTAAAACAGTACAGGCCTACTATGACTTAATACTCTGCAGACATACAGACAGTAGCATAACTAGGGTATTTGGAGCCCAGGGCAAGTTAAAAAGACAGAGCCCCCACAAAGTATGTGTGTGTGCTGAAGGTGCGCACCAGAAAAGTAGGCCACTGGAAAATGGAGGCATGTCAGTATGAAACAACACCACTTCTCAAAACTATGGGAACATTCCTCTCCATTCTATATGCACCTTAATGCCCCCAGTATTAGTGTAGTGCCCCTCTTGCAATGCCCACTGTAGTAGTGCCCCTTATGCAATGTCCCTAGTACCAGTGCCTCTTATGGTGGGCCCCCTGTAGTATTGCCCCTTATACAGTGCCCCCAGTAATGCACACTTATACAGTGCCCCCAGTAATGCACCCTTATATAGTGCCCCCAGTAGTGTCCCTCATGCAGTGCCCCCAGTAGTGCCACTTATACAGTGCCCCTTATGCCATGCCCCCAGTAGTGCCTCTTATACAATTTTCCCAGTAGTGCCCCTTATACAGTGCCCCAGTAGTGCCCCTTATTCAGTGCCCCCAGTATTGCCTCTTATACAGTTCCGCTAGCACTGGTCCACCTGTGCAATGCCCCCAGTAGTGGTCACCCCTATGCAGTGTCTCCAGTAGTGCCCCTTATACAGTTCCCCCAGTAGTGGTTCCCCCTATGCAGTGCCCCTTATACAGTTCCCCTAGTAGTGGCCCCCCTATGCAGTGGCCCCCCTATTCAGAGCTCGCAGTAGTGCCCATTATACATGGTCCCCAATAGTGGTCCCACCTATACAGTTCCCCTTATACAGTGCACTAGTGGTGGTTCCCTTTATACAGTGCCCCCAGTAGTGGTTTCCCTTATGCAGTGTCCCCAGTAGTGGCCCCCTATGCAGTGCTTGCAGTAGTACCCCTCATACATTGCCCCCAGTAGTGGTACCCCCTATGCAGTGCCCCTTATACAGTGCCCCCAGTAGTAGTTCGACTTATACATTGCCCCCCAGTAGTGGTCACCCCAATGCAGTGCACCCAGTAGTGCCCCTTATATAGTGCCCCAGTAGTAGTTCCCTTAGTAGTAGTGCCCTCTATGCAGCGCCCTCAGTAGTGCCCCTTATATAGTGCCCCCAGTAGTAGGTCCCCCTATGCAGTGCCCTCAGTATTAGTCCTCCCTATGCAGTGTCCTCAGTAGTGCCCTTAAATAGTGGTAGTCCCCCTATGCCATATCCCAGTAGTGCCCATCACTAAGTGCCCCAGTAGTGTCCCCCCTATGCAGTGGCTCCCAATAGTGCACCTTATATAGTACACCCAGTAGTTGTCCCCCCTATGCAATTACCCTTATATAGTGCCCCCAATAGTAGTCTCTCTATGCAGTGCCCCCAATAGTGCCCCTTCATGTAGTGCCAGTGCCCCTTACATATATAGGACAAAGACACACAAAAAACCCCCCCACAACTTACATGAATCCCCACGCCTGCTGCTGTCTGCTCCTCTGTCCTTCTGGCCCACTATGCACTCTGCACCATGGGAGAGACATCATGATATCTCTTCCATCACCCACTGTGGGAGCTGGAAGGTGGATCTCATGAGTGAGCACCAGCCTGGCTCCGGCAGTGGGTGCAGCAGCCAATGAGTCTGTCTGACTCTCATTGGCTGCCAAAACAAACACATCGCTGGCGGGTAGGACAAGTGTACTACCTGGCGCTGGCAGCAGTGCTTGTTACTGTGTAGCAGTACACTGACTTGAAATCAGTGTCCTGGACCCGGCCGACGGCTCCCAGGGCAGGAGCCCTGCTTGAAGCCCCCACATTACTCCACTGCATACATATCACAGGTTTGGGTTGGTAGAGCCCAGAGAGATAAGAATTTTTAAAAGTACTCTGCTTAGTGGCCTAGATCCAAGAATAAAAGAGGAATTATACAAAAGTAGACAGAGGCTGCATATCTAGCACCCAATACACTTCTCACTATCTTGAGAGCATAGAGCAAAATCACAAAGAGTGAGTAGAAAGTGATACAATATCTGTCCCTCAGTCTGTGTATGTTATATCCACAGACAACAGAAATAATAGAGACTACCCTAGGTCAGGAAGAGGCAAATAATAGGGATAGTGGAAACCACAGGCAGATGAGGCAAAATGCAAGGGCATTTACTTTCATTGCTATCAGCATGGTCACATGAAAAGAGATTGTCCATCCCTGACAGCAAAAGGTCAGAGCCAAAAGGAGGACAAACTCAAAGTCGAATAGGAAAATGGCCCCCTCGTACCCACTCTGCCCGTGGTGACACCCAATGTTTCAGGACCTCAATGCACCATACCTGTAGAGATAGGACATGAAGCGACAATACCCGGCCTAGTAGATAGTGGGGCTGCCAAAACCATTGTAAGGGCAGCTCAGATTCTTCCCAGCTTAATAACTAATGATTATGTTGATGCTATTGGCTTAGATGGCACTAATATGCCATTAAAAAGACCCAAACCTCTTTTAGTACATTTTCCTACAGGGAAATCAGTGGTAGCCCAGGTGTTAGTGTCAGAGACATGCTCAGTCAATTTATAAGGTGCAGACTTATTGTCAGCCCTTGAATCAGCTATAATATAAAGAGATGGGGATTTAACAATTACAACTGGAGCAGGCAAGCAGCTTTTGACACCTATATGTATGCCCAGACATTAGATGCACACATTAACCAGGCAGACACCTGTGTAGAGGAAATTCTGACTCAAATACCAGATAATCTTTGGGCCACAAGTAAAACTGATGTGGGACTCTTGCCTGATAGACCAGTGTCTATACAAATCAAACCTAATATCCAACCTGTACATATGAAACAGTATCCTCTTAATCCAGACCAAACCATACAAGAATATGTACAGGCTAGAGCCTTGCTGCCCCCAGTGGAACATTCCCCAGTTCTCAGTTAAAAAGAAAATAAACCAGGTGAGCCAACATCCTATAGGATTGTTTATGACCTTAGAGAGGTCATTAAAAGTATGGTGATAGATAGCCCTATCATGCTCAATCCTCACATGTTGCTTAACCAAATCCCTTCATTGACTTGGCAAATGCTTTCTTCTCAGTTCCCTGACAGAGCATAGCCAACTTATATTAGTCTTCACATACAAAGACAAGCAGTATTGTTGGACTAGATTACCACAGAGAGGGGGCTACATCACCATCAGCCTTTTCAGAAGCCATGTCACTAGTCCTTAAAGAATGGCACCCTTGTAATACAAGCACAGTGCTCATTCAATTTGTTGATGATCTTCTCTGTTCAGATACTAAACAAGACTGTATGCAGGACACTATTTCACTATTAACATTCTTAGCAGAGAAGGGATGCAAAGCATCTAAAGACAAACTACAATTGGTACAAACTTGAGTCCAATTCTTTGACCATTGTATATAAGCTAGAGCCAAGCACATTACAGCTGAAAGGAGAACAGCCATTTCACTCCCCAGGACATCAAAACAGCTCAGGCAGTTTCTAGGCCTCATAATCTATTGCAGGGACTGGGAGTGGATTCCAAATGCATCACAGAAGCTTCAGATACTGTATGATACTCTGAAAGGAGATCTTAAACAAGGACATATAGATCTGACAAACAACCAATGCCTAGTTTTCACACAACTAAAAAATGACATCCTTAGTGCTACAGCTTTGGCACTTTCAGATTTTAGTAAACCCATTACACTTTTCTGTCATGAAACTTCAGGCCACGCCCAGGTTGTACTCACACAGGAACACAGGGGAAAATAAAGGCCTCTTGGATACTACTATTTATAGCTGGATCCTGTAGTAAGAGGAGCACCCTTGTGTGTCCGTGCTGTTGCTTCTGCAGCCATACTTATTGACAGAGTGGCAGATATTGTCTTAGGGTACCCACTTACAATACAGGTACTGCATGCAGACACTGAAATGCTAAATTACGCCCAAACCAGACACCTATCAGCTGCCAGGCTCACCGAGTTTGAAGTAACATTACTCACACCATCCAAAATCACTGTCAAAAGATGTACAGTTTTGAACACAGCTAGCCTATTACAACTGAGTCCAAAATAGGGGAAAATAATGATAATAATGATGCAGATGACAGTGCAGGAGATAGCGATGGGGTTGGAGATGCAAATATCCCAACTTTTTTCTCTGATGACCATGATTGTTTTGAAATAATGAAAATAGAGACAAGTGACATTCCCGTCATGGCTGATGTGCCCCATCAGAATGCAGACCTTCACCTTTTGTTGCTGGGTCACGTTATTATGTGGGAATGAGCTGCACACTGGTTATGCAGTAACCACAGAAACTGATATTCTCATACAGGAGGCTCTACTACCTTCCAGTTCAGCACCAGAAGCCAAGCTGTGGGCACAGGCAGCCGCCTGCATAAATGCAGCAGGGGAAATAGTAAATATTTATACTGCTTCAAACTATGCCTATGGGATAGCTCATGATTATGGTATGGTATGGAAAAGTAGAGATTATATGGGGTCATCTGTTAACCCTAATAAACATGCAGATTGCATTAGATTCTTGTTTGCTGCTCTGCAGTTGCCTAGACAAGTGCGCATTACAAATGTAAAAGCACACACCCAGTACAATACTATGGAGGTAAGAGGGAATGCATTAGCAGACAGGAAATCATAGCAGGCCACCCTGAAACCACCCCCAGTTAACGTGTTAACAGTATCAGAAATGATTCGACCACAGCCTTGTGCAGAAAATGTAAGCAAAAGCCCCACGGAAGGAAATAGCAGCCTGAAAAAGACTGGGAGCGGAGAAAAGGGAAGGGAGGTGGATGGTGAACCAACACCATTTCCTTGCTTTATTCACTCTACCCAGTCATGGCTCAGATACTTCATGGGAAGCTACATAATTCCAGAGACATGATGGTCAACACTTTAAACAAACATTGGGTAGCTCCTGGGTTCATGCAGGCAGCACAGGCCTATAGCATGGGCTGTACAATCTGTGCCCTACATAACTCAGGGAAAACAGTTTCTGTATCTACCACTACCACTAATGCTGGGCATACACCAAACAATTATATATCATGAATCTGTCCAATCTGGCTGGTTGGAATGAAAATCTGGTAGTGTTTGGGAGCAAAGCACAATCGAACATTTGTTCACAAATACTGGAAAACAGACAAAAATGTACATTCAACCAGATTGGTTAAATAAAACAAATTTAACCTATTTGAACAATCGTTTTTGTCTGATTTTTAGTGTTTAAAACCATATAATCGATTGTCATTTGCTCCCACACATTACCAGATTTTTATTCCATCCAGCCAGATTGGACAGATATCTGACAAATAATTGTATAGTGTATGGCCAGCGTTAGACATAGTTCCCATTTCAGACATTACAGATTGAATTTATACAGTTAGCAAAAGTAGCAGGCTATGAGTATGTTTTGGTGTGTGAAGACCTCTCTTCTAAGTAGCCGGAGGCCTGGCCCTGCAGGTCAGCAGACACAAGGACAGTAGTAAAAAAAATTGATTGCAGAAGTGATTTGTAGATATGGAGTACCTGAAGTATTAGAGAGTGACAGAGGTACACATTTCACTGGGGAAATGTTAAAACACTTCCTGGCTTACCTGGGGATTACACAGGCCTTACATACCCCATATCACCCCCAAAGCAGTGGCAGGGTGGAAAGACTGAACTATACACTTAAATTGAAATTGCAGAAACTAATGGCTGAAACCCAAAGGAACTGGTTAGAATGTTTACCCTTGGCACTATTCTCAGTCAGACATAGTTCCAGTGGGAAGCATAAACTTACCCCCTTTGAGATACTGTTTGGGTCTCCAGCTAAAATAGGATGTTATTTCTTTCAGCATTTGCAGCATGACCATGTCAACTTGGCACAATATGTCATCAACTTACAAGAAGAACTAACCAAAATACACCACCAAGTGTCTGCCTCTATTCCAGATCCCAATTTCTCAGGAGAAACCCATGACCTGGAGCCTTGTGACTGGGTGGTTATAAAGAAATATGTGAGGAAAGGATTGGACCCGTGATTTGAAGGCCCCTACCAAGTTCTTCTCACTACTTTTACCTGTCAAGGTGACAGGACGAGAGACTTGGATCTATTCATCGCATTGCAAGAAGATTAAGGGAAGTATTGTTTCACAACATGATGCTTAATAGATGCCAATGTATTGGTTCCAAACCAGACAAAGGTCTGTGGACTTTTCTGTATAGGTTTGACTGTGATAATATGGGTTTTACTCATAGATCCCTATAACCAATCACAGCCTATCTTCAGAAAGTTTTTCCACTATAATTGTAGTGAATAGGTGACTCGCTAACAGGAATATTACATATGATCATTCAAGGCTTGGTGCTCATGCTAATTGCTTATGTAGTTATAAAATTACCAATATGGCTTGTTAAGAAGTTGCTAAAGATTACATGTTTTTCTTCCAAGGACAAAAGTGCTGACATTGGTCTGGATATTCAAGGGACACCTTGGTATAATTCAATCAGTCCTTACTGCATCCATTGTGACCTCCAACAACCTGATGGTCTATGCAGCTGTTTCACATGTTGCTCCAGCTTATCACACTTATCAAAATTGAAGACTTCATATCCATGGCCAGTGGATTCATTGTTATTTTTTTCCCTCTTATTGTATATGTAAGATAGGGATTGATCCCATTTCTGTCAATAAGTAACCTAGAATGCTTGCTGAGCACATTACACATACTCTTACCCCTCATGCATAGTTCCCACAACAGATGGTTACTTTTTAGATCAGGGGTGGGGAACCTTTTTTCTGCCGAGGGCCATTTTGTTATATATAACATTATTCACAGGCCTGGTGCAGGTCACGCCGCCTCCGTGTAATGTCACACGGGGACAGGGCCACAAATCGCCAGTGATTACAGCAATACCTGGCGCATCCTGAGGATGCTCCAGGGAGCTGTAAGGGCAGCAGTGTGACTGTCTGAAGTGTTCTAAGGATGCTCCAGGTGGCACTGCTGCATAGATTCTAGGCACCCTGCTATCCAGATGAGGCTAGCAGAAGAAAACTCAGAGGGCCAGACCAAATGATTCTGGGGGCCTGAGGTTCCCCATCCCTGTTTTAGATGAATAACAGTGGACAGTATGTAGTACCAATGACAACTGTGATAGTGACACTAATGGATTTTTGATCCCACTGCTTGGAATTAATTAGGGTTCCTAAGTCGTGATATATGGGTCACTATGGGGGCAAATCGAGATTGGGAAATTTAGGTCATTTAGAATGTAGTGATTTGAACAAAAAGTTAACACTGCACCACATGTGCAGTATAAACAGGCCGACCTGGGAATAACCCGGGAATAATGCTGGACAGAGCCACAATGTGAATGGGGTCTGTCCATGGTCTGTCTTGGGTCGAAACTGTGTTCCAAATCCCAGGTCAGACCTGGGATTTTAGTGTAAAAGGAGTGTTATTGAGGAGAAACATTTTATATACTCCAGTGCCAGCAGGGTCACTATAAGACATTAATAGGCCATCCAATTCAGTGTCTAATATGTGGCAAAATATCCAATCTAGTAGCTGCATATGGCCCCCCTCCCTCATCCACATGGCTTGATTTTATGGTAGACTTTCTGCTGGTGGTTAGTAACAACTATCAGGGAGCTTGCAGCTTTGTGCCTGGTAGACAGTGCATGGTAGATATTCCAATCTGGTGGCTAGTTTCTGCCAGGGCCTGCAATCTGGTAGCTAGTGTATTGCTGGGCCTGCAATTTGAGGGTATGCAATCTGGTGGCTATATGGCAGGGGCTGAAATCTTGTTGCTAGTATGTGGTAGGATCTGCAATCTGGTGGCTATTGTATGGCAAGGCATGCAATCTGGTGGCTAGTGTATGGCATAAACTGTAATCTGTTGTCATGTATATGGTAGGACCAGCAATTTAATGGCTAGTGTATAGCAGAACCTGCAATCTGGTGGCTAGTGTATGGCAGGGCATGCAATCTGGTGGCTAGTGTATGGTATGGCATGTATTCTTGTGGCTAGTGTATGGCAGGACCTGCAGTCTTGTGGCTAGTATATGGCAGGGCATGCAGTCTGGTGGCTAGTGTATGGCAGGGCATGCAATCTGGTGGCTAGTGTATGGCAGGGCATGTAATCTGGTGGCTACTGTATGGCAGGACCACCAGACTGGTGGCTGGTATATGGTAGAGCATGCAATCTGGCGGCTAATGTATGACAGCGCCTGCATTCTTGTATTTTGTGTTTGGCATGAACTGCAATCTGGTTGTGAATTTATGGCAGGATCTGCAATATAGAGTATAGTGAATGCATGGCCTACAATTTGGTATCTAGTGTGTGGCAGAGCCTGTATTTAGTAGTTTGTGTATGATAAGACCTGCAATCTGGTGTATGATATAAGATAGGACCTCTGATATTTTCGATGGAACATGGGAGGACTTCCAATCTAGTCTCTGTGTACGTGTCACTTCTAGGATGAGAATTTGAGGATTAATAGAGGATTAAACAGAAGTACCAGGGACACTGCCAGTGGCAGCAAAACGATCAATTACTCAGCAATGTTTATAGGAAGTTACACAAATAGGCCAAGGACTGTTGTAATAAGCCTCAGGTACTAGCAAATTATTACTAGCAGCTATATGTTATTGACAGAACTCAGCATATATTTTCTATCAGAAATGAGCAAATACTAGAGTAGGGCCATTGTTTATACAATCAGGCTCCTCTTCTACCAACAGTCTCTATTGAGACCTTCTAATCTACCCACAATTGGTAATCTGTGATCCATACACTGGTGGGCCAAAGGCAAAAACTTCCTATTAGTGACTATCCTTAACTGTCACTAATAGGATAACAGAGCCAGACATGTTATTAGAGAGAGACAATCCTATATGGGACAACTGTACAACAATAAAAAATGCAATAATTGTATTCATACAAAAGGGTCTATTTATCAAATGAAAATTGTGGGATATATTCCATGAAAAGAGCTGTTTTTGAAGAATACTTGCAAATATTAAGTGTGCATTGAATGTACTATCGAGGGACCACATCTATCCGCCTCCTGCAGCGCCCCCCCTCCCCGATGCATAGTTTGGGAAGGGAGGGCTGGGCTAGGGAGAGATGCTGCTGTTCTCTCTCTCCCAGCATGAAGTGCCGGGTGGAGTGATCACATTCACCCACCCCCCCAGACACCAGTGACACCACACATCGGACACTGGCACTCCCCTGTGCGGCCTGCTTTGTAGCAGCGAATATATTATATATTTTTCTTTTTAATAAGGAGCAAATCTAGCCAAACCTCCCTGAGTTGACCATGCCCCCTGTACAGGGGCCTGGAAGAGCTGTCAGCAGCCCTGGTGCCTGGGACCAGGAAGCAGTGCAATAGTGTTATGCTATCACACTGCTTCCAGCTCTTTGCCAGGATGGGCTCTTATCAGAACTCGTCTCCTGGCAAGAGAAAATTTGTACGTTTGTGTGAACTTATTCATTTTACGCAAAATATATTTGTCACATTCTCATTTTAATGTGGAGTGTGATAAATATGCCCCAAAATGTTTGAATAGAGGCAAAAAAACATCTGCACACAAGCATAGATTCAAAAACAGGTTTTTTTACAACTAAAATAACAATACACTAGTCAAGGACGGGGTCAATTTTTGGAGGTGTTTTAATGCTAAATGAGTAATTATCAATATTATATGGTTATTTCAGGATTTACATAGGTGTTATGTTTCAATTTATGTTTGCCAAGTAAGCAATTTCTCAGCTCTGATTGATGTAGCTGTAAATACAGTATGGAGAGGGATGAGGATGTCTGGACTGATTAATGAATCATGCTACTAGTACTAAAAATTAATGGAATAATCTATTGAAAATAAATTCTCTCCATGTGCTTGCCCTTATTAGCAGCAATGTGGGCTTCAATTGGTAAATGAAAGCTCGTACCCCCCAAAACAGCAGTGCATATAACCATAAATACCAATGTATTTCAATTAAAAGTGTGGGAACATCTACTTTTCATGGAAGGGTTTAAAAACATGAAGAAAATATCATTTTCCTTCTGAGTGATAATTGTGGAATTTTGTTTTGATCAGAAAGGAGGATGTGAGCTGTGAAACCACAGAATAAATGTTCATTTGGGACATCATGTGCCCATTATTGCATCATTGGAATAGGTTTATGGGTAAGTTCATACATTCTTCAGTGAAAACGGCGGCTTCTGCTGAAGTGCAAACTCTTGCACTGGTCAATAAAAGTTGGGTGGATCCAGCACCGTATCTGGATGGCAGCCGCCCTGTGCAGCACTGCCGCAACTCTCGCTCACTCTCTGCCCCCCTCCTCCCCCTGAGTGCTTACCTTTCCTTCCAGGAGGTGGAGGGCGGTTAGGATCCTGCGCCGACTTTCTTCGTGCACCGCGCACCACTGCCGGAGGTCTCTTCCTGCAGACCTCCGGCACCGGGAAGTGTGTGGCCGGTGCCGCTGGAGGATTCTGCCCTGTGCGGAGGCATCGGCTGAACCACCCTCCCTACGGCCCTGGGTGGACCAAGTGTATTCCTTGCTGACAACACATATACCACTCACGAGCCTAATTTTGCACAAATGTGTGAAAACGAGATTAGTGTTTATGTACCTAGAAGGAAACAAATGAGTGGAGATGCCACAGTTAGAGGTTCCAAGCTTTACAACCTTATTTTCCCCATACTAATAGTATATGTAATAGGTTCTGATTCCTGGAACGGCATGGTAATAGCAATATAGCTTATAAATTTAAAGTGGCAATTTGTTTTAAGGCAAAAACAGGATGGTTTTGCCTTAAAACAAGTTGCTGCTTTAAATTTAGGGGCCATATTGCCACAGTCACACCAATTTCAGGAAATTGGAAGCTATTACATATTATATATTACAGCTATTAGGTCTTCCCTACAGTATTATTGTGACACATTTTGACCCTGTCTGTTGCACTTCTGCAAGAAAATTTATTTCAAAGTGAACTTCAACCAACTAAATAAATATCTTCACACACAAAAATTGCAAATATAATTGAGACATATTGACCAATTGTTATAATTGTTAATTTAAGTCACAAAAGATGATAAACCAAGTAATATTTTAGGAGAAAAAAATAAATATTAATATTATTAAGGAGAGTTGTCCTAAATTGCTAGAAGTTTGTAAATGTTTTATTGTTTTTAACCATGTGCATTTAAAGTGCCAACTGTAAGCTCACATAGCTAGGTGCAGATTAATGTTATGGGGGCAGATCAATGCAAGGGTGTATATTAAACAGAGTAGTAGGCACGCTTGCTAATCTAACGAAGAACTGCAATTCCACATTTTTTCATTTGTGAATGACCCTCAGTGTGTTGGCATTCATACACAATGTGTGTCAGATCCTTGGTGTCATATTATTACTAGAGATGTGCACAGACCCCACTGTTTTTTATTTTAGGTTCTACATCATAGTTGTGTTTTGATTTTGGGAAAACCACCTTCAAGTGTTTTAGTTTTATACTTTAAAAATTGATAAAAACAGCTAAAATCATTTCATTTGGGCCTGGTTTTGTTCCTACAGTATTATTAACATCAATAACATTAATTTTCAGTCATTTCCAGTCAATTCTGACCACCTCATAGCTTACAATATTGTTTCCACAAATATTGGCCAAAGGCTGCAGTGAGCTGACTGGCTAAACTAAGCGACAGAGTAGTGGCCCAAACACATGGCAGTTTAAAAGAATATAGCGCATCTATGAAACATAGTGGCAAACAGGATGACAGTTTAACAAACTATACAACCCTAAAGAATGTTTTTGTTAATCAAGAGCTAAAAGTAAAAGACTAGTACAATACAAAATATAATCAATTATGAAATCACAGGCCTCAGGCCAATATAAATTGATAATTTTAAGAAGTGTTAATTAATGAATTAATAATTTAATAACAAATGTCTTCAACCAGCAACTAGCAGGCCTCCGGCCAATAGAAATTTATAATTGTAGAAAGTGGAAATTATTAAATAATAAAATAATAACAAACATCTCCAAACAGTAAATCACAGGCTTAATCAAATCAAATCATACATATAAGATATAAGTACAAGATACAGAACATCAATGCCTGAGACAAGTATCTGTCCAGAATAAGATTTATGCTGCTACTGTGACATCTAGATGAGTTAAGAAGCTGGAGCTGAAACTTTAACATCTACTGAAGGAGGAAAAGCTGAAATGAGCAACTCGGATGATCTGTACTTGTCATAGTCAATTAGGGGGAATATTAAAGAGTCTTGTTACCAGAGGGTGGCTATTAGTATTTCCATAAGCTCCGTTTGGCTGGGACATTTCACTGACTTCATTTTTTTCCCTAATAGTTTACACATATTCATAATGTAGCCATCACTATTTACATTCATTGTTCGGGAGCATAGTGGTGATAATTGCATGTAAACTTATAACCTTGTCTTCATGCATTCAGAATTTTACTTTCTATTAATATTATTTTGATTTGGGCCAAAACCCCCCAGTAAAGTACGGTAATAATAAAATACTCTGTCTGTAAAGCACACACAATCTTTGCAAAACCCTTAATGAAAAGTGGTGCACAGTGGAATTGTCCTTGTGATATGTTGTATATTAAGAGGATATACACAGTTTAGAAAACCAAGCACTTCAACAACAGAGACTGCCACTTTTGTGGTTGAAGTGCTTAGATTGTTTGGGCCCCCACAAAAGAAAACATCTTAGAGGTTTGGTTAAACCAAGCTATTAATGGGCTTAAGACTAATAGTGTTAATCATCCTCACAGTTGGAAGTTGTCACCATCCTCATCACCACCTTAATCACTGTTGTCAATATCATCATAATCACATGACATTAGCTCATCTCCACTGGAATTCACAATTAAAGTCTATGTTTGTTGTAATGGTGACAAAAGTCTCTCTCCTATGTCCATCACTTAGAAGGTTCCCAGTTGTGCTAAACACTGTTTCCAAGTACACACTGAAGGGTGAGCAGCTTAAGTATACCATAGCTAGTTTGTACAAGGGGCTCCAAATTGCCCTTTTTCTCCCAATATTCAAAAGGATTGTGCATGATGTTAATTTGTACATTATCATTAATCATTTACACTTCTACTGATGCTTACTCACTGTAGCCTCTGCACCTGCTGAGTAAGCAGCATACACAGCATGTGGCAGAGGCAAGGGGGACACATGAACTGGGCTCCCAAGATTCCTGAGAGCTCTACTGCTTGTGAATAAGCTGGTGTTGGGTGATAGATACTGCTGCTGATGGTGATACACCCACCCAGTGAGCTGCCACAGTAATGTAATCTTTAGTTTGACCAGTACTGCTTCCCCATATATCTGTAGTTAAGTGGATAATCAATACAATGGGTTTTGTCCCAGTACAGGTGAGGGAATTGTTGTTCTGGTGAAATAGAATTGAGATGGAATTTGGTAGCATGAACACATGATTTCAGATAATTGTCTTAAACCAGATGGATTGATGGCGCATATGGAACACAGGTCTAATGCTAGCATAGCCTTCATGGCTTCAGTGATCTGTTGTACAACAGGATGGCGGCTGTCATGCTTGATTCCTCATGCAAACTATTGTTTCACAGACATTAGTTGTATGAAACTACTAGTTTTCTTAAGATGGCCACACATCTAAAGATTACCTGTCCAACCAGCCAACTAGTTGATTGGTTGGAATGAAAATCTGGTAAGGAATGAAAGCAAATGACAATCAGCAATTTGTTCCCAAATGTTGGAAAATGGACAAAAACTGTTGTTTGAACAAATTGTTTAGATCAACCATTGAACAAACTTGTCTGACCATTTTCATCTGTTTTCTGGCATTTAGGAGCAAATTCCTGATCATCATTTACTTCCATACGTTACCAGATATTCATTCCAACCAATCAACAAGTTGGCTGGTTGGATGTAAGTTGGTCTAGTGTGTGACCAGCTTTAGTCCCCTTATGTGATGAAAATTTGCCCCCAGCAACAGCATCCCTAGCATGCAATGATTCTTCTTGGGGCTCCTGGATAGGAGTTTGAGTGTGTGTGGTTTTCTGCAAAACCGAAATGCTCATCTCTAATTATTACACACATGCTCATTGCTACTCTATGATCTACAACAACATATGCTCATGCATTTACAGCTGACATTGTTCTCGCTATTTCTGCATACCTTAGTTCTCCTTTTGGTTCTTTAAGGTATTTCAGTCTATACCAAATTGACCCATTACAGGTTAAGTCTCCCATATACAAAATACTTGGGACCAGGGGTATTTTGGATATCAGAATATTCCGTATTTAGAAATATTTGCATACCATAATGAAATATCTTGGGAATGGAACCCAAATCTAAACACAGAAAGCATTTATGTTTCATATACACCTTATACACACAGCCTGCAGGTAATTTTATACAATATTTTCAATCATTTTGTGACTCAAACAAAGTTCGTGTACATACATGAAATTCATTTATGTTTCATATACATCTTATACACACAGCCTGAAGGTAATTTTATACAATATGTTTAATAATTGTGTGCCTTAAACAAAGCTTGTGTACAAAGAACCATGAAAAAGCAAAGATTTCACTATCTCAGTCATGCTAAAAATATTCCGTATCCCGGAATATTTGGATATGGGAGACTCAACCTGTATTGTAATTTATGAAACTTCATCCTAATTTCTGTGTCACAACTTAATTCAATTTTAGACTATGATTGTACTCTTCCTTGTTTAAAACTATGTATGTTGTATTCTCTGTATACTATACTTATTCTGCCAGTGGCATTGTTCTATTAAACTTTACAATTCTAAGCTGTTTGGCTCTTTGTCTGCCTACTTAGAGACGTTATGGGCTACATACATTAAGTCCTGGTGGTAATTCCATGAGTCTGCTTGTAATAAGGGAACAATGACTAAGAATCACAATTACCATGGTAAATAGTCTTCTATGTGTTCTCTATAAAGCCTTGTATCCATATTTTATAATCTGTAAATGTCAGTCACAATATCTGACATGTTATTATTGTACAGATGAATAGCTTGGCAGAATATATTTACATTTGCATTTTTTAATATTACAATTATTCTGTTTAGTTATATTTAAACAGTCTCTGCATCAATTGTAATGTTCGGACAATTACAGTAGGTATTCAATCCCAAATCAGGTTTTTCGGGTCATCTCACAAGAACATTTTTGTATATTCAATTTAATTTTAGATAGCCTGTCTTAGATGAAAATAGAGTTTTTACTAATGTTTTCAAAATATCCAGCACTAAGGCCCTGATTCAGAGCCGGACGCTCTGACCAGAGCGCTCACTCTGAATCAGGGCCCACCTCCATAATTATGGAGCGTCCTCCTGGACGCTCGTATAGCTGTGGGTCACCACCCACAGCATATACGAGCGTGCAGGTTGATGGTCGCGATGGTCTTGACCATCGCGACCATCGCCACTGCGAGCCGAAGCCTGCGGTTGAGTTTCTCAACTGCAAGGCCCGGAGTGATTTTGGCTCTATCAGAGCCAAAATCACTCCCACTGACATCACTAGTGATGTCAGTGGGGCCGGCTTCTGACAGTAGGCGTTCCCTTGGGAATGCCCCCGTCTGGGAGGCACGCTCCCGGCACGTCCACCAAAGGGGGCGTGCTGTCAATCAACATCGACAGCACGCCCCCTTTGATCAGACACAACGAGCGAAGGAAAGTCCTTCGCTCGTCGCGTCTCGCGCATGCGAACGACGGAGCTCCCTCCGTCATGTGCATGCGCAGTGCACACCATCGACCCACTTGCGAGCGGACAGCCGCTCGCGAGTGGGTCTAAATCAGGCCCTAAGCTCACTAAATTAAATATACAGTATATTAGGAAATCCAGCACTACACTGAATAAATTAAATGATGTACAATATTTCTATAAGGAACAAAATAATGCACTCTTAGGGAATAATGCAGAATAATGCACCGAACGGACCCCGATAATTAACATTCTAATTCGTCGCGGCCACCGGAGCATTCAGCATTGCTCTGGCGCGGTGGCATCTCATGTGAAATCAGCTGCCCCCTAGAGCGGCTTCACTGCTCCTTTTCAGAGCAGTGAATCTTTTCACTGCTCCTGTCGGTGCAGTGACGGCGGTGCGCATGCGCTACCTACAGGTCACGCATGCGCACAAGAGCCCCGACGTCCGTCGGAAGGAGCCGGAGGGATCCGAAAGGATCCCTTCTCGCAACCCGAACCTACTTCCCATGGGGAAGAGCGGGTTGCGAACCCAAGCGGGGGTATTCGCCATCTTCAGATGTCAGTGCAGTCAAGCTCCGAAAATATCATATTTTCAGAGCTTGATGAATTCTGTCCCCATACTAGTGTATGGGGACAGCAGGCCATTCCACAAACAGAATGCGGAATGGCCGAAATAATTAATTGTCACAATTGCAGGTGAAAATGTGCTTTTTCACCTGCTTTTGTGACAATTAAGTGATGATGAATAGGCCCCTAAATGGTCATCCACTGTTTATTTATTACCAGTTATTTATATAGCACACACATATTCCGCAGCGCTTTACAGAGAATAGTTGGCCATTCACATCAGTCCCTGCCCCAGTGGAGCTAACAATCTATGGCCCTCATTCAGAGCCGCTCGTTAGCGGCAGTACGCTCGTTCCGAGCGATGTTTGCACATCTGCGCATGCGTACGGTTTTTAGTACGCATGCGCGAACCAGTCAGTGCGGCCAAAAATCGTTGGTACGCAATATAGCGAGTGCCTGCTATTTTGAATGACAGTATGAGGCGTATGTGGGTGGTAACAGGGGAAGGTGCTTGAAAATGGGGAGTGGAGATCCGAACGCAGGCGTGCTTAAAGGTCAAAACGGGCATTTTATGGGTGTGTATATTTAAAACAGCAGCGTCATTGTTCACGTCACTGGGTTATTTTATAGCCAGAACTGCTCGCAAATTTGTGGTAGCAAACACCAACCACAAGAATAGCGAGCAGTTCATACGCTGGTCGATGTACTCGATTAATCTAATAAATAGCGGACATGACGTAGGATGCGAGCGGCCAGGGGGCGTTTTTAACAAATAAACGAGCGTATGTTTTGCTCGCTCGTTCAGACTTAGAGGTGTGAACAGACTACAATGTGCGTACGGATCATTTGAATAGCCACCCCTTGTTTTTAAACGAACGACCGCAAATAGCGAACGGCTCTGAATGAGGGCCAATATTCCCTATCACATGCGCACACACACACATACACACTAGGGTTAATTTTTGTTGGGAACCAATTAACCTGCCAGTATATTTTTGGAGTGTGGGAGGACACCAGAGTACCCGGAGGAAACCCACGCAAGCACAGGGAGAATATACAAACTCCGCACAGGTAGGGCCATGGTGGGAATCGAATCCATGACCTCAGTGCTGTGAGGCAGTAATGCTAACCATTACACCATCTGCGCTGCCCACTATTCTTTCTGGGTCACCGAAAACCCAAGACCTTAAAATAAAATTAGTGTTATCATGTTAACATCTGATATCTATAGTTGACAGCAATGACTGCATACAGTATGGAAGAGAACAGCAATGCTTATCATAGTGACTCAGGGTAATTCAACTCTGTTGAACTAATCTTTTAAAAAGTTTTTGAATGTTTGTTGTGTATGATTCTAGCCAGACTTACATAGTCCCAAAATATCTCAGTAGAAATTAATGGTTTGACAAATATTTTGTTTCTTTTACAGCGCATAGGCGCTTTTACTATAATTTTATTAGTTCAATGGAAAAAGAACATTACAGTGCACGGTGTAAGATAAATTAGTAGTTTACAGCTAAGTCACAAGATAAAAAGCCAGTGAAGGCCAGTTCTTGCTAACTTCAAGCCATCGGTCACTGGCCTTTTTGCTTTTCATACTGCAGCAAATTACTGTAATAATTTCTTGTATTAAGATCAATAGTCTCTATTGAATGTTGTGGATATGCCATATGTTTATGTCATTCTGAATTATACCTCTTTTCTTCCTGTTATAGCTATCTTAGCATCAGGTTTTCATATCACAGAGGGGAGGATTACAGAATGTGTGTTTCATTGTATTGTACACAGGGCCTGATTCAGCAGTGGACGATAATGCGATTGCAGCTGTAATTTCGCATGGAACGCAGCTGCAAAAATATGATGATGTCTGCCAAAGCTCAGCCAGCACAAAGACGCCCACTGCTGCTTTCTCATATCCGTCCATCCTCGCACTCCTGCGTAAACATCGGTACCATCGAAGCACATTGGTTAGTCACGCAGTATTTACAACAAGCCTGACCAGCTGCAAACACTGCAAGTCTCCCCGCACGCAGAGAGCTCTAATGCTGCATATGCTATCACATATAATCAGCAGAGTATTTATACTTTTGGGCTGACAGGGTGGAATGAGCTGTTTTAGAGGCACCACTGACCAGCTGATTTCCATTATGTACTGTGCATAGATTTCACTATTGCTCGTATGTTATAGTAGGATCCAGTCAAAATACCAACAGTCGGGATGCAGGCGCTTAGAACACCTGTCAGAATCCTGGCACCGGCATCCCAACGGTAAGTACTGTGGTTGAGGGGAGGGTTAGGGATGGGGGTTAGGGTTAGGCACTAGAGGGAGGTTAAGAGTTAGGCACTAAGGGACGAGAGTTAGGTATAGGGTGCGGGGAAGGGGGCGGTTTGGTTTAGGCATTAGTGGGGTTGTTAGGTTCAGGCCCTGGGGAGGAAGGGTTAGAACAGGGCCGGCAACAGAAATCTTGGGGCCTGGAGCAATCATGTTTCTCCTCCTAGTAGGTACATGCGGGTCAGCATTTGGTTCAACCCCTATGTCTCTCCAGCCTCATCCCCGACTGTGTCTCTCAGCCTTATCTTCGCCTGTGTTGCACCAGCCTCAATCATTGTCTCTCCAGCCTCTTCCTCGTCTGTGTCACTCCAGCACCATTCCTGTCTCCAGCCTCATTCCTTGTACCTCTCCATCTGCAGCCACCCACTCATATCCCCTGTATCTCTCAGCATCATTATCCCCCACCCATGTCCATCAGCTTCATCTGCTTCACTGTGTCTCTCAGCCTCATTCACCACCTTGTATTTCAGATCCTGTGTCGCTCAGCTTTATTTTCCCCAGCCCATGTCTCTCATGTCTCTCATCTTCATTCCCCAGCTGTGTCTCTCATCTTATCACTAGCCCATGTCGCTCAGCTTCATTCCCCAGCATGTGTGTCTCTCAGCTTCATTGCCCCCAGCCCCTGTGTCTGTCACGCCACATCCTTCCCCAGCCCTTGTGTCTGTCACGCCACATCCTTCCCCAGCCCCTGTGTCGGTCACACCCCCTTCTCTTCCCCGGCCTCTGTGTCTGTCACCAACCCCCCCTCTCTTCCTCAGCCCCTGTTTCTGTCACCCCCATCTGCCCCATCCCCTGTGTTGGTCACACCCCCATCTCTTCCCCAGCCCCTGTTGTCAGTCACAGCCCCCCTCTTCCCCAGTCCCTGTGTCAGTCACACCGACCCTTTACCCAGCCCCTGTGTCAGTCACACACCCCTCTCCCCAGCTTTTGTCACACAGACACCTCCCCCTCTCCATCAGCCCCTGTATCTGTCACACACACGCCCCTCTCCATCAGCCCCTGTGTCTGTCACACCTCCACCCTCCTTCATCTGCAGCTTCCCACTACCCGCCCTATGACTCTCAAGCCCAGCCTAGCCCCGGCTAACACCTGCTGCGCTGCCTGTATTCCACTTCTTGGCAGCTGGTTCTCAGACCCAGTCGACGGCTCCTGATTCAGCGGTGCGACGTCATGATGTCATGCACGCTGCTCCAGCTATGGCAGCTGGAGCAGATGGCCCTTCCTGTCTCTGCCTGTGCTGGGTGGATGTATGTAGCTGCAACCGTGCCAGGTGCCCTGCTTACTCACTGATGCCTCTGGCAGAGGCAAGGGGTACACATGAACTGGGGTCTCGAGAATCCTGAGGAGTCGGAGCCCTTCAGAATCCCAGGGCCGGTACATGTGTCCCCTTTGTACCCCCCTGTTGCCGGGCCTGCAGAGTGGTCACATCCTTTGTAACCACGACAGGCTGTTTGTTACCTGACATGGTAAACAATATGACAAGTCAGAGTGTCCAGGGCGGCTGCCGGAAGATAATATTCCAGCAGCCAATTGCAGAGGGACCTCCCAGCCCCCCTGTATTGCTGCACCCTCCCCCAGTGTCTACTTTACTCCTGATCACTGCTAATCGGGCAGCACAGCAGTACCACCAAAAGAGGAAGCTGTAGAGAATAGCAGCTGCCAGTGAACTGTAAATCCAGCAGTCCTCAGCCCCCCAGTGTATGCCCAGCCCAGCGGCTGCTTAGTGGAGCAGTCACTGGAGAAATGTAAAGTCACGTTGCTGCGATGTTCCGATCATCGATGGTCCAATATATCATTGATCGATATTAAAATAGATATTAATGTTATGTGTTTAAAAAATATATATATATATTTTTTTTTTATAAAATTGTTGTACAAGTTATAAATAGATAATTATAAAAACAAAGAAAGAGGGGGTATAGAGCCGCCTTCAATGCCACAATTGAAGAGAAAGAATCATATATGGAGCCGAAAGATGTGAAAATACTTACGAGCGGGTCTGAATCAGGCCCATAGAGTCATCACGTCCTAAGATATAAATACATAATCTACATTTCTTTGATTGTGATTGGAATATCCAGGAGAAACAACACATGTTGTATTCTTTATATTTTTTTGTATACATGGATGAATAACTCGAGTACGGTGGACACAAAAAGAAAATACAACATCTAATATCCACAGATAAGTACTGGTTGAATCTCCCATATCCAAATATTTCGAAATACGGAATATTCCGAAATACGGAATTTTTTTCGCATTACTGAGATATTGAAATCTCTGCTTTTTGATGTTTCAATGCACACAAACTTTGTTTACGGCACATAATTATTACAGATATTGTATAAAATTGCCTTCAGGCTGTGTATGTAACTTGTATATGAAACATAAATTAATTTCATGTATGTACACAAACTTTGTTTGAGCCACAAGCATTTTCCTGTGCAGCACCAACTATTCTCTTTAAAACCATTTGAACAAGTTATAAATAGATGTACTTAACATAATTCAGTCATAAGAGAACAACAATTTCTGAGCGGTTCTGAGCCAGTTAAGTGGTTAAGGGCATACAGATTCTTTTTGTTTTGTTTTACCATTTATTTATTTTTATTATCCAAAGTACATGCGGCCAAGCCACCAGAAATTTGCACAGAAAAAAGATAAATATGTGTCTGTATTATGTAAAAGAAAAGCTAATATTATGCAAGATGGGGAAACTGCATTTTTAAAAATGTGACAGTGAGCGTTTATTATGTTACCTGTGACCCTGATTTCCCCCTCATGTTCCTGTGCTATGCCCCCTGTTGTTCCACTGTTTAGATTTGTTACAAACGTGTTCTCAAGTGTGTCTATCTATCCTCATTTACAAAGTACACCCAATGTATGTCAATGAAACAAAAAGGATTATTTGTCGCAGCCCGGGACAAGCTGTGTACAAATCATATCATGTGTGTCAGTAGGTCTTGTATCAATTTATATATGAAACGTTTACCAAGATTGAAGAGATTTTCGCTCAGAAATTAGATTTTGCTTTCTTGAAGTTACGGAAATGTTATTCTTAAATCCAACCAACAGTTTATTTGGGCGAACATAGGGAGAAATAAAACATGTCACCATTTATCTCTTGATAAATGATTTTGTGTGACTATATTATATTGAATCTTTTTTTTTTTAAATTGAAGTCTGACATTGACAGAAGAAAAACTAGTGGTCAACAAAATATCTATCTATCTATCTATCTATCTATCTATCTATCTATCTGTATCTATCTATCTATCTATCTATCTATCTATCTGTAGCTATCTCTCTATCTGTATCTATCTATCTATCTATCTATCTATCTATCTATCTATCTGTAGAGAGCTCGTGATCCAGGTGCCTGCTCCAGTCAGGGCGGGAGATCAGCCAACCAACGGGGGCAGATTACCTGCTAAGCGCTTGTATCACATAGAGAGATTGGTGCCTCCAGACAAGGTACATGGCATGGTAGGAGCGCCGCTTGCAGCACTGCCCACACCATGCCCCCAATATGGAGGCACTGATCTCTCTTTGTGCTTCAGGCTCAGCAGGTTGTCGGTCCCCCTTAAGATGGCTCATCTCCTGCACCCTGCAACTCTGCGACAGAGTAGAGGGGGAGAGCTGTGTGTGAGGGTGTTGGGGTTGCGGTTGTGTGAGGAGGGGAGATCTGATTGAGTGGAGAGTGGGCTGTGTGAAGAGGAGAGATTTATTTGAGGGGAGGGGTATTGTTTGAAACTGAGTGAGAAAGGGAGACTGTGTGAGGGGTTCTGAGTGAAGGGAGTGGAGCTGAGTGAGGGGAAGAGTTGTGTGTATGAGGAGGAAGGTCTGTGTGAGGAAGGGAGATCTGAGTGAGTGGGGAGTGGTCTGTGTGAGGGGGGATCTGAGGAAGGATGAGATCTGTGTGTGTTTGAGCAGAGGGGGTATTGTTTGAAGGGGGATCTGAGTGAGGGGGCACTGTGTGGGTGGATCTGAGTGAGAGGAAAGAGCTGTGTGTAAGGGGGGTTTGAGTGGGGGGGAGATCTGTGTGTGTTTGAGCAGAGAAGATATTGTTTGTAGCAGGGAGTAGAGTGAGGAGGGGCTGTGTGGGGGGATCTGAGTGAGGGGGGATCTGAGGAGATGTGAGTAAGGAAGAGCACTGTATGTTTGAGGGCAGGACTGCTGAGTGAGGGGGAATAGCTGTGTGTGGGAGGGTCTGTGTGAGGAGGGGAGAGCTATTTGAGGAATATATTTACTGTATGTATTTATGTATACATTAGTATGGCCCCATGGCCATAACAAAGAGGGACGAGGAGGCAGTCACCTCCCATCATCACATCTGGCTCTTCCTCCTTGTCTCTAATGGGCTGGGTCACCAGTTGTACTGAGAGTACCATCATGTGAGATAATACTAATCACACACTATAAATGTGAACAATCTGAATAGCTTTTTACTCAACTCCTCCAGTTACTCCACCCTGCATTTGGTTTCATTGTTTTTGTATACTGTAGTCATCCTAAGTATTGATATTCAGTTGTATTTTTAACCCCTGTAAGGAACTATGGATTGCTAGCAGCAGAGCTGTAACTATACTTTTGGTGCCCTGTGCAAGAGAGAGCATTGGTGCCCCCCCATTTTTAAAATAGGGACATAAGATAGAAGCACCTGAAAAAGGACCATGGCCTCATGGGGAAGGGCCAGGGAAGAGATATGGGAGGCCAGGAGATGCTGGGGAAAAAATAAGAGGAAGCTAGAAGTGAGAATGATAATAAACAGGAAAATTGACAGGCCCAAACAGCGACACCTGCCCCGTGGTGCCCTGTGCCATGGCACAGTTCGCACTACCCTAGTTACGACCCTGGCTAGGAGCACCAAAGGAATAAAACATAATAATCACAATAATAATATAATATGGCACATAGAATACTGTTAACTTATAGAGAGAGAAACAAATGCTTACACAATTGGCAGCAGATAAGTCACTTTCTCATATTTTCGTTCACTTTTCTAATATGTGGATTTTAAATATTCGCCAAGAAGGATCTTGTACTGCATGTCTGTCACTGGAATGCTTGTATGGCAGTCATGTAAATGATTTCTGTATGATAGCCAGATGGTTTCTCTGTTTACTTTATGGTAGTCATGTGGATACTCTATGTATTCTATGGTGCCACTGGGATGTACTCTGTATTGTAAGGCAATCACTGGGATGATCTTTTTAATGTATGGTGGTCACTAGGATCCTATTTGTGCAATATGGATGTTACTGGGGTGCTCTCTGTACTGTGTTAAGGTCAAACATACTTTATTTTTATTATTATTATTATTATTATTATTATTATTATTATTATTATTATTATTATTATTATTGTTATTTTTATTATCCTTTATTTATATGGCACCACAAGTGTTCCGCAGCGCCTTGCAGAGTACATAAACTAATAAGTTAACAAGAAACAAGTAACTTACAGCACATTACAGAGCAGGCCAAGGACGTGGTTTATGTACATTGCTGCAATAGCGATTTAAACAGCAGCAGGGAGTTAGCAGTGTTAGGTGCCCTTCTGGGGAGCAGGGGCGGGCTGGGCTGGGGGGCAGGGTGCCATCTGCCCCCCGGGCTGGTATAATTTTAGTGTCATGGGGCCGTCAGTTGCCTTATGTGCTTTTACATATACACTTCTGGCGGCCGGAAGACATGCAGAGGATGCTCCCCAGCCACTCAGTTTGTGTAGCAAACATAATCAGCGCGGCCATCTGCCGCACTGATTTAATTAAAGCCCTTGTAATAAGCCACCGGGGAGCATCCTGTGCATGTATATCAGCCGCCAGAACTGGGATCGGGGTGCAACGGGGCTGGCTGATGACGTCAGGGTACAAAATCTGAAGGGGATCTATCCACTTCCCTGAGGGGGGAGGAAGCAAGGCACCTCCTCCTCCATTTCACTTCCCATCTGTCTGTCCCACACGGTCTGTCTCTGCACTCACTGGCAGCATACAGTGATCCCTGCAGTGTGGCTACGCTGACATAGATGTCCGGAGGCTTCCCCCTGGGGTAGTATCTAGATGTCCTTCATGCCTTCCCCTGGTAACCAGAATCACCCTGACCTTACACGGAGGTAAGAAGTCCGGGAGCCCTATTACTATGCCAATGACTCCCTGTCCAGGTGAGATTTGACTACAAGTCCCAGCACATCTTGTCAACTGGATGTGCTCCGACTTGTAGTGCCATCACAACTAGAGATGCCCTGAAAAATGAAGTGCATATATAATGTGTTTATGAAGTGCATATATAGTGTATATATATATAAACATATATATATATATATATATATTTACTGTATATATATATATATATATATATATATTTACTGTATATATGTGGAGTATTTATACAGTATATATATAGAATATATGTATGTTGTATGTGTGTGTGTATATATATATATATATATATATATATATATATACTTATACTGCCTGTCACTTGTGGCTCTTACACACTTAACAATATGCTTCATGAGCAATATCGTTAACAGTTATCCCTTGAACTGCTGGGCTCAATGTCGGGAACGATATCGTTCAGTGACATCACCCTGCCACAGGGAGCGTGCATTGTAAACAATATCGTGCATACACACTGGACGATATTGAACGTTATAAATGATATCGTTATAGTCCATATTGTTCACTTTATCATCTAGTGTGTATGAGCCATTACTCTGATTCTCATTGCCCCGTCACTCAGTCACATTCACTCTTTGTATAACTCTCACTAACCCTCATGGTTCCTACACTCATCATTTATTGTATTCCTCCCAGGCACACTATCACTCACGCTAAGCATCACACACTCACCCGGGTCCTAACGCTAAGCACAACATAATTACCCAAACTGTTACTGTCACACACTAACCCTGGCCCTAATGCTAATGCTAGGCATACACTATACAATTATCCGGGCGACCCACCCGATATCAGCAAATCGCCCCAATATTTGTACTGTGTGTGCGGGCGACCAAGAGTAAAATATTGATCAGCCGGGCATGCCGGATCATCCAGCATGCCCGTTTGATACGATATTTTGTATGTTAAATGTCGGCCGCATCAGGCAGTGTGTGGCCAGCCATGGCCGACGGACATTGCCCCAGTTCTTTCACAGGAAAGGAACAGGGAAATGTCTCCTCCCCAGGGGTGGAGTGCAGATATCAGGGCCAATATGTGAGATGTCTTACAGTGTATGCTTGCAATATCTGCTGGGTGTCAGGCTTCCAGATAAAATGTCTGTAAGTCTGACTGACTGCTGTGTGAGTCTGACAGGTCAGATGAGACTTTTGTAGGGCGGCATGGGCAATAAATGTGTCTTATTTTTTTTCCTGTGAGGGCCATTGCATTTGATTTTTTTTACCTGTAGGGGACAATGTTTTTTCTTTTTTCTTGTGAGGGCTATTGTTTTTTATGTGCAACCTCTAGTCAGGGTTAACAACACCAGGGCCACTTGCTTGTGTTGCCCCCCAGGCTGAAAGTTGCCAGCCAGCCCATGGTGGGGAGTAAGGAGTAGAAGAAAATGTAAAGAGAAGCACAAGAGGGAAGAGGTCCCTGCTCATGAGAGCTAACATTCTAAAGGGGAGGGGCAGACAGACAGGCATGACACAGAAGAGGTAGATATGGAGGAAAGATAATGTAGTTAGGGTGAGAGCTGGAAGGCCTTGATGAAGTAGTGGGTCTTGAGAGCCCGTTTGAAGATTTGTAGAGAGGTGGAGAGTCTGATAGGGAGAGGGAGAGAATTCCAAAGGTAGGGAGCAACATGGGCAAAATCTTGGAGGAGGGAGTGGAAGGAAGTAATCAGTTGGCAGGAGAGACGGCATGCATTTGTTGAGCAAATTGGACAGGTGGGAGTGTGAAGGGAGATGATGTCAGAAATGTAAATGGGAGAGGATTTGGGGAGTGCTTTGTAAGCGAGTGCAAGAACCTTAAATTGGCATCTGAAGGGGAAGGGGAGCCAGTGTAGGGCTTGAAGGAGAGGGGAAGCAGATGTAGAATGTCTGGAGAGGAAGATGAGCTGAGCAGCATTGATGACCGATTGTAGTGGAGAGAGGTGGGAGACTGGAAGGCCAGCTAGGAGAAGGTTACAGTAGTCCAATCTGGAGATGACCACTACTAAAACTGAGGGTTTTAGTAGCATCCAGGGTGAGGAAGGGTCTAATCCTCAAAATATTTTTTAGGTGGAAACGGCAGGACTCCGAGAGTGGCTGAATTTGTGGTTTAAAGGAGAGGGAGGAGTCTAGGATAACTCCAAAACAGCGCACTTTGGGGATAGAGGAGATAGTTGTGCCATCAATAGATAATGAAATTGTGGGAAGTGAGGTAATGCAAGAGGGTGGGAAGATGATCAGCTCAGTCTTAGACATGTTAAGTTTAAGAAAGCGCTGGAACATCCAGGAAGAGATATCAGAGAGATAATTGGAGATACGAGTAAGAAGCAAGGGGGAGAGGTCAGGGGTGGAAAGGTAGATTTGAGTATCATTAGCATAGAGATGATATTGGAGGTAAAAAAAAGTTGATAAGTTCACCTAGAGAGGACATATATAGGGGGAATAGGAGAGGTCCAAGAACAGAACCTTGGGGAACTCCTACTGTTAGTGGAAGTTGGGGGGAAGAGGAGTCATGAGAGGAGACAGAGAAGGAACAATCAGAGAGGTAGGAGAACAGCCAGGAAAGGGCAGTGCCACGTAGACCAAGAGGTTGAAGGATTTGAAGGAGTAGAGTGTGGTCTACTGTGTCAAATGCAGCAGAGAGATCAAGGAGAATGAGCAGAGTTTTGGCCCTTGGATTTGGCAGCAAGGAGGTCATTGCTGACTTTCATGAGGGCAGTTTCATTGGAGTGGAGAGAATGGAAGCCAGATGGAAATGAGTCAAGGAGGGAGTGAAAGGAAAGAAAGGTGGTTAGGAAGTTGTAAACAATACGCTAAAGAAGTTTGGATTCAAAAGGGAGGATAGAGATGAGTCAGTAGTTGGAGAGTATGTTAGGAACAAGGGTAGTTTTTTTAAGAATGCGGGAGGCAAGAGCATGTTTGAATGCCGAAGGGACAGTGGGCCTGATTCAGAGCCGGATGCTCTGAAAGAGCGCTCGCTCTGAATCAGGGCATTTTTTTTTTTTTGGTGCGGCCTCCTGTCCGCTCGCATAGCTGTGGGTGATGTGACGAGACCCTTGTGGTGGGGTCTCGTTCCCGCAAGCCCCAGTGAGCTTTTGGCTCTATTAGAGCTGGAAGCCCACCCACTGACATCACTCGTGAATGCCTCCGTTTGGCCAGCCACCCCCCTGCCCACCTCCAAAATGGGGCAAGCTGTCAATCAAAATCGACAGCTGCCCCGCTTTGGTGCGAGACCCATAGCGATGGAGCGCCCGTCGCTAGCTGGGTCTCGTGCATGCGCACGTCGGAGCCGGCTCCAGCGTGCGCATGCGCAGTGGCCAAACATCAACCTGCTCGCGAGCGCATAGCGCTTGTGAGCGGGTCTGAATCAGGCCCAGTGCCAGGGGTTTGAGGACTAGTAGGAGATGAGGTTCTTGAAATATGATTTTTTGGAGAATGACAGGGCAGCACTGTAGGATGAGAGAATAAATTTGAAATGGAGGAAGTCTACCCTAGAGTGTGATTTCCTCTGACGCTCGGCAATTCGTGAACAATTTTGCAGGTATCTGGTGTATTTGGATATTCTAACAAATAGGTATATCACACTGGTAAACTGGCATAACAAATTTCCATATGAATTTTTTTTAACATTTTACTTCCTGGAGCTGTAAACCACAACTTACAATACTTCATGGGAACAGACAGGAGTCCTTTGTTAATATGTTTGCTGATCATCATGAACTCACGATCTTCCTCTCCCAGAAACTCTGCTTGTTTTGACAGTAACCAAGAAGTACCAGGATCTGCAAAACTTGTTTAGAAGAGTTACTTCCAACTGTAACAGGCGCCATCTTTGTACACCTGGAACACAGGAAGTACAGCAAAATCTTCCTGAAAGAACCATAGTGAATTGCACATGGAGGCTTGGAGAATCAGTTCTTTTTCAGACACTGTATTAATATAAGAGATTCAGAGACATTTGGTAGAGATGCACTGGTGGAGAGATACATGGAGAAGCCACCAGCAAGTAGGACCTCTCCCAGCACTGACACTACAGTCAACAGTGACAGGAGCTGTTGGCTCCTCCTGTCAGTGTGTATTTGGCAACATGTGAGTAGGAAGCGGTGCCTACTGTGCAACCCCTGGAGCAATTGTGCCCTAGGCATTTGACTATAGGGCGACTCTATCCATGGGCTTATGATGGTGTGAAAAGTAGCTACACTACTAGTTTCATCTCTGCTGATAACACAGTCCTAGTTGCCTGAGCCAAACTATGAATAGATTCCACCAAGGTGCAATCACTGTTGTAATTTTTGGAGGTATATGGGACATATACACAGAAATACCATATATTTAGAAATGTCTGCTGGTGTAGAGGCTTTCTTAAGCATATCACATGTGATCACAAACACCAAAACAATATACTTAATTTCTATAATGCCCATGTTGTACATTTTCAATGAAAAACATTAAAAAAAGCAATACTGAACTAGAAAATTGATAACAATTAAAATCTAATATTTATACTGTATTAACATAAACTTTGCATTATTTTCTTTTATTAATTCAGTGCCACAAAGCGTATGCAATGTCATATGTGGGGAAGACATAAAAAAATAAATAGCATGAAAAAAATACACAACAGTGAACAATCACATACATGTATACTATAGTATGATTATAAAACATTATAGTTACGCCATGGACAGAAAGTGAAGAGTATAGGAGTACAGGAGCAGTGATAGGGTAACTTTCATCAGAAAAAAAAACACAGTTTAAATTAAATGCCCAAATAGGGGTTTCCTTTTCCTATATTAGTAGAAAAAGAACTGTGTGCTTAGAGGTGGACTGCTAGTTTCAGCCGTTCCCTTGTGCACTAGCGTATGATGGACAGTGTAAGCTCTGAGATGCCCACTTTCAATGCTTGTGGAAGGTGCAACTTTGCTGGTGGTTGTAAACACTCCACCATCGGAACACCATCACTTTCACCATTGAGACTTATGCCAGCCTTTGAAAATCCTCTAAGCATGGCCTCATATCATTGAAGATCTGCGCTTGAGAATGTAGCGGCGGGCATTGACATGCCCATGACACTCCCATTGCCTATGAGGAGACCTTTTGTTGCGTTCACTGCAAGCCACTTACCAGGCACCTACCAGAAACACCCATGGTCATGCACTGATGGCTCTAATACCTGCGAATCCTTACACAACAGCATACGTGTTTTCTAAGCAGAAAACCCCACATGCATTTTTTAAAATTGGATATTGCGGGTATCAGGAGCACGCATACCTGAGGTAATCCATAATTGGACGCGAGGTCCACAAGGTTTTTTGCAGTGAAAACCCCGCACCCAACTGAATACCCCTCTAGGGGTCTGAATAAAGTCAAAATAAAAAAACAAGTATCCTTCTAGATTCTTAGTGCTTTTACACATGGAAAGGTACAACAATATTTTCTAAAACTAACCTTCTTGGAGTTTACAATTTGATATATGTGAAGCAGATAAATGGAACATGTGATCAGCCTGTAATCCTGATTCTGGCACTATGAGTATTGTTCTATACCCTAGGGCTGTGCAATGCCCTACCAGTTTTTCAGGACTCATGTCATTGTCTATTTGAACAATATTCTTTTTTATTCTGTCTCTTTCCTACAACATCATGATCATGGTTGCCATGTACTACAGATAATTAAATTAGGGCCTGATTCAGAGCCGCTCGTAAGCGGCCGCTCGTTCGCTCCGAGCGATGTTTGCCCAACTGCGCATGCGTACAGATCGTTATACACATGCGCGAACTAATCAGTGCGGTCGAAATTCATGTGCTCGCAAAATAGCGAATGCCTGATAATTTGAGTGACAGAAAGAGGCGTATGTGGGTGGTAACAGGGGAAGGTGCTAGAAAACGGGGAGTGGAGATCAGAACACAGACGTGCTTAAAGGTCAAAACGGGCGTTTTATGGGTGTGCATAATTAAAACAGCAGCGTCTTTGAGCACGTCACTGGGTTATTTTATAGCCAGAACTGCTCGCAAAATTGTGGTAGCAAAAACCAACCACAAGAATAGCGAGCAGCTCATACCCTGGTCGATGTACTCGATTAATCTAATAAATAGCGGACATGACGTAGGATGCGAGCGGCCAGGGGGCGTAGTTTCCCAAAAAACGACCGCAAGTTTTGTTCGCTCGTTCAGACCTAGAGGCGTGAACAGACCGCAAAGAGCGAACGGTTCATTTGAATTGCCACCCCTTTTTTTTGAACGAACGACCGCAAATAGCGACCGGCTCTGAATCAGGCCCTTAGTGAGCAACTAGCTGAGTGTAAATTTGAGGTCTCTTAAATTTCTTATTTTGATATATTATCTCCACACTTGATTTCTCTATGGAAGCAGCCAAGATGGGAGCTGTAATTAAATGGAACCTACAGTTTATACTAACCTTAAGGGCATATAATGGTTCTTACGGGTCGCCAACTACTATATGAGATTTATTTGTGCATTCTTTGTTTTGCTGTCCCCCAACACTGCATTGACTAAAAAAATAACAGATTCTATTTCAAGGCCTTGCAAGCTTTTGTATCAACCCCCTGTTCTTCATCATCCTTATATTATTGCAGTTTATGTTGGAGCTGATGCCATTCTGTCTCAGGTGTCTGCAGTCAGTCTGCCTCTACATTCATCTGCTTTCTTTTCTAAGACATTTTCTGCAGCTGAAGCTAACTATGATGTCAGTAATTGCAGCTAAGTGGGCATTCTATGAATGGAGGCACTGGCTGGAGAGAGCAAAACATACAATTATGGTATTTACAGATCATACAAATCTTCCATTGAGGGAGTAAAAAGATAGACAGGCCCAGTATTTACAGCATGTTTCTTTCTTATTTACACACAATGAACTGTTCCCAGACATATGAACTCCATGCTGAAATATAATATATGACCCACGTCTACTCAATATAATCGCTATAAAGTTGTAGTAAGGATTGAGGTAAGTAGCCAACCCTTGGAGATCTCATTAGCACCTTTGGACTCCAGTACCACATAATATATACTGATGATACTCTGACATCCTCCCTCTGCCCTCTCTTGTACCTGTTTGTCTGCCATCTACTCTTTGATGGATGTTGTTGGATTTCCCAGTTGAAACTCCTCGCTGTCACTAAAGCACCACTCCCTACTACATTCCTGAACTCATTGCTCTGTACATGCTTTACTACCCTCTCCACTCCCCCACTGACTGCTTTCTTATCTCTGCTCTGATCACATCTTCTCGACTCTCATCCAAGATTACTCCAGTGCTGTCCTTCTATTCTGGATCTCAGTACCTCGCTCTATCAGATTTTTGGTCAGCCTTCACACCTTCAAGCAAGCCTTAAAGACTCATTTCTTCATACAAGCCCAATAGCTTTCATAACTCTCTTCTCAGCACCTCCGCATCACCCATCTACCCTCTCCCAGTTTATTCTCCTTGTTACTCCCCTTCCTCTTAGACTGTCATCCCTCACATACAGGACCCTCTTCCTTCATTCTCTCCTCCTAGCAGTATCCCTGTCACTAGTTTGCATATGTTCCCCTGCCTCCATTGTTCCCACTGGTGATTCTGATCCTGTCTGTCTGCCCACTTAGTAGGTACAGGATTACTGACTGCTGTTTGTTTCCATTTTCCTCCTGTGTGACCCATAATTGATTGTTTCCACAAGACATATTGAGTCTCTCTATCCTACCGTCTACTCTCCCCATTGTCTTTATTTTCTTAATTGTATTTACCTTTATCCTATGTGTTTTTGCAATATTTATGTAATTTTGTTGTCACTGTTTGTCACTGTGGACACCTTGGGATGCCCTTTAAATAACAGCTAATAATTAAACAATTCACTTAATTTAAAACAAAAGTTCTAAATCTTTACTTTTCTGAAGTCAAACTTCCAACTGGACACACTTTAGTCTAGAGGTAGCCAACCCTGGTGCTCGAGAGCTACCAACAGTGCATGTTTTCCAGGTCTCTTTACAGAATCAGAAGTGAAATAATTAGCTTCACCTGTGGATCTTTTAAAATGTGTTAGTGAGTAATGACTACACTTGTGCATCAGCTAGGTGGTCTGGAAAACGTGAACTGTTAGTAGCTCACAAAGACCAGGTTGGCTACCCCTGCTTTAGACATTAAGGGGGGAATTCAATTAGATGTGATAAAGCAAAAACGTAATATTGGAGAAGTTTTCGCA
Source organism: Taudactylus pleione (assembly GCA_031769625.1). Taxonomy (NCBI): domain Eukaryota; kingdom Metazoa; phylum Chordata; class Amphibia; order Anura; family Myobatrachidae; genus Taudactylus; species Taudactylus pleione. The sequence continues at coordinate 3,086,161 of JAUIMM010000555.1, read as the reverse complement.
CAATCCGCATATTTTGGAGTGATATTTTCGTGTCTTTTGTCTATGCGCACTCCCATTTTTCGCACTATCCAATTACAAAAGATGTGAAAATGCATTAGCATGAAAAGTGTTTGTTGAGTAACATGAGAAAAGTACAGCTGAATTTGGGGGAATCTGTCTGTACCCCTTAAAATAGGTAACTGACATACAGTCAGGTGCATAAATATTGGGACATTGACAGAATTTTCATATTTTGGCCTCTATTCACCACCACAATGGCTTTGAAATGAAACAAAGAAGATGTGCTTTAACTGCAGACTCAGATTTAATTTGAGGGTAATTACATCCAAATCAGGTGAACGGTGTAGGAATTACAACGGTTTCTATATGTGCCTTCCACTTTTTAAGGGGCCAAAAGTAATGGGACAAACTTAAAGATCCTAAATCTAACTTTCACTTTTTAATACTTTCTTGCAAATTCTTTGCAGGCAATTACAGCCAGAAGTCTTTAATGCATAGACATCACCAGACACTGGGTTTCATCCCTGGTGATGCTTTCCCAGGTCTCTACTGCAAATTTCTTCAGTTCCTGCTTGTTCTTGGGGCATTTTCCCTTCAGTTTTGTCTTCATCAAGTGAAATGCATGCTCAATCGGATTCAGGTCAGGGGATTGACTTGGCCATTGCATAACATTCCACTTTTTAGCCTTAAAAAATTCTTTGGTTGCTTTTGCAGTATGCTTCGGGTCATTGTGCATCTGCACTGTGAAGCGCCGTCCAATGAGTTCTGAAGCATTTGACTGAATATGAGCATATAATATTGCCCGAAACACTTCAGAATTCATTCTGCTGCTTTTGTCAGCAGTCACATCATCAATAAATACAAGGGAACCAGTTCCATTGGCAGCCATACATGCCCACGCCATGACACTACCACCACCATGCTTCACTGATGAGGTGGTATGTTTTGGATCATGAGCAGTTCCTTTCCTTCTCCATACTCTTCTCTTCCCATCACTCTGGTACAAGTTGATCTTTGTCTCATCTGTCCATAGGATGTTGTTCCAGAACTGTAATGGCTTTTTAGATGTTGTTTGGCAAACTCTAATCTGGTCTATCTGTTTTTTAGGCTCACCAATGGTTTACATCTTGTGGTGAACCCTTTATATTCACTCTTGTGAAGTCTTCTCTTGATTGTTGACTTTGACACATATACACCTGCCTCCTGGAGAGTGTTCTTGATTTGGCCAACTGTTGTGAAGGGGTTTTTCTTCACCAGGGAAATAATTCTTCTGTCATCCACCACAGTTGTTTTCCGTGATCTTCCGGGTCTTTTGGTGTTGCTGAGCTCTCCGGTGCGTTCTTTCTTTTTAAGAATGTTCCAAACAGTTGATTTGGCCACACCTAATGTTTTTGCTATCTCTCTGATGGGTTTGTTTTGATTTTTCATCCTAATGATGGCTTGCTTCACTGATGGTGACAGCTCTTTGGATCTCATATTGAGAGTCGACAGCAACTGATTCCAAATGCAAATGTCACACCTAGAATCAACTCCAGACCTTTTACCTGCTTAATTGATAATGAAATAACGAGGGAATAGCCCACACCTGTCCATGAAATAGCTTTTGAGTTGATAGTCCCATTACTTTTGGCCCCGTAAAAGTGGGATGCACATATAGAAACCATTGTAATTCCTTCACCGTTCACCTGATTTGGATGTAATTACCCTCAAATTAAATCTGAAAGTCTGCAGTTAAAGCACATCTTGTTTGTTTCATTTCAAAGCTACTGTGGTGGTGAATAGAGGCCAAAATATGAAAATTCTGTCAATGTCCAAATATTTATGCACCTGACTGTAGGTAATCAATTTATTTATTAATGGCCCTAATAAAAGTATTTGGGGTACTTAAATTGTGTCAAATGGCTGTAATATCAATATTTGTATATAAGTGTTGAAAAATGATAAAAAGCATTTTATGGAGAAAATAATTGCTGAAGTTAAATTGGGAGTACATGAAAATAGGTGCAAGTTTATTTATGAGTCCAAAAAGTGCTCTTGTAACATTTTTTATAAAATACACCTGGTGCAGCCACCTGCAATGTTTAAAACACATGTTTTAGGCACCAGGAGGGAGGGTTAGGATTAGGCACCAAGGGGAGGGTTAGGGTGAAGATTAGGGTTAGAAAACAAAAAGAAAACGTGTTGACCATTTACATGTCAACCTTTAGACACTGTCAACCATTTGTACCTGTTGACCTTCTTTCATGTTGACCTTTAGTGTGTTGACCTTGTCCCTGTTGACTTTTTGTCCCTGTCGACCTATTGACTGTCTAACAATTGGTGTCCATCTAGACATTGTCTACCTTTTTACTGTAGATCTTTAGACCGGATCCCCATCTACATGCCCTCAGAAGGTACACTTATTCTATATGCGAACACCCAATTACACCTATTCATCCACAAGTGGAGATGTGGTCGAGATGCATATGACCCACAAACACCCGTTACGGAGTATGCACAATGTGAAATATTATATTTTGGGGGCTTTAAGCTGATTTTGCACAGGAAAAGTATTGAAGGTCAATGTAATATAGCCAATTATCTATGATTATTAATGTTTATCTATGATAAACATATTGCTAATTTGCTATGTTGTCGGTGTGCCCAAAAGTTGAATAATATTTACTCAAAAAGGTAGGGATGCCGAGACGCAAAAAGAAAAACTCTGGCTGGGACAAGATTAAATAATATATGACATTTTTATTTAAAATTTAAGATTTTACTCTTATTGAACACCATTAAAATATTACATGAACACATGTGAAAAACATAATTGTGACCGTGTTTAAATATAGATACTAAAATTTGTATCTTAAAATATTTTTAAGTTTATTTTATGCTGATGGATAGAGTGAGACTATTAGGTAGTCACCAATATTAAATTACTTGATTATAAATATTTATACTACAGGTTGAGTCTCCCATATTCAAATATTCCGAAATACGGAATATTCTGAAATACGGAATATTTTTAGGATGACTGAGAAAGTGAAACCTTTGCTTTCTGATGGTTCAATGTACACAAACTTTGTTTAAAGCACAAATTATTAAAAATATTCTAGAAAATAGCCTTCAGGCTATGTAAATAAGGTGTATATGAAACATAAATGAATTTCATGTATGTACACAAACTTTTTTTGATGCACAAAATTATAAAAAATATAGTATAAAATTACCTGCAGGCTGTGTGTACAAGGTGTATATAACACATATATGCATTCTGTGTTTAGATTTGGGTCCCATTCCCAAGATATTTCATTATTTTATGCAAATATTCCAAAATACGGAAATATTCCGATATCCAAAATACCCCTGGTCCCAAGCATTTTGGATATGGGAGACTCAACCTGTAATATATATTGCAATAGTTACTATTCTCGTTGGATATCTACCTTGCAGCAATTGGGCTAAAATATATATTTAATTCAAAATATCAGTATGGGCATCAGACAATACAATATGAATGCAATAAATAAGTTTAATAGGTACAGTTAGGTACAGTTTAGAACTTACAGTAGCAAAAATTGTGCAAGCCGGAGTTTTCCTTTTTGTGTCTCTGCATCCCTACCAATATGAAATATTGCAATATCTATCTGTATAAATACTTGCATGCAACTCTACTGTATATCAGCCCCACTGTCTTTAAGTCTGTTGTTGATTTGTAAATGGCTTTCTTCTGAAAGGTATATTTAACTTTACTATATTACTATTACATTAATATACAGGTCTCAAACCCTAATGTTGTTCATTGCAATTCTAAATTCTCTGATAGCTTTGTCAGAGCTATGAACCAGATAATTGCTACACATTGTGAGTGTTGTATTAAATGCTATTACACATCTCATTGCTTCATTCACAAACAAATCTATAAATCATCTGGAAAATTATTCTTAGTATAATTTTGAAAGAGCTGGTGTTCATTCTAACAAGGTGGGGTTGGATATCTGTTGTGTTATTATGTGGTAGGATATAAAGAAAAAAGAAGAAAACATTGCGTGCCAGATGGCAATTGCTGGTCTGAAAGTGAAACTGTTTCCTGTGTGGTATTCTTGTTCTGACCACAAATGTAGAGCTCCTGTCATTGTGCATACTTCTCAACAACTGGGTGGTGGTGGTAGGGGGTGTGGCCTGGCTTCACCTCCAGTGGCATGATCCCTCCCCCAGCATGAAATAGAGACATACCTAACCCCCTCCCCTCCTTCACACACACACCACACACACACACAAACACACACACAGACCTGGACAAAAGTCTCGGTCATGGTACCGTTCCATAGACTATCCCACCAAAATCGTGACAGCTGGGGCAAAGTTTATTGTGTGTCTTTACCTGCAGTGTGATTTAAAGCCAGGTGTGCAGTTATTTTATTTATTTCAGCTGAGGAATTCAATAATTCCTAGTCATGATCTATGTGTAGGCATGTGGAATTGCTGGTGTTTTATTAAAAATTTCGCTGCCATAAATCAGGACATGCTCTTTTTTAAGTGACGTGAGAGCTTAGTCGAAACTAGGGAGTGGCTCGGGTGTGCACAGGACCACCCATTACCAGTGTGTACACAATTACCAGCACCAGTAATGTCCCATATAAGAAGTTGAAGCAGGGTGCCATTTTGAAAAGTACTATCTGCCTTTTCTTGGAGGTTCTGCCCAACCAGTTGTGTTCCTCACAGCAATAGCCGGCTTTCCCGGACTTGTCTGGCACTCCCTGACCTCTGATGCCCGCCTTTACTGAGGCTCAGCCATCCACTACATCATGCGCTGGACACGTTAGTGAGATTCCCCTGTCATATCAGTCCCAACCCCCAACTGATGCAGATTTGTCTCCAGCAAGATAAACTACAGGTGGAAGAAATTATTCAGCACACTGCCAAGCAGAAGGTGAGTGATAGAATAGACCAGAATCCAAAGGGTCACTCCATTAATAAAAGAGAGAGGGAAGTGTAGCTATGGAGCTAATAAACAAGGTGCTTGAACATAATTGTTTCTTATCACTTAAAGCCACCAGTGTGTTGGGGAACCAGGATTATGCACAATAATCTGCTATCATTCCATAGAAATTCTGCTGCCCCAATAGTTATATGCCTCCGGGGCCAGTTGCAAGATACATTTTTTTGCAATTTAGCAAAAAAATCAGTAACCACCTGTCTGAGCATCAGGTTTCCAGAGCTGAAATGAGCAAGGTTGCGAAGGAGGCAGTAATCACAAGGATATTCTACATTGGGATGTGACTTTTTTCCTCTTATAAACTACAGCACCAGTTTGTTTTCTATAATCATGCAAATTCTACCCACCCAACCCCCCACATCCCTCAATGTGCCAGGCAGGCAGCTCACAGGACCTGCAAGAGAGTTCTCAGCAGGTGGTAGAAATGTTAAAAAGCATTTAAAATTCATTTCACATTATGAAAATCCTTTTCGGTGCCTAGGTGGCTGCAGACCCCTGCCATTCACTTCAACCAGGCATCACTAAGCATAACCTTAGAATAGAGGTGAAGCTAGAAAAATTTTCTTCCTTGGATGCAATCCTCAATTTATGACTGAATACAATAATGCAGTTTCTGCCCTCTTGCCACACAGCTGATCCAGTGACCTACTTACTGGGTCTAAGATACAACATGCTCTTTTCTATATGGTCCCTTCTCTGGCTATTAGTTGTTTTGAGCTCCAGTGTTCCCTGTCGGCTCTAGGGTCCCACTGTGTTCTCTTCCAATGGACACCTGCCAGATTCAAATCACTTCCTCTGTTTAAACCTTCTCAGTACTCAGGAAATTGACAGAGTAATATGGCTCCTTCATTCCATGCATTCATGTAGTTCCTCACTAGCTTTCTGTGTACCTCTCATTTGGATTGTCTCTTGTTCCTGAACCTTCAACTGTGATCCTTGGATTGTCCTGACCATTCTATGTTTATTGATTCAATACCTTTTCTGCCTGATCATTACCAAATTGGATTCTATGACACTTTCTACTGGCTTCTGTATTATCAGGCTGTGATGATGCTGGAAAACTGTCAGGTGGCAGCAACCAGCATGTCCCTTGCAGCAAAGACCATACTCCCTTGTGGTGGTCTCTGGTAAAAATCCTAGCTGATAGTTTATGATCCTGAACTTTCCAGTATGACAGTGACACTTCTGGTCCTGATTCAGAGATGGATGGTATTGTACCATTGCTGCATCTTTGTATGCAGCGGCTGTGCTAAAATATACTAAATCTGCAGGCGGCGTCTGTAGCAGAAAGACGCTCATTCTTTTGTGATCTGCTGAAGATGCAGCATCGGATCATGTGTGAACGTCAGTCGTCTCAGTAACCCTCAGGTTGGCCAGTGTCTTTACACTGCCAGGGCCAGGGAAGTTGCATCAAAAGACACAAACACTGGCCTTGGCACGCCTACAAATCCGTGCTGACACACTCCAGTTTTGTAAAACGCTCCACATCACTGCCGCCTCTCCTCCCCCAAACAGCTGCAGGCTGACACTCAGCTGATGTCTGTATCCGCACTGCGTCCAACGAAACAGGACCCAATGTGCATATGTGCAGTACAGGTCCTGCACAGTTCAACAAACATCAGAGATGTACGGAAACCATGGGGTATGCATACATCTCTGAATTAGGCCCTCTATTGCTACATGTGTCTTGATTTGTCACTGCTTTTTAGTGTCATAGGGGGAGATTTATAAAAGCTTGAAGAGAGATAAAGTGGAGAGAGATAAAGTACCAACCAAACACAGCCTGTGAAATGGAGGTTAGAAGCTGATAGGTTGGTACTTTATCTCTCTCCAAGCTTTGATAAATCTCCTTGAGTTATTTTCTGCTGCAGTACTTGATTGCACTTTGTTCATCATTAAATTCTTTACCAAACTTCTGTATGCTTCATTTCAAGTAATCATACAGTATCTATCTTTTAACATTTCTGCTCAAAACATAATTTTTTCAAATTATTATAATATCTGAATATTCTTTAGTACCTCTTATTCTCTTTCACCCCCCCTTCCTCCCTTTTATACAAGAAATTCAAATTTTTACTACAATTTGTTTTCTGTAAAAGCTTAGCAAAACTGTCAGGATTTCACTTCATTTATCCTTTTTACCTATTAAGTCCCTTCAGCAATAGTGTTACTTACTTAATTTTCTCAGTTCTCATCAGACTCTTTAGCAGCAATATATTTCTCTCTTAGGGGCATAACTGTCTACCCTCCCAATTCTCGGCCGGGAGCCTCCCGAAAATCATCTCAGTGGGTAAGAGGAGTGATTACTTATGTTCTAATTAGAGATTAATACGTTTCCAGGAAACCAAACCTGTCTGAATTTACCTAAATCGAGGAGATCCGATATATATATATATTGAAAAAAAAGTTTAAATTGTGCACATCGTCTGCGACACACTGTGCGATGGCCCTTGACCTACTAACCAGTACTAACTGTTATATCTCACAGACACAGTATGATGCCTACATTTTTTATTACAAAAAAAATTTGACCACCGACTGCGACACACTGCATGGTGGCCCTCTACCTACTGACATTACTGTTAAATATCACGGACATAGTATCATGGCCTGAATTTTTTATCACAAACATTTTTTTTTTTACAAAATAAACTATGCCCACTGACTGCAGCAAACTGTGCATTGGCTCTTGAACTACTGACTGTTATATTTCACAGACACAGTATTATGCCCTAATTTATTTATCACAAAAAATAATATATATTTTTTTTTTCTACAAAACAAATATGCCCACCGTCACACTGCACAGTGACCATTAACCTTATATATAAAAAAAATTAGGGCATAATACTGTATCTGTGAAATATAACAGTCAGTAATGGTCAGTAGTTCAAGAGCCACTGCACAGTTTGCTGCAGTCAGTGGGCTTATTTTATTTTGTAAAAGAAAAATATTTTTGTGATAAAAAATTCAGGCCATAATACTGTGTCCGTGATATTTATCAGTAATGTCAGTAGGTAGAGGGCCACCATGCAGTGTGTCGCAGTCGGTGGTCTAATTTTTTTTGTGATAAAAAATTTAGGCATCATACTGTGTCTGTGAGATATAACAGTTAGTACTGGTTAGTAGGTCAAGGGCCATCGCGCAGTGTGTCGCAGACGATGTGCACAATTTACGTTTTTTTTCTATTATATATAAATATATATATATATATATATTTATTATGATCAAAAATTAAGGTTGTGACACTATCTGTGATATATAACAATTAGTAATGGTCAGTAGGTCAAAGGCCACCATGCAGTGTGTCATAGTTGGTGGGCACATTTTTAAAAAAAAAAAAATATATATATATTGAGAAAAAATTCAGGCTATGATACTGTGTCTGTGATATATAACAGTCAGTAACAGTCAGTAGGTCAAGGACCACCACTTATACTATCTGCGCAGTGTTGTTTAAAAAAAATTGTTTTTTTGGTGATAAAAAATTCAGCAGCCAATATTGAACATGATGATCAATCTGGTAGTAGGAGCAGCAAGCAAGCACTAGCGCTGCAGCTGCTGCCACTACCAGTCATCATGATAATACTGGTTCAATGTAATCTACAAAAGCGGAGGCTCAAGGGTAAAGAGACTTTTAGTCAGAGCATCTAAAATAAAAAAAAACATATTTTTCTACTACATTGCTAAAGAAATAAACACCACTAATAAAGGGAAAGTTTTAGGCAGAAAAACATAAAATTTGTCAACATGCCATACACCACACGCAGTGGCAAGGAAAGGCTCAGAGCTTGTCCTTTATTTCTGAGTGGTGGTTCTGCAACTGTTTTCAGTGAGGCATTGGCTTCTGCCTCACATGACAATGCCAGAGTTGCTCACTCTAGAAGAGGTGTCAAAAAATGAAAACTGGAATATCAATGGTGAAAAAAAACACTAAGGCGGTAGAACATACTGGGCCTGATTCAGACCCACTCGCAAGCGGCTGTCCGCTCGCAAGTGGGTCGATGTTGTGCACTGCGCATGCGCATGACGGCGGGAGCTCCGTCGTGCGCATGCGCCAGACGCGACGAGCGAAGGACTTTCCTTCGCTCGTTGTGTCTGATCAAAGGGGGCGTGCTGTCGATGTTGATTGACAGCACCCCCCCTTTGGTGGGCGTGCCGGGGGCGTGCCTCCCTGATGGAGGCGTTCCCAAGGGAACGCCTACCGTCAGAAGCCGGCCCACTGACATCACTAGTGATGTCAGTGGGAGTGATTTTGGCTCTGATAGAGCCAATATCACTCCGGGCCTTGCAGTTGAAAACCTCATCCGCAGGCTGTTGCTCACAGTGGCGATGATCGCGATGGTCAAGACCATCGCGGCCATCAAACTGCACGCTCGTATAGGCTGTGGGTGGTGACCCACAGCTATACGAGCGTCCAGGAGGACGCTCCATTTTTATGGAGGGTGGCCCTCATTCAGAGCGTGCGCTCTGCTCAGAGCGTACGGCTCTGAATGAGGGCCACTGTGTGTTGTTTACAAATGTCACAAATCACTGAGGAGAGTCTGTGTGTCCGTGAGTGCTATGTGTAAGCTTGATCTTTCTGTATTCTGTACTCCTAGAGAAGCCTCTTTCCTCCATTTCTACACCCACTGTTAATGTGGTCATGAGCAGAACATGTCAAGAAAATGCTGACCTAGACATTGAGGATGCTATGGTAGAAGTGCAACCGGATGAGGGGGATATTTGTGTAGCTGAAGCAGGCACTAATGAGGATGTTGTTGATGAGCATGTAAAGCCACAGTAAGTAGAGGTAGGGACTTTAACCATCTAAGAACCTCCTCCTTGTTATGTAATTTGCAGCGCATGCATGAAAAGTTTTTGGTAAAAAAGTAACAACAAGCAGTCCATCATCAGCTAGCTCCCTTCTCTCTGCTAGATCCAAACACCTGCAATCTTCACCACCAACACCTTAATCATCAATATTCTCAATCATGTTTAGAAATAGTCCTGCATCAAATTTAATAAGACTGAGTCTTCCCCTAACCAGAATTACTCAGAATAATCCTTGAGCGCTAGGCCTGCTGCTGCTGGAGGCGGATCTTCATCCCAGAAGGGGACCAAGAAGACTACTACTAGTAGTATTAAAAAAAAACAATTGACTGTTAAACAATCATTTCATAGAGGAAGCAAGTATAACACCCAGTTGCATAGAGGATCACTGATGCTATAACAGCTATTCTAGTATTAGATCTGCATCCAATATCCACCCTTAATGCAGTGGGTTTTAGACAATTAATTGAGGTCCTGTGTCCCCATTACCAATTCCCATCTAGATTTAACTTCACTAAAACTACAATTTTCTGCCTGTACATGGAAAAACCTAATTATTGATATCCAAAATTCCATTGTACCCACTGTCCACTTAACTACAGATATGTGGACAAGCGGAATAGAGCAAACTAAATATTACATGACTGTGACACCATTTATATGCTTCAGCAGATGAAGGAACAGCAAAAAGCCATCCAAAGCTACAGAACAAGCCATGACATATGCAGAATGTACCTTACTCCAGCTCAATGGAGAATACTGTCCGTGTTGTGCAAGGTGCTGAAACCCTTCAAAGTTGTCACTTGGGAAGTAAGTTTACACACTGATAGCTTGAGGCAGGTGATTCCCCTAATTAGACTTTTGGAAAAGCAGCTTGAGAAATTGAAGGAAGTGCTGAAATTAAGTGATTCTGCTAAGTATGTCAGACTTGTAGATCACGTACTTTATGTGCTTTGCCAGGATCCAAGGGTTGTCAGCATCTTCAAATCAGATCAATACATTTTGGCGACCGACCTTGATTCTAGGTTTAAGTCATACGTTGAGTCTTTCTTTCCAATTTACACAGATCTGACGAGATGCAAAGAGCTCTTGGCGAGCAAGTTGTGAGTTCAAGCGGCATGTGACACGTCAATGTCTCCTCCCTTAGATTCTCGGGCAACTGCATCTGCCAGGAAAAAACTCAGCTTTCTTAGGAGACTGGTGATGCAGATGAGTAAACACAACATTTTGACATCTGGTCAGGTATAAAAGAATTGCCTAACATGAGTTACACCTCTACCATGACTCCATCTGATATGGTCACCATTCAAAGAATGTAATTCAGGTGTATTTAGCAATGCATGTGAAATGAAAACATTGACACAATCTAGCTAACGGTAGCTCTCCCCATTAATGAAGACAAGGCCTTTGGTGTTATGTCCAACACATGTAACAAAGTTCTGGATACCGTGGATTATCCCCAACAAATTGTAAGCATGAAGAACGATGAGTCAGTCTGTATCAGGAGGTAATTGTGGATTCCTGAAATGTGTTACAAAACACAAACGTAAGTACACATCGTGTCCCTAGACACTTTTCTGAGGTGCATCAAAATAATCCTGACTGTCTCAGAGTCATGGTGGTAGAAATTATTAAAAAAACTATTAGAGGAGGTGATAGGTATAAACGGTTATGTGAAGCTGAATCCAAATGGATTTTCAGACTTCAATCACTAGCTCCAGATGGCCTAAATGAGGCACTGGAGTTTTGTGATTAGAACTCTGCCTAGGATGGGGAGAGGGCCGTCACCGGTCCGTATGTACTGTGCGATCAGTGGACCGGTCACTGCCCACCCCTCACCCACCCATTATTTCTGGCTGTGGGTCCATCCTGGTCTCTTGGATTATCTCCATCCCTTGTCCTTTCCATCTGGGCTTTATATAATATTTATGGGTTGTTGTTCTAGTTTCTAGATTAAGTCATATAGTAATTACATGATGATATTTATCACTTTTTTTGTCACAATATAATGCGGCATGCTTTTATGCTTCATTGGGTGGTACTGTTTTCTATCCATGCTCATAGCTATATATGGGATACAAGGTTTTTTTTTTCTCTTACATAATTAGATTCATTTTATTGGGGGCTTATTTTGTTTTCTTGTTATTGGTATTCTTTCTATCATTATGCTTTTATTATATGTATATAATTTGTACCATATCATTGTTAGTTGTGATTGTGGTTCCTTTCAGCCCTATGATGTCATCATCTATAAAATATCAATATTCCACTATGATGACCACTATTATTTATCATTTACCATTTATTTTTCAGTAATTTAATTTATTAGGGTAAATTTTTATATAAATGATAATATTAATATTATTATTATTATTTGTATTATTGTTAATAAAATTTGTATTTTGATTTTTATTTTATTGCTATTTTTATTTATTTTCCTTTATTATTTAATATTTATCACTTCTAATGGATTATATTTGCACATTATGAGTGCTGGTATAGTTCTGTTTAATATGATGGTTGAGATTGGATTAGGTGGTATTATACAACAGCCTATATTGTCTAATGAATCCATTTATTATTATTATTATTATTATTATTATTTATTATTATTATTATTATTATTCTGGAATATATAATATATTATTTATTAGTTTTGATTCATATAGCTTTGTCATGTTTTTTGTTGGTACATTGGGTTTATAAATATAAAAAAATCATGCAAAATAGAAAATCATATATGTGGGCATGTGCTGTCATGTGCTTGCACATGTGTATGTAAAATAAAAAATATATATATGCATGCACGTGTGCACATATATGTGCACCACTAATTGCCTTATATGTTGTTGTATTATTATTATTTTTATATTTATTTTTATTTAAGTGAACAATAAATTATTAATTTATTATTTCTTGAATAGATTATATATTATTTATGCCCACTAATATTTTTATGTCGATACTAGGAGAAGAGATGTGATCTTAGCAGAAAAATGACACAAAAAATGACACAGAGAGAGATATATTTATCTATTTATGTTGAAACAGATGGTCAAGAGTTAAATTTAATTACCTAATTGTCCAATGGCTTTTAACCTGATACTATATATATGAAATCACAATATAAAGAGAGCATTTCAGCTTGAAAAAGGCTACAGCAGTAGCCAAAACGCGTTGCTGTGTATTTTATTCAGCTATTGGAGCTGCTCCCCAATCAAGATATCTGCAGTTAATGGTCTGACAGTCACTTACATTTCTTTCATGAGACCCGCTATCACTGCCTAACCGCGGTTGTACCAGGAGCGGGAATCTACATTTTATCCTGAGAGAGTGCAGGTGCATACTGGATCCCTGTCCGCGGACCACATCGTGCTATCAGAGTACAGGCACACAAGACATTATCACTGCCAGTTGTAGATCCCGGTGGATGTCAGCACACAGATGGAGATTGGCAACAACCCTAACAACATATTGCGCTGCAGTGCATCTACCTCTGCCGGACTTCACTCCCCGGCTGGCCGTGCTGATCCACGCTAAGCCACACTAGGTCCTTTGTTTCCATTACTCAGGGATCGTGATAGCATCCTCCACAGGTACACCTATGGCCTCCATCTCCGTATAAGCTCTCAGGTACTTACGTTTGTATTTTGTAACACATTTCAGGAATCCACAATTAATCCTGATACAGACTCACTCGTGGTTCTTCATGCTTACAATTTGTTGGGGATAATCCACGGTATTCGGGACTTTGTTACATGTGTTGGACATAACACCAAAGGCCTTGTCTTCATTAATGGGGAGAGCTACCATTAACTAGATTGTGTCAATGTTTTCATTTCACATGCATTGCTAAATACACCTGAATTAGGTTACTTAGCTGCACTAATTAGCATTGTTTTTGGCACAGATTTTTATATTAATATATCTTCAGTCAACAGTTAAGGATTGATATACTAATATCGGAGGCTGATCATCTCCTATATCTGTATTCACAATCATATTATCCTTCATTGTTTACATTCTATATAGCTTCCTCAGCTGAATTTATGTGATCATTATGTGTTTTTATACGTTATTTTTTATGTGTGTCTTATCATCATTTTTATATTTTCTTTATAGATAATAAATTAAGTCTAATATACTAAGGTGTTACTCATATGTTTCCACTTAATTATCAGAGTGCAGTGTATTTTTCATATTGTCTTTGCTAGTGAGGTTGGCAATCACCTCTAAGTTCCACTGCTGCACTGATAATTGACTCTCTGGCTTAATAGCGCTCAGGCTTCTTTCTGTGTGACCATTCAAACAATGGTTGAGGATATTTTAATGATAGCATGCAAACAGGCATGTCAGACAGCCTGTTTGACTACTGCGAGGGATAAAAAGGCAATTTGGAGGCCCTTGCAAAAACTGGCTTTGCTTTACTTAAGCTGCCCACCCTCCAGTGTGTACTCAGAAAGAGTTTTCAGCACTGTAGGAAGCTTCTTCCTCAAAATGTGGAAAAGATGATGTTCATCAAAATGAACTACAAATTGCACAAGGAAGACCTTTACCAGCAATTACGTCAAAGTCCAGCGGCACCTGTATGGTGGATTCCAGTGGGCACATATAAATATTGTGTGAAGATGATGTACACACTGATGAGGGTGAGGATGATAATGATGGTGACATCTTGCCTCTGTAGAGCCAGTTTGTACATAGAGATCATTGCCAGTAATGTCAGCTGCCCATTGGTAGTTTGTTTTGTGGGGGCCCAAACAAACCAATCACTTCAGCCACAAGTGGAAGTCCCTGTCGCTGATGTGATTGGTTTGTTAAACTGTGCATGTCCTGTTAAATTTACAACAAAAGGGTGGATGGGAGGAAAGGCCCAAGGAAAATTTAATCTTGCTCCTCTTTTCTTTGCATTATGTACTCTGTCGCTTAGTTTAGCCAGCCAGCTTGCTGTAGCCTTTAGCTTATATCGGTGAACTAGTGAAAACAATATTGTGAGCTGTGAGGTGGTCAAAATTGACTGGAAATTAATGTTTATGAAGTTAATACTGTAGCAACAAAAACAGGCCCAGATTATGTGATTTTAGCTGTTTTTACTAATTTTTAAATGAAAATACAGATCCAATACCAAAAAACGTGAAGGCGGTGTTGTTAACCCAAAAGCCGACGACGAATTAGAACCAAAACCAAAACATGGGGGGTCGACGTACATCTCTAGTTCTAATTGGCACACATCCTCCTTTCTTTCCTTTTACCTGACTCTGGGCCTGATTCAGAGCTGCTTTGCACGATGTGTATGCTAATTGCGTGGGCAGTGCTAATGCACTGCAATGCATTAGCACGCCCAGTATTTCTTAGACAGCGATCACATAGTGTATGCATACACCCACCAGCCTATTTTAAGATGCCCACTTGTGCCTTTCACGTGCAGGAAGTGTATGCGACCATCGGTACATCGGATGCTATCGCAACGCTTGAGGTTGACCATACCCTTCCGCAAGCACTGCGAGCACTTCAGTGTAAAAACAAGCCAGGTGACATGTACTATGATGCTGTCTTATAATTATGCACACGTTGAGATGCTCAGGCACGCCTGCATTTGCACCTCCACTCCCCCGTTTTTAATGGCCAGCCCCTGTTACCACCTACAAACGGCTTCCCCTGTCACTCACTCTGCTGGGCTGTCTCTGCACAGCGAACGAATGCTTTGTGAACTTTCACTAAGGTATGCACATGCACACTGCGATGCATGTGCACAATGCACACCATTAACAACAGCGAGAGTATGCATCTTAGCGAGCGGGTCTGAATCAGGCCCTCTGATTGTGAGACAGGGGGCAAACATAACAGTTTAATTCTGGGGTGTAGCACAGGCTCGTTTTCTGTCTTTCCTAAATAGGCAGAGAAAGTTACAGGGCCACATGTCAGGCTTTTCCCTACTTGCCAACACTGTTGCCAATTTTATATAAGAGCAAGGTGAGAAAGTGTAGTCCTCGCACCCATAGACAAGACTAAACATTTGGTAATGGGTGGTATCATCTTCAACCCTCATCAGAACTTGTATTACCTTGACAGTCTGCCACTTTGTCTTATGACATTTCTAGAATAAAATCTGGGTCAGATCTGTTTATAATATAGTCTCATGGGATTTACTATCATACTTGCTGAGAGAGGGCAGTCAGGATGTATCATCAGCACGGGTAGGGTTTGTTGTGGTAAAGTGGGCATACTGGTGTGCGTAATGAAGCATTTAGGTTATCGTCGTCACACCCCCGCTACACAATGCAGCGTAGGGCCATGATGATGTGATTCAGCTAAATTGCGTCATTGGCTGCCCGGACTGCCCACTTTTGCTTGGTAAGTGGACGGCTGTGGATGGGTGGTGGTCGGTTCCAGGAGACTTGCCCACACTTCTAGGTGGCTGGGAGCGCCATCCAATTTTCAGGAGCTTCCCAGCCATTGTGGGAGAGTAGGCAAGTAAGACTTACTATGAGAACTGACAAGTAATACTAGTTAAGAGCTTATATATTGAACAGGTAATAAGCGTTAATAAAGTGATTTCTATATTCATATAACAATATTAGAATACAACTAAGCTTTATACTTCATATTTTGATTCATATATTTTAGAAGATCTAAATATTTAATTTTTTGTAAATAATAATTATCTATTGATTTTAATTTATGATGATTTATAAGCGGAATGTGACTAGGAATGTGTATCAATCAATAACTAAAGCCAATGATTTATTATATATTAAGCAGGTAGATAAACCGCAGAAAAAATCCCATTATTATTGGTACAGCTATACTACAAAGCTAAGTATTTAGTTATAGAGTCCCAATTTTGAGACTCATTGCTGAAATAATTGCTTGAACACAGGGCAGACATTCTATTTGTAAAGCAGAAAAATTACACTGAATTAGTTCATTCAAAATAATAAATATAGATCCTATTTAATCAATGTCAGAAAGTCAATTGGTGATTAGTAGAAATTTTTAATAATCCACCTAATTCAATGTAACAGTGAAGGATGAGTTCATCCAGTGAATGGGGTTTTTGAATATGGATTTTATAACTATTTCACATTAAATAATTCAGAACAATTGTAGTAAACAAAAAGTGTATTTAGGTAGTGCATTTTAAATCTTGTTCTCATCCACTGGAGTGTCGAGTGTTGGAGTTCTTTAATATTTTTGTAAAGTATGTGCTTAGTCAGGGCATTTCAGCTTACTGTCTCTCTGTGGTTGTGGTGTGGGTGGGGTATAATTTTATTTGCCAAACAATAAAGAACAATTATTTAAAGCTAGAGCCTGAGGAAGAAAAATGCTAATAAGATTACGAGATTCTCCTATGCTGGGTACACATTGACATATATTGGCCGATCAATTGATCGGCCAATATATCGGGTGTCCGTCAGCCAGTGTGTGCCAGCGATATGTCTGTGAATGACGTTGTTCACAGACATATCGCACTGGCTCTGCTGCACAGCCAATGGCAGATATATCTGCAGACATATCTGTCCATCAAGCTGCGTTTACGGGCGGTCTGCTGACCTATCATACACTGGCAGCAGAGGCCGCGGGGAGAGGTGGTGGGACACACCCCCTGGCCAGCGGGACCCACGGCCAGAGACAGATGATGGTTGTTCTGTGTGTATGTACGACCATCATCTGTAGATATATATGTAGATCACTTGATCTGCAGATATATCTGTTCAGTGTGTAAACAGCTTTAGTGGATTTTAGGATGTTATAACACTTTACCTATTGCTCTATCTCTAACAATGAAACATGTATAATATAGTACTGTAGAAGGATTGACTTCTCTAAAAGAATTAGGGGTCTATTTACTAAGCCTTGGAAAGAGATAAACGAAGATAAGGTACCAGCCAATCAGCTCCTAACTGTCAGTTTTCAAACACAGCCTGTGACATGGCAGTTAGGAGCTGATTGACTGGTATCTTATCTCCGATCACTTTATCTCCATCCAAGGCTTAGTAAATAGACCCCTTAGGCTTTTTGAAAGCTCATAAAATGTTACCAAACAATACCAGATTCTTTATTTTTGGAGGGAATTTGGAGGGGATGGCATCCTGTTCTACACATGGTGTTACTGTCCAAGGCACATAGGGGTCTATGTACTAAGCCTTTGGAGAGAGATAAACTGGGCAGAGATAAAGTTCCAACAAATCTGCTCCTGTCATATTTCAAATACAACCTGTAAAGTGACACTTAGGAGCTGATTGCTCAGTACTTTATCTCCGTCCACTTTATCACTCTCCAAGGCTTAGGCTGCATATACACCTAAAGCTATATCTGTCCAGTGAGAAGGAAACTCTTGTCCATCTTCCAGTGTTTGGGTGAAAATGTATCTTGTTACTTGCTCCCATACATTATCAGATTTCCCATCCCACCAGACAGATTGGACAGATAAATCTTTAGGTGTGTATGCAGCATTAGTACATAGACCCTAAGTCACAGAGGATTGCAGGCCAAAATCATATACCATTCTAGTCATATGTATTCCAGATGTTCCCATCATGCACAATGGCTAATTTGGCATATCTTGAATGAAACAAACAGCCAGATCACTTGTTTTCGGAAAAAAGCCAATCTGTTTTCACTCTCTTCTGTAACTGAGAGTGAAACATATTACAGATATCATCACCAACATCCCCTCAAAATGTACTTCAAATTGGTCTCTCTGGCTTGAATTTCACTGCCCCTCTTGTCCTGTAATCTGGCTTGGCTCTAACCTATAAAGATAGGGCATGCACAAGGACACATTGAAACATTGACATTGACCCTCCCAGTTTGCAGAAGCTTCTGTCTTCAACAATAAAGGCATAAGTATGTGCTACATATTTGCTCTCTAGAGTATTTGGGGTTGTGTTTTGTTAAGGAATGTCTTGGTTCTCATGGTAAGGAAGAGATAGGAAGCATGTTGGATAATATTGTCATGGTTGATGCGATGTGCTTATATATGCCTTGTTTAATCTTCTATGTACTGTGGCATTGTTGTCCCCATATGCCTTTCCCATTCCCTCTATGTTTCTCTCTTTATATCACACTCTTATTACTTACAAAACTTCTGTAAAAAGCTTTTTTTAAAAAAAAAAGACTCTGAAAGGATTTTGGATTTTGCTGGAACTGCAGTTCTGTAAGTTACACAAGCTTAGCTCATTTCTGTACCATTGATACCTGCTGTTAATTCAGATCGCGTATAGCATCTGGAGTCATTTAAACCAAGCGATACACATCATTGGCTTGCAAGTAGGTATTGGCAGTCATGGTTTTATGCTATACTACTGCATTTTACTGGATCTTGGCAAGTTAGTACAATGCAGAATGAACTAAAATAGTGATATAACTGATTTATAAAACGTAAATAAAGAAAAGTAAAATCTATTGTTCATCATCAGTGTAGTGAATTTGATATTACCATATAACATTTTATTTAACAAAAAACCTTAAATTAGTTTCAGTTAAGCAAACTACATATCCCAGTAAAGAGCACAGCCAAGTATGTTTGTTTCCTGACAAACTGTAGTAGTTTTCAGAGCATTTGCATGTTATAAAACTGCTTAATTGAAAACACTGGTTGCTAACTGAACCTTGACGTTGATAGAGTGAGCATAATTATCAGCAGTGGCCTGGATTCATTAAAGAATGTTAAGCCTTAGCTTGGCTTAGTCAAAGTGTAGCAAAGCTTAGTATACTTTAATGAATCCTGTCCAACAGAAGAGAGAAAAACTATGGAATGTAAAAGAAAATGTTCAAAAAGTTTTGAGCAACAAAAAGCAATTAAGACACAGCAGAAAAATAATAAAGCTTAAATCAATGTAAGTATGAGAATGCTGGATTTATGGTAAGCTCTTTCTCTTTTCCAGCTGGCTGGTATAACTGGAGGAAGCCCCATTTACCAGCTAGGCACACCCAATACATTTACCAGCTTGGCACACCCAATATCTTTAGTGGGTATGACATTAGTTAGGCAAAATGAAAATGAGACACGCAAAATGGCTCTATTACATAATGCGCATATTGGATTATAGCTCTCTTAAGTAAAAATTAACCCTAAATAATCCTACCCTAATGAGGCTACAGTCATCATTTCTCTCAGAGTGATGATATCGCTGCTGATTAACACTCTTCTCTTCTCTACTAGCACGATAGGGACCATATGTGATGTCAAGAAGATCTATGGATACTGTTGATGATCAATGACAGGAGTTGTAAACCTTAGTCAGTAGTCTCCAAAGAGGATGACTCCTGACAGTAGGCTGAAGTCTTTCATCCCTGGCCTGGTGGTGTAGTTGTATCAGGTAGCCCTCACTCACTGGATTGGCACCTGCTTATCAGAGTAACCCCCCATTCCCCTCTTGGCTGAAGGAACCCTGAGGTATTTGGCTATGGTTAGTCTAGCTGGACTTGGTGTTAAATAATGGGCCTCCACTTAATCAGACAAAAGATCATGATCAACTTAGTATTTGGTCATCTTGAGCCATGACCCGATTGAAACTATTATAGTATTTTTAGGTGAATAGTTGCTCTGAATTGACCCTCACATCTGGCACAGATGGAAGAAACACTGCAGAGTTTTAAACGAGTGAGTGGCATAAGTCCACGGGTTGCCACCAATTAGTGTTGCATCCCAATAAATGCCAGTAAAGGTAGTTCTTTAAGTGGACACATTAGGAGCTCTAGCGGTACCTTAAGGACTCACTTGGTGGCATTTACTAAGTGTAATCATAGTTATTTAACCATATATAACACAATACTATTCTAACAAAATAAAAAAATATCCTACACATAGTAAAACACAATAAATTATAAATTGATTTTTGATTTTCATATTTTGTTTTTAAAAGATAAATGCACTATCCCTATATATGTTTTTAACCCTTTATTCATTGACAGCTATGTGCTGTTATCATGAGACTTGAAGAAGAACATTCACAATGACAGATAATTTGCAAATGAATGTTTGCAACAGATTTATGATACTTATGTTGACATACAAGTTAAATATTCTAATTCTGAGGAAACTGGAGATTGATATGAAAGATGAATTTGAGGATCATGTCGGATGATTACTATAATTGCAAGTAGCTGTAATGTTATCAGAATGCATGCACCAGTAATACATTTAAAACCATTTCTCCAGGATAAAAGCAACAGATATAGTTACACATTTACCAATATTTCTGTTATGGAAGATAACATTCTGGAACCTGTAGGCTGGTCTACAGGTGTACATATTGTTAGAGATACACAGGTGTACATATTGTTAGAGATACACAGGTGTACATATTGTTAGAGATACACAGGTGTACATATTGTTAGAGATACACAGGTGTACATATTGTTAGAGATACACGGGTAAACATATTGTTAGAGATACACAGGTATACAAACTGTTAGAGATACACAGGTGTACATACTGTAGTGTTAGAAATACAGAGGTGTACATGTTTTTAGAGATACACAGGTGTACATACTGTAGTGTTAGAAATACAGAGGTGTACATGTTGTTAGAGATACACAGGTGTACATACTGTAGTGTTAGAAATACAGAGGTGTACATGTTGTTAGAGATACACAGATGTACATATTGTTAGAGATACACAGGTGTACATACTGTAGTGTTAGAAATACAGAGGTGTACATGTTGTTAGAGATACACAGGTGTACATACTGTAGTGTTAGAAATACAGAGGTGTACATGTTGTTAGAGATACACAGGTTTACATATTGTTAGAAATATATAGTGTTACACGGGGTGTAGAAATGAGGACACAAGACAGGCAGGTACTTGGTAAGGCAGTGTCTTTAATAACAGCAGACACTGCACTTCAGCATACATGAGCATAGGCCTGGACACACACAGGCACATAACAGAAAATAAGCAACTGAACATTACTGTATTACTATTATTTTGAGGGGTGAAATCATATTATGAAATCATATTATGACAAGCATTAGGAAAAGCAAATGACAGCTAAACACAGGAGCACTCAGTGACTCTATGCTCTAAGATGGCAGATAGAAAGCATAATATATGTTGACTGTGAGTTGGAGTGCAATAGAGACAAGGATAGGGCAGAGCGATAACCAAGCAGGTGGAGGGCCCTGATGGTAAGCGCATGCATGCTATGGAAGTAGGGGTGTGCACCGGCCACTTTCGTGCTTTGTGTTTTGGTTTTGGATCTGGATCTTTCTTCGTGTTTTGGATCTGGATTGGTTTTGCCTAAACCACCCTTCAGTGTTTTGGGTTCTGGGTTTTGTGTTTTGGATCTGTATTTTTTTTTTAAAAAAAGCATAAAAACAGCTAAAATCACAGAATATGTTGATTTTTCTGCTCCTATGCTATTAGTAACCTCAAAAACCTTAATTTCCACTCATTTCCAGTCTATTCTGAACAACTCACACCTAACAATAGTGTTTTTATGTCCAAAAGGTTGCATCAAGGTAGATGGATGACTATGCTAAGCGACACGAGTGGGCTGCACAAACACGTGGCCCATTTAGGAGTGACACTGCAGTGGCAGACAGGATGGCAGTTTGAAAAACTAGGCCGCAAACAGTACATAATGCAAAAAAAAAACCCTTATGTTGTATAAACAGGACATGCACACTTTAACAAACCAATCATTTCAGCGCCAGGGTCTGTCACACGACTGTGGCTGAAATGATTGGTTCGTTTGGGCCCCCACAAAACAAGCTGGCAATTAATCTGTCCCTGCACAAACTGGCTCTACGGAGGCAAGATGTCGTCCTCATCCTCCTCATTCACCGATTCCTCACCCTCCACAGTGTAGTGTACATCCTCATCCTCACAGAGTATTAGGCCCTCATTCAGAGCCGCTCGTTAGCGGCAGTACGCTCGTTCCGAGCGATGTTTGCACATCTGCGCATGCGTACGGTTTTTAGTACGCATGCGCGAACCAGTCAGTGCGGTCAAAAATCGTTTGTACGCTATATAGCGAGTGCCTGCTATTTTGAGTGACAGAATGAGGCGTATGTGGGTGGTAACAGGGGAAGGTGCTTGAAAATGGGGAGTGGAGATCCAAACGCAGGCGTGCTTAAAGGTCAAAACGGGCGTATTATGGGTGTGCATAATTAATACAGCAGCGTCATTGACCACGTCACTGGGTTATTTTATAGCCAGAACTGCTCGCAAATTTGTGGTAGCAAACACCAACCACAAGAATAGCGAGCAGTTCATACGCTGGTCGATGTACTCGATTAATCTAATAAATAGCGGACATGACGTATGGTGCGAGCGGCCAGGGGGCGTTTTTAACAAATAAACGAGCGTATGTTTTGCTCGCTCGTTCAGATTTAGAGGTGTGAACAGACTGCAATTTGCGAACGGATCATTTGAATAGCCACACCTTGTTTTTGAACGAACGACCGCAAATAGCGAACGGCTCTGAATGAGGGCCTTAATTCGTCCCCGCTGGAATCCACCACCACAGGTCCCTCTGTACGTTCTGGAGGCTGGTCTCCCTGGAAGAGTTGATAATTCATTTTTATGAACATCATCTTCTCCACATTTTGTGGAAGCAACCTCCTACGCCTTTCGCTGACAAGGTTCCCGGCTGCACTTTGAGGGTTACACCACCCTTTAACAGACAGACGCATGCTTGTCGCTGCTGCTTTGAGGATGCAGTTGCGGCTACAGCCCACACAATTCACAAAGACAGAAAAAAAATAATTTTTTAATTGTTTGTGGAGCGCACTTTGAGGGTTACACCACCCTTTAACAGACAGACGCACGCTTGTCGCTGCTGCTTTGAGGATGCAGGTGGAATCTAGACGGGATTTGGAACCGGGGACACACTACCTCCATCAATTGTCTAAATCCCACTGCACTAATGGCGGATACCGGACGCACGTCTAACACCAATATAGCAGTTAAGGCCTCAGTTATACATTTTGCTTCGGGATGACTGCTGTCGTACTTCATCCTCCTCGCTAAGGACTGTTGGAGGGTCAATTGTTTAGTAAAAGTAGTGGTGTTCCTACTTCCTCTCTGGGATGATGAACAACTCCCAGCAGCAGCAACAGCACTAGGAGGAAGTGGTTCTTGATCTTTCCCTATTTTATTTTTATCGGAGAAAGTTTGGTCCTCCATTTATGTTATATTGATATATACGTGCGGCTAAGGCACACACAAACACAGAAAATTATTTTTTATTTTTGCTGGAGACTAGTGCACTTTGTGGGTTACACCACCCTTTAAGAAATGAGCCAGCCGGCCCTTTACTTATGGGACACAGGCGCACACTTGGCGCTGCTCCTTTGTTGATGCACGTGCAGCCACAGTGCACACAATTCACAAACACAGAAAATATTTTTTTATTTTGTTTGGAGTGCCCTTTGGGGGTTACAGCACCCTTTAATGGACAAGCCAGCCGGCCCTTTACTTATGGGACACAGGCGCACGCTTGGCGCTGCTCCTTTGTTGATGCACGTGCAGCTACAGTGCACACAATTCACAAACACAGAAAATATTTTTTTTTTGTTTGGAGTGTACTTTGGGGGTTACAGCACCCTTTAACGGACAAGCCAGACGGCCCTTTACTTATGACACAGGCGCACGCTTGGCACTACTTTGTTGATGCACATGCAGCTACAGTGCACACAATTCACAAACACAGAAAATATATATTTTTTTTGTTTGGAGTGTACTTTGGGGGTTACAGCACCCTTTAACGGACAAGCCAGCGGGCCCTTTACTAATGGGACACAGGCGCACGCTAGGCGCTGCTCCTTTGTTGATGCACGTGCAGCCACAGTGCACACAATTCACAAACACAGAAAATATTTTTTATTTTGTTTGGAGTGCACTTTGGGGGTTACAGCACCCTTTAACGGTCAAGCCAGCTGGCCCTTTACTTATGACACAGGCGCACGCTTGGCACTACTTTGTTGATGCACGTGCGGCTACTGTGCACACAATTCACAAACACAGAAAAAAAATATATATTTTTTGCACTTGGGGGGAGCACCCCTGATGGACAGAGCACCCCCTGGACAACACTACAGCACCCCTTTAGGACTGGGACACTGCACAGGACTTTGGAGTGGACACAGCCCCTATGGACAACTGACTGCACAACACAGTCCAGCCCGCCCCTATTGACTTTGGAGGAGTGGACACAGCCCCTATGGACAACAGCAGCACAGCGCAGCACAGCACAGCACAACACTACACTGCACTACACTACACTACACTACACAGCCCAGCCAGCCCTAACTCCCTCCCTCCCTCTTCACTTTCCACAGCCGAGTGAGAAAATGTCGCCGACGCGGGTACCTTATATAGGATCCAAAACCCGCGAGACCCGGTAGGCGGGATGATGACGTTTTGCCTCGATTTCAGATCCGAGTCAGGCGGGAAAAGTCGAGCCTGACTCGGATCGGCCTCGGATCGGGGAGCTCGGGGGGATTCGGATTTCAGAAATCCGAACCCGCTCACCCCTATATGGAAGTGATGCTCTATTTATAATCAGTGGTTGCAACTTGTGGAATGTATCTGCAGTTGCACCGCTACTTAATATGTGGAAGTTTTCTCCCTCTCTTTGTCAGCCTAACGCTTGCTGTGAAGTGTTCCACTAATATGTGCATGAGCATAATAGCAGCTGCAGTAAACCTTTTGTTGAATTGAAAGATACTGCTGTAATCCCCTTAAATTATATGTGGAAGATTTTTAGCTGAGAGTTTTAAATAAAGTTAATTTTAGTGACATCCCTGCTCTCAAGAGCTTCCGAGCTAGAAGGATAAGAACATAAAAATATACTGTATATAGAAGAATGGATTGCTCACAGCAGGCAGAGAGGTCATCATTAGCTATAAAAGGAGCAACATTTCTGCAAGTTTAAACATTCCTGAATTTGGCCAGTAACGTATTTGCTCAACCAAATGTGGGAGCGTTCCTCCATGAGATCATCTATAAACATATTAAATTGTAATGACAACTATTGTAAAGGTTTCGTGAACCTGAACATGTTCCTGCAGCCTTTGATTGTTGGGTGACTTTTCTAGGAGCTCTTGCACGTAATGGGTAAAGGAAGTGAGAATAAATCCAATTTCCGCCCAAACATTGCTAGGTCAACGGATAAAAAAAGAAGAAAGAACTGATGACTCAATGAAAATAGAACTATTAGATCAATGGTCAAAAACTAATTTGCTAAATTAAATTTGGAATATGTTCACTCATCTATAAGCAGCTGCAACACTGGTGTTTAATTATGGCTACTGCATAGTGTATGACTCATGTGTATTTGGCCAAAGAGGTTAAGTTAAAAGTTTTAAAAATATATGGACTTATCCTATATATAACAGAGCACTAACAGGAGGTGGGTATTGATTTTGTGAGGTGTTCTTATGCCCAATTTTTGAATTATTTGGCTGCTTGAAAAAGCCTAAGATGTCAGGCTCAGGGTTTTTGTATTAGAGCTGATTATACATTCAGGCTTCAATTTATTGTTGATATAAAAGGAATACCTAAGAGAAATCCATTTATGCATGTCACAGATGGACCCAATCCAAATTAGTTTCTTAAAAAATACTTAATAAATGACAGATTGTAAAAAAAAACCTACTTGAACATATTTAGAAATTGTACTTCATGATAGTATTTTGAATATTAAAAACATTTCTTGTGTCAGTACATCTATCATGTCTTTCCATGAAATTACAAAATTGAAAATGCTTTAACCTTTTCCTGCACCAGACTTTGCACTAAATGTATCAGAATACATATCTTAAAAAGTGCATGTGCAAGAAGGGTCGTTAGTAGGGGTGTGTGACCTTTACTAGTGCCAAGGGCACAAGTCCAAGGGGATGAATTGTCGCTGCTCTAGAGGTATCTGTATTTGACTTGCTGCAGTGGCAAATGCAAGATTGCTAGAGGGGGGTTTCCAAATGCTTGATTTTAGAGTGAGTGAGGCCTGTCCATGAAGAGGGAATAAATAGCACTTATCCAGCTTTAATATGTTACATACATTACAAAGTATATTGTGTTGCATAATTCCAGTATATACAGGACCAGCGATCACAGTAAGCCATTAGATGTGGCAGTAGGATCATCCTGCCTGAGCTGAAAGTTTTTTTCAGATGTGGGCACCATTCCTGAGCATTGGAGCAAGTCCGGGAGTCTGAGGGAGCAGCAGAACCTAGCACTGCCCTGGACATATATGTACATATTGGTCTCCTTATGTACTGGATAGTGTATTATTATACAGTATTAATTATTAACCCTATTGATGGTCTATATCAGTGCACCCCTAACAGTGCATGTTTTCCAAATCTCCTAGTTGGTGCACAGGTTTATTTATTACTGGCTGACACATTTTAAAAGATCCACAGTTGGTGCTAATAATTTCATTTATGATACTGAGAAGAACATGCAGCACTAGTAACATTCTATTATATTACTATTTCTATTGTGGTCATGGTGTGTGCTGGGGAGGGGGGTTTCTAGGCAGACGGAACCCCCCCTGCATTTGCCTATGCGCAGGGTGCTTGTAGTGTGCTTGGAATGACATACTTCAGCCTGCGGCAATTAAGGATCCATTAGTGCCCCACTACAGCAATGTGTGCAAGAGTATATTGTACCACACTCATACTGCTGCGGTGAGATTCATCAGATAAGTGCAGAGACGGTGAGAGGAGGGTTTGTTCAGTTGTGGCGGTTTGAGCAAATGGATCTTTACAATAAGGGGAGACTGGTCAGATGGATGGAGTATATGTGTAACTGAGCGTTATATATTTCAGCACTGTACAATTGGGGATCTATGCAAAATTCCAGGCAATCAGTAACTAATGAGGAACCTGTGGCATATTATAGAATACTTATTATACACTTAAGTACATGATCATGACGTGGAGCTAAATGAGGATAATTCAATGTAATTCCCTATTGTGGGTTCACACTAGAAATCCCAAGGAAAGAGGTTCCCAAACTCCGCCATTACAGTCCAGGTTTTTTTTAAGGCTATCCATGAGTGAGCACAGGTGACTTTTAATTAGTACCTCAGTTACTTTGATTTAACTATCTGTACTCAAGCATAGATATCCTTAAAACCTGGATTGTAATGGTGGAGTTTGGGAACCTGTGCCCAAGGGTATTTGCCTTCTTTTCAATTACATAACATAAAATAAGCAAAGAGATCCTGTATCCTGTGTTACTTGCTATGCATGCACAGTTTGCAATTGTTTTTTTATTTTTAAGTAAAAGTATTTTTCTCCTTTCCTACATTTGAGTTTAATGAAATTCAAACAATGGAAAGAGCTAGCAATCTAATATGCCTTAGTCTTATAGCATATCTATTTTCCAATATAACTACAGTACCTCCATATTAACATTTATATACAGTATTTTCTTGCTTAAAAATATATTTAACTCCATTCAGTTCAAATCCTACAGATCTGACAGCTCAAAGAAATGTTTCAAGAAAGTAAGAAAAACTCTAAAGGGAACTAGAAGAAGCTACTAGATGCAGAACAGATTAAAGTTAAAAAGCATTACCAAGATTTCACATTTACATTACAACAGGATTTATGTTTTAATGGAAGAGAATATGAGGTATTACATAATATTTGTCAAGCCTCTTTCCATCGGAATTCATTGGTATTTTTTATATTAATATCTCTGTACATTGCATTAAATCCCACATCTTGAATGAATTTCTCACATTTTTATTTATAAAATATTACAATTAATTGAAAGATAGTGGGAAATTTAGTAAGGGGCATTTTCAGGGCTGGTTCTAGATTTTGCGAAGCTCAGGGTGAAAATTTCCTTTTGCGCCTTGAGTTCGGGATGCGTGTGCATGGCCGTAAAACTAAAAAAAAGACAAAGAAGATACAAATTGTGGGGCCATTTGCCTCCTCCGTCATCTCTCTCCTGCAGCATCTTCCAAAATGCTTTGTGTGATGCCGTCACGCGGCATGGCGTCGTCACTCCCAGCACCGTCATTTTGGGAGGGAACAAATGCAGCTTGTAAATATGGCGGCGGCCAAGAACAGGCATACGGGGAGACTGCGGTTGTGGCCTCAGGCTGCAGCGCCCTGGGCGATAGCTCTTTTTGCCCGCCCCTAGAACCGTCACTGGGCACTTTACTGTGCAGCTTGCAAACTGACACACCGCAAATGCATTATTCACATGGAAACTTTTATCATCCTACACCCGGCCAGCAATAACTCATTCTGCACCGGAAGCCAACAGGCTCAGTCTGTGACGTTCAATGGGCCTGATTGTGCAGTGGTGATGTCGGATGCAGTGGAGTGATGTTTTTCGTATGCGTACGTGTCTGAGCTGCACTGTGTATGAGTCCTGATAATGCATACATGCCTGCCCTCCCGGTTTTCGCGGGAGGCTCACGATTTTTCGGGTAACCCCCCACACCCCCGGAAGGGTAGGCAATTCTCCCGCATTCTGCCCACTTCCTAGTGAAGTGGGCAGAATGAGGAGAATACCCGCAGCGATCGCGTGTCTCCGTGAAGGGGGCGTGGCTTAAGATGTGATTCTGCATGAATCACAGCATTTGGCCCCGCCCCCTATGTAAATTATACCCAATCGCGGCATTTTTCCCGTGAGGGGCGGGGCTTAATATCACGATTCATTAGGCCCCGAACCCATCGGCCCCCTGCTGCTTCTCTTACCCGGGCTTCTCCCGGGAAGAGATTCTAAAAGGTAGGTAAGTATGTGATAATGGATGTATAAAGTCTCAGTACAGATTTGTTGCTCAGTGTAGATCTGCTGCAATGTAAAATGGTGGAGATGCAGCACAAATCCGTTTTGCTGTCACCATGTGACTTGACTTTTGTGGGCACGTGTAGATTACTGCCAAAGCACATGGGTCAAGATTACAACAATTGAGAAAGAGCCTGAGTTTGATTTGGATGATGGTAGGAGATATGTGGCGCAAAAAGGATCCCCACTAAGTACAATATAAACTGGGAACGTGGGTATGCATAGTTTTGTGGAGCAAAGTGTAGCGAGATTATTGAAATAAGATAAATGGATGGAGAGGGAACATTTTTTGGGGATGTCACTGGTTGTGCAGAAGGGCTCAAAGACATTATCATTCTATTAAAAAACTTTCATTTTGCATCATATCTCAGCTTGTGGAGATATAGGACCTCATTGCGTAAACTTCGCAATGCGCGTGCGCAAACTAGCTGTTACGATCGGAAATATCTCTCTCCTTGAACTTGGCCAGGTCGTTAGTTTGAGTGACAGGATGAGGCGTTTGTGGGTGGTAACAGGGGAAGGTGCTTGTGAACGGGGGAGTGGAGATCCGAATGCAGGCGTGCCTGACTATGCAAATGGCATTTTATGGGAGTGCATAATTAACAAAGTAGTGTCATAGCACACGTGACATGGAAGGTTTTGACACTGACTTGATCGTAGTGCTTAAGAGAGGGTATGGTCAACCTTAAGCTGTACGACCAGTTCCGATGGTTCCCGATGGTCTCAATTAATCCTTATATGCCCGGAGATGACGTGTAATGCGTACGAGAAGGGGGCGTATTTTTTGTCTTATGGCCGCATCCTCACCTTGGTCGGCCAGCTAACGATCCGATCTTAAGGATGCAACTTGCGAGTGCATCATTTGCATATCCGGCCCCTTTTCCCTTACGACCATGCGGCCGCAACGACCGACTCTGAATGAGGTCCATAGTCTTGTCCTATACTTTGAATGAGACTCATTTAGTAATTTAGTGTAAATGCATTTCCAAACACACTTTATTAATACACAAAAAAGAGAGTTACTATGATTAAAGACAGTTCCACTGTTCCCTCACTCTCATGATTAATTTATCTCATCAATTGAGCAATAGTTTAGAAGTAAAAAGGAAAACTTGAATTAAATTAGATGGATGATACTAAAGTGTAGGGGTGTGCACCGGCCACTTTTCGTGTTTTGTGTTTTGGTTTTGGATCTGGATCTTTCTTCGTGTTTTGGATCTGGATTGGTTTTGCCAAAACCACCCTTCCGTGTTTTGGGTTCTGGGTTTTGTGTTTTGGATCTGTATTTTTTTGAAAAAAAGCATAAAAACAGCTAAAATCACAGAATTTGTAGGTTTTTCTGCTCCTATGCTATTATTAACCTCAATAACCTTAATTTCCACTCATTTCCAGTCTATTCTGAATACTACACACCTCACAATAGTGTTTTTATGTCCAAAAGGTTGCACCGAGGTAGCTGGATGACTATGCTAAGCGACACGAGTGGGCGGCACAAACACGTGACCCATCTAGGCGTGAAACTGCAGTGGCAGACAGGATGGCATTGAAAAACTAGGCCCCAAACTGTACATAATGCAAAGAAAAAAAAGAGGTGCAAGATGGAATTGTCCTTGGGCCCTCCCACCCACCCTTATGTTATATAAACAGGACATGCACACTTTAACAAACCAATCATTTCAGCGCCAGGGTCTGCCACACAACTGTGGCTGAAATGATTGGTTCGTTTGGGCCCCCACAAAACAAGCTGGCAATTTATCTGTCCCTGCACAAACTGGCTCTACGGAGGCAAGATGTCATCCTCATCCTCCTCATCCACCGATTCCTCACCCTCTTCAGTGTGTACATCCTCATCCTCACAGAGTATTAATTTGTCCCTGCTGGAGCCACAGGTCCCTCTGTACGTTCTGGAGGCTGGTCTCCCTGGAAGAGTTGATAATTCATTTTATGAACATCATCTTCTCCACATTTTGTGGAAGCAACCTCCTACGCCTTTCGCTGACAAGGTTCCCGGCTGCACTAAACACTCTTTCGGAGTACACACTGGAGGGGGGGCAACTCAGGTAAAATAGAGCCAGTTTGTACAGGGACCTCCAAATTGCTTCTTTTTCCTGCCAGTACAGGTACGGACTGTCTGACATGCCTACTTGGATGCTGTAACCGATGTAATCCTTTAACAGACAGACGCACGCTTGTCGCTGCTGCTTTGAGGATTCAAGTGCGGCTACAGCCCACACAATTCACAAAGACAGAAAAAAAAAAAGAATATTTTTATTGTTTGTGGAGCACACTTTGAGGGTTACACCACCCTTTAACAGACAGACGCACGCTTGTCGCTGCTGCTTTGAGGATGCAAGTGCGGCTACAGCCCACACAATTCACAAAGACAGAAAAAAGAAGAAGAATATTTTTATTGTTTGTGTAGCACACTTTGAGGGTGTCACCACCCTTTAACAGACAGACGCACGCTTGTCGCTGCTGCTTTAAGGATGCAGGTGCGGCTACAGCCCACACATTTCACAAAGACCGAAAAAAAAAGAACAATATTTTAATTGTTTGTGTAGCACACTTTGAGGGTGTCACCACCCTTTAACAGACAGACGCACGCTTGTCGCTGCTGCTTTAAGGATGCAGGTGCGGCTACAGCCCACACAATTCACAAAGACAGAAAAAAGAAGAATATTTTTATTGTTTGTGTAGCACACTTTGAGGGTGTCACCACCCTTTAACAGACAGACGCACGCTTGTCGCTGCTGCTTTAAGGATGCAGGTGCGGCTACAGCCCACACATTTCACAAAGACCGGAAAAAAAAGAACAATATTTTAATTGTTTGTGTAGCACACTTTGAGGGTGTCACCACCCTTTAACAGACAGACGCACGCTTGTCGCTGCTGCTTTAAGGATGCAGGTGCGGCTACAGCCCACACAATTCACAAAGACAGAAAAAAGAAGAATATTTTTATTGTTTGTGTAGCACACTTTGAGGGTGTCACCACCCTTTAACAGACAGACGCACGCTTGTCGCTGCTGCTTTAAGGATGCAGGTGCGGCTACAGCCCACACATTTCACAAAGACCGAAAAAAAAAGAACAATATTTTAACTGTTTGTGTAGCACACTTTGAGGGTGTCACCACCCTTTAACAGACAGACGCACGCTTGTCGCTGCTGCTTTAAGGATGCAGGTGCGGCTACAGCCCACACAATTCAAAAAGACAGAAAAAAGAAGAAGAATATTTTTATTGTTTGTGTAGCACACTTTGAGGGTGTCACCACCCTTTAACAGACAGACGCACGCTTGTCGCTGCTGCTTTGAGGATGCAAGTGCGGCTACATCGCACACAAGTCACAAACACATTAAAAAAATAGTTTTTTTATTTTTTGGAGCACTTTGAGAGTTACACCACCCTTTAACAGACAGACGCATGCTTGTCGCTGCTGCTTTAAGGATGCAGGTGCGGCTACAGCCCACACATTTCACAAAGACCGAAAAAAAAAGAACAATATTTTAATTGTTTGTGTAGCACACTGTGAGGGTGTCACCACCATTTAACAGACAGACGCACGCTTGTCGCTGCTGCTTTAAGGATGCAGGTGTGGCTACAGCCCACACAATTCACAAAGACAGAAAAAAAAAGAACAATATTTTAATTGTTTGTGTAGCACACTTTGAGGGTGTCACCACCCTTTAACAGACAGACGCACGCTTGTCGCTGCTGCTTTGAGGATGCAGGTGGAATCTAGACGGGATTTGGAACCGAGGACACACTACCTCCATCAATTGTCTAAATCCCACTGCACTAATGTCGGATACCGGACGCACGTCTAACACCAACATAGCAGTCAAGGCCTCAGTTATACGTTTTGCTTCAGGATGACTGCTGTCGTACTTCATCCTCATCGCTAGGGACTGTTGGAGGGTCAATTGTTTAGTAAAAGTAGTGATGTTCCTACTTCCTCTCTGGGATGATGAACAACTCCCAGCAGCAGCAACAGCACTAGGAGGAAGTGGTTCTTGATCTTTCCCTATTTTATTTTTATCGGAGAAAGTTTGGTCCTCCATTTATGTTATATTGATATATATACGTGCGGCTAAAGCGCACACAAACACAGAAAATATTTTTTTATTTTTGCTGGAGAGTAGTGCACTTTGTGGGTTACACCACCCTTTAAGAAATGAGGACACAGGCGCACGCTTGGCGCTGCTCCTTTGTTGATGCACGTGCAGCCACAGTGCACACAAGTCACAAACACAGAAAATATATATTTTTTGGGTTTGGAGTGTACTTTGGGGATTACAGAACCCTTTAACGGTCAAGCCAGCCGGCCCTTTACTTATGACACAGGCGCACGCTTGGCACTACTTTGTTGATGCACGTGCGGCTACTGCGCACACAATTCACAAACACAGAAAATAATTTTTTTTTTTGTTTGGACTGGACTGTACTTTCGGGGGTTACAGCACCCTTTAACGGTCAAGCCAGCCGGCCCTTTACTTATGACTAGGGATGTGCAGGCTCGGATAGGTTCGAGTTTGCACGTGGAGTTCGGATTTTTCCCTCCAAAAAAACGGAACTCAGAACGAGGCAAAACGTCATCTTACATGGACGAACATCATCATTCCTGGTCTTTTGTCCAGGAATGATGATGTTCGTCCATGTAAGATGACGTTTTGCCTCGTTCTGAGTTCCGTTTTTTTGGAGGGAAAAATCCGAACTCCACGTGCAAACTCGAACCTATCCGAGCCTGCACATCCCTACTTATGACACAGGCGCACACTTGGCACTACTTTGTTGATGCACGTGCGGCTACTGCGCACACAATTCACAAACACAGAAAATAATTTTTTTTTTGGTTTGGACTGGAGTGTACTTTGGGGGTTACAGCACCCTTTAACGGTCAAGCCAGCCGGCCCTTTACTTATGACACAGGTGCACGCTTGGCACTACTTTGTTGATGCACGTGCGGCTACTGCGCACACAATTCACAAACACAGAAAATATTTTTTTTTTTGGTTTGGACTGGAGTGTACTTTCGGGGGTTACAGCACCCTTTAACGGTCAAGCCAGCCGGCCTTTTACTTATGACACAGGCGCACGCTTGGCACTACTTTGTTGATGCACGTGCGGCTACTGCGCACACAATTCACAAACACAGAAAATAATTTTTTTTTTGGTTTGGACTGGAGTGTACTTTGGGGGTTACAGCACCCTTTAACGGTCAAGCCAGCCGGCCCTTTACTTATGACACAGGCGCACGCTTGGCACTACTTTGTTGATGCACGTGCGACTACTGCGCACACAATTCACAAACACAGAAAATAATATTTTTTTTGGTTTGGACTGGAGTGTACTTTCGGGGGTTACAGCACCCTTAACGGTCAAGCCAGCCGGCCCTTTACTTATGACACAGGCGCACGCTTGGCACTACTTTGTTGATGCACGTGCGGCTACTGCGCACACAATTCACAAACACAGAAAATAATTTTTTTTTTGGTTTGGACTGGAGTGTACTTTGGGGGTTACAGCACCCTTTAACGGTCAAGCCAGCCGGCCCTTTACTTATGACACAGGCGCACGCTTGGCACTACTTTGTTGATGCACGTGCGACTACTGCGCACACAATTCACAAACACAGAAAATAATATTTTTTTTGGTTTGGACTGGAGTGTACTTTCGGGGGTTACAGCACCCTTAACGGTCAAGCCAGCCGGCCCTTTACTTATGACACAGGCGCACGCTTGGCACTACTTTGTTGATGCACGTGCGGCTACTGCGCACACAATTCACAAACACAGAAAATTATTTTTTTTTTGGTTTGGACTGGAGTGTACTTTCGGGGGTTACAGCACCCTTAACGGTCAAGCCAGCCGGCCCTTTACTTATGACACAGGCGCACGCTTGGCACTACTTTGTTGATGCACGTGCGGCTACTGCGCACACAATTCACAAACACAGAAAATAATTTTTTTTTGGTTTGGACTGGAGTGTACTTTCGGGGGTTACAGCACCCTTAACGGTCAAGCCAGCCGGCCCTTTACTTATGACACAGGCGCACGCTTGGCACTACTTTGTTGATGCACGTGCGGCTACTGCGCACACAATTCACAAACACAGAAAATATATTATTTTTTTAGCACTTGGGGGGAGCACCCCTGATGGACAGAGCACCCCCTGGACAACACTACAGCACTCCTTTAGGACTGGGACACTGCACAGGACTTTGGAGTGGACACAGCCCCTATGGAGAACTGACTGCACAACACAGTCCAGCCAGCCCCTATGGACTTTGAAGTAGTGGACACAGCCCCTATTAACAACAGCAGCACAGCACAACACAGCCAGCCCCTATGGACTTTGAAGTAGTGGACAACAGCAGCACTACACTACACTACACTACACAGCCCTAACTCCCACCCTCCCTCTTCACTGTCCACAGCCGAGTGAGAAAATGGCGCCGACGTGTGTACCTTATATAGGATCCAAAACCCGCGAGACTCGGAAGGCGGGAAGATGACGTTTTGCCTCGATTTCAGATCCGAGTCAGGCGGGAAAAGTCGACCCTGACTCGGATCGGACTCGGATCGGGGGGGCTCGGGGGGGTTCGGATTTCAGAAATCCGAACCCGCTCACCCCTACTAAAGTGGTTGTATGTTGGTGGCTGGAGGGGGATGTATCAAGCCTGGAGGGGGATATACATTTTGAAAATTCGATCCATCTGAGCCTGCACATCTCTAATTCAGTATAAGTAGCTGATTCTGCCTATGTAGAGGAACCTTAGCAAACAAAAGTCAAATACATAGGAGCTGATGCAGACTTACACTCAAGCCAGACTCAATTACACTTATATTGTGTGCATGGGACTACTGTAAATATGGATATTCACCCATATGCCAAGTTGTTTGCATCTTGTAGCTGTACCACCATTATCAGTGCACACCTACTCCAGCCCATCCCTGAGTATGTTCAACTCAGCACAGCCGCAATTATATTTGGATAGCCTCAACAGGACCTAATTAAACTTAGCTTATGTGCGAATGCCCCATTATCACCCAGCTACGCCCATTCAAGTGGGGATTCAACAGAGTTGCACTAGAATTGGCTATGGAGCATCCACAGAGCTAAAAATCGCACCATCCATCTGCAAAACAGACTTGTGTGCAACTCAGTCCCATATAACTCCCAAACTCTGATCAATTGCAATGGACAATGGTGTGTGTCTGTGTCTATGTAGAATATACATTATAAGTTCCAACAATATTTATGGTAGATTGTGTAGCTGGGAAAGGACATCAATTTAGATATCACCTCAGGCTGCAGAATGACTATGATCACCATTTCTTTGGCTGAGCTATGTTACATATCAAAGAGCTTTGATTAACATTTACAAAACACACATCAGGTTTAAAAATACAATTATGTTGTATACTTCTTAGAAACTAGTGTTATTGTTTATGGTAAAGCCCTGGCAACTCCTCGTCAATTATGCAGAATATTTTATGGAGGAAAATAAACCCCGAAAATGAACTCATTGTAAGATTTTTATTGTAGAATAGAATTATAGCATTGCAGCCCTTCAGCTGAAAAGTGTGCACTTCATAATTCATTGCAATACATATAGTCAGACTGGAGTAAGCAAGGTCCAACCATAAATCCATCTGCAAGGGCCGACTGTATTGTTAATATTAACTTATTATATAATACAAATACAATTGCCACATATTCCACAAACATGGGAATTAATGCTGAGTGAGGGTACTGCCATTTGATAAGTGTAAAATATGCACATTTCTGCAGTGCTTGTGTGGTACCCCTTGCTTCTTTAAAAAGCTGTGAATATTGTAGTACCAGAGGCTACCAATTGGTGGAGTTGTGGAGTGCAAGAAGAGACATGCTGGTAATAGAAAAAGGACTTAATGCTTGGACATGCACAGTTAAGATGGGCAGACGGCGAGGAGCGGAGCTGGCGAGTGGTTGAGGTGGCGTAGGTCTGTGAGTAAGAACTAGAGGATCAATGATGCTGAGGTGGTGCCAAGTGCCAGGGCCACTGAGTATCTGCTGACAGAGTGATAAGGGCTGTAGCAGAGTGTGCAGGAGATTCCAGCAGTGTGGCAGCGCTGAGAGCTGCAACAAGATCCGTGGAGGCTGTGTGAGCTGAGTTCAGTCAGGAAGAGGTCCCTATTGTGAGTCAGCTGCAATATATAGAGTTAAATTATATATATATATATATATATATATATATATTAGGGGTGAGCGGGTTCGGATTTCTGAAATCCGAACCCCCCCGAGCCCCCCCGATCCGAGTCCGATCCGAGTCAGGCTCAACTTTTCCCGCCTGACTCGGATTCTGAAATCGAGGCAAAACGTCATCTTCCCGCCTTCCGAGTCTCGCGGGTTTTGGATCCTATATAAGGTACCCGCGTCGGCGCCATTTTCTCACTCGGCTGTGGACAGTGAAGAGGGAGGGTGGGAGTTAGGGCTGGCTGGGCTGTGTAGTGTAGTGTAGTGTAGTGTAGTGCAGAGTAGTGTTGTGCTGTGCTGTGCTGCGCTGTGCTGCTGTTGTCAATAGGGGCTGGCTGGACTGTGTTGTGCAGTCAGTTGTCCATAGGGGCTGTGTCCACTCCAAAGTCCTGTGCAGTGTCCCAGTCCTAAAGGGGTGCTGTAGTGTTGTCCAGGGGGTGCTCTGTCCATCAGGGGTGCTCCCCCCAAGTGCTAAAAAAATAATATTTTTTTTGTGTTTGTGAATTGTGTGCGCAGTAGCCGCACGTGCATCAACAAAGTAGTGCCAAGCGTGCGCCTGTGTCATAAGTAAAGGGCCGGCTGGCTTGACTGTTAAAGGGTGCTGTAACCCCCAAAGTACACTCCAGTCCAAACCAAAAAAAAAATTATTTTCTGTGTTTGTGAATTGTGTGCGCAGTAGCCGCACGTGCATCAACAAAGTAGTGCCAAGCGTGCGCCTGTGTCATAAGTAAAGGGCCGGCTGGCTTGACCGTTAAAGGGTGCTGTAACCCCCAAAGTACACTCCAGTCCAAACCAAAAAAAATAATATTTTCTGTGTTTGTGAATTGTGTGCGCAGTAGCCGCACGTGCATCAACAAAGTAGTGCCAAGCGTGTGCCTGTGTCATAAGTAAAGGGCCGGCTGGCTTGACCGTTAAAGGGTGCTGTAACCCCCAAAGTACACTCCAGTCCAAACCAAAAAAAAAAATATTTTCTGTGTTTGTGAATTGTGTGCGCAGTAGCCGCACGTGCATCAACAAAGTAGTGCCAAGCGTGCGCCTGTGTCATAAGTAAAGGGCCGGCAGGCTTGATCGTTAAAGGATGCTGTAACCCCCAAAGTACACTCCAGTCCAAACCAAAAAAAAAATTATTTTCTGTGTTTGTGAATTGTGTGCGCAGTAGCCGCACGTGCATCAACAGAGTAGTGCCAAGCGTGCGCCTGTGTCATAAGTAAAGGGCCAGCTGGCTTGACCGTTAAAGGGTGCTGTAACCCCCAAAGTACACTCCAGTCCAAACCAAAAAAAATTTTATTTTCTGTGTTTGTGAATTGTGTGCGCAGTAGCCGCACGTGCATCAACAAAGTAGTGCCAAGCGTGCGCCTGTGTCATAAGTAAAGGGCCGGCTGGCTTGATCGTTAAAGGGTGCTGTAACCCCCAAAGTACACTCCAGTCCAAACCAAAAAAAAATTAATTTCTGTGTCTGTGAATTGTGTGCGCAGTAGCCGCACGTGCATCAACAAAGGAGCAGCGCCAAGCGTGCGCCTGTGTCCCATAAGTAAAGAGCCGGCTGGTCATTTCTTAAAGGCTGGTGTAACCCACAAAGTGCACTACTCTCCAGCAAAAATAAAAAAATATTTTCTGTGTTTAGCCGCATGTATATATCAAATCGATATAACATAAATGGAGGACCAAACTTTCTCCGATAAAAATAAAATAGAGAAAGATCAAGAACCACTTCCTCCTAGTGCTGAAGCTGCTGCCACTAGTCATGTCATAGATGATAACATGCCATCAACGTCGTCTGCCAAGGCCGATGCCCAATGTCATAATAGAGGGCACATACAATCCCAAATGACAAAGTTCAGGAAAATGACCTTGAAAAAAACATTTAAATCAGCTGAAGAGAAACGTAAACTTGCCAATATGCCATTTACGACACGGAGTGGCAAGGAACGGCTAAGGTCGATCCCTAGTATGTTCATGACTAGTGGTTCAGCTTCACATGACGATGGAAGCCCTCCTCCCACTAAAAAAATCAAAAGAGTTAGGCTGGCAAAAGCACAGCGAAGAACTGTGCTTTCTAAGAAGATATCACAAATCCCCAAGGAGAGTCCAAGTGTGGTGGTGGTTGCGATGCCTGACCTTCCCAGCACTGGATGGGAAGAGGTGGCTCTTTCCACCATTTGCACGCCCCCTGCAAGTGCTGAAAGGAGCACCCACAGTCCACTTGCTGATATGCCAATTGAAGATGTCACTGTTGAAGTACAACAGGATGAGGATACTGGTGTAGCTGGCGCAGAGGAGGAAGTTGGCGAGGAGGATTCTGATGGTGATGTGGTTTGTTTAAATCAGGCTCCGGGGGAGACAGTTGTTGTCCATGGGATGAAAAAGCCCATCACGGTCATGCCTGGGCAGAAGACCAAACATTCCACCTCTTTGGTCTGGCAATATTTCTATCCAAATCCGGACAACAACTGTCTTGCCATATGTACCATATGTAAAGGTGAAATAAGTAGTGGTAGGGACGTCAACCACCTAGGAACATCCTCCCTTATACGGCACCTGCAGCGCGTTCATAAAAAGTTACTGTCAAGTTCAGAAACTTTGGCTAAGACCGTAAGCAGTCCAGGGACACCTAAATCCCGTTGTCCTGTTGTATCCAAGCGCCTGCAAACCACACCGTCAACTCCCTCCTCGTCAATTTCCTCCTTAGTCAGGATCGGAAGTAGTCCTGCAGGCCATGTCACTGGCATGACTGACTCTCCTATCCGGGATTCCTCCGGAGGATCCTGCATTGCTACGCCTACTGCTGCCGCTGCTGCTGTTGCTGCTGCTGGGAGTCGTTCATCATCCCAGAGAGGAAGTAGGAACACCACTACTTTTACTAAACAATTGACCCTCCAACAGTCCTTAGCGAGGAGGATGAAGTACGACAGCAGTCATCCTGAAGCAAAACGTATAACTGAGGCCTTGACTGCTATGTTGGTGTTAGATGTGCATCCGGTATCCGCCATTAGTGCAGTGGGATTTAGACAATTGATGGAGGTAGTGTGTCCCCGGTTCCAAATCCCGTCTAGATTCCACTTCACTAGGCAGGCGATACCGAGACTTTACAGAAACGTCAGAAAAAGTGTCCTCAGTGTCCTGAAAAATGCGGTTGTACCCAATGTCCACTTAACCACGGACATGTGGACAAGTGGAACAGGGCAGACTAAGGACTATATGACTGTGACAGCCCACTGGGTAGATGTATCACCTTACGCAGCAACAGCAGCAGCGTCACCAGTAGCAGCATCTCAGAAACGCCAGCTCGTTCCAAGGCAGGCTACGCTGTGTATCACCGGTTTCAGTAAGAGGCACACCGCCGACAACCTCTTAGAGAAACTGAGGGAAATCATCGCCCAGTGGCTTACCCCACTTAGACTCTCCTGGGGATTTGTGATATCTGACAACGCCACCAATATTGTGCGGGCATTACATCTGGGCAAATTCCAGCACGTCCCATGTTTTGCTCACACAATAAACTTGGTGGTGCAGAATTTTCTGAAAAGCGACAGGGGCGTGCAGGAGACGCTTTGGGTGGCCTGAAAAATTTCTGGCCACTTTCGCCATTCAGCGACTGCGTGCCGAAGACTGGAGCGCCAGCAAACACTCTTGAACCTGCCCCGCCATCACCTGAAGCAAGAGGTTGTGACGCGGTGGAACTCAACCCTCTATATGCTTCAGAGGATGGAGGAGCAGCAAAAGGCCATACAAGCCTATACATCCACCTATGACATAGGCAAAGGAGGGGGTATGCACCTGACTCAAGCGCAGTGGAGAATGATTTCTGTGTTGTGCAAGGTTCTCCAGCCCTTCGAACTTGCCACATGTGAAGTCAGTTCAGACACTGCCAGCTTGAGTCAGGTCATTCCCCTCATCAGGCTTTTGCAGACGCAGCTGGAGAAAGTGAAGGAGGAGCTAAGACGGAGCGATTCCGCTCGGCATGTGGGACTTGTGGATGAAGCCCTTCATTCGCTTTGCCAGGATTCCATGGTGGTCAATCTGTTGAAATCAGACCACTACATTTTGGCCACAGTGCTCGATCCTAGGTTTAAAGCCTATGTGGTGTCTCTCTTTCCGGCCGACACAAGCCTGCAGAGGTGCAAAGACCTGCTGGTGAACACACTGTCAGCTGAAGCGGAACGTGACACGTCAACAGCTGCTTCTTCATTTTCTCCCGCAACTGGGGCTGCCAGGAAAAAACTTAGGTATCCTAAGCAACCCGCTGGCGGTGATGCAGGGCAGGCAGGACCAAGTTTGGACATCTGGTCCGGACTGAAGGACCTGGCAACAATTTCTGACATGTCTACTGTCACTGCATATGATACTGTCACCATTGACAGAATGGTGGAGGATTATATCAGTGACAGCATCCAAGTAGGCATGTCAGACAGTCCATACCTGTACTGGCAGGAAAAAGAGGCAATTTGGAGGCCCCTGTACAAACTGGCTCTATTTTACCTGAGTTGCCCCCCCTCCAGTGTGTACTCCGAAAGAGTGTTTAGTGCAGCCGGGAACCTTGTCAGCGAAAGGCGTAGGAGGTTGCTTCCACAGATTGTGGAGAAGATGATGTTCATCAAAATGAATTATCAGCTCTTCCAGGGAGACCAGCCTCCAGAACGTACAGAGGGACCTGTGGTGGTGGATTCAAGTGGGGACGAGTTAATACTTTATGAGGATGAGGATGTACACACTGAAGAGGGTGAGGAATCGGTGGATGAGGAGGATGAGGATGACATCTTGCCTCCGTAGAGCCAGTTTGTGCAGGGACAGATTAATTGCCAGCTTGTTCTGTGGGGGCCCAAACGAACCAATCATTTCAGCCACAGTTGTGTGGCAGACCCTGGCGCTGAAATGATTGGTTTGTTAAAGTGTGCATGTCCTGTTTATACAACATAAGGGTGGGTGGGAGGGCCCAAGGACAATTCCATCTTGCACTTCTTTTTTTCTTTGCATTATGTACAGTTTGGAGCCTAGTTTTTCAAACTGCCATCCTGTCTGCAACTGCAATATCACGCCTAGATGGGTCACGAGTTTGTTCTGCCCACTCGTGTCGCTTAGCATAGTCATCCAGCTACCTCGGTGCAACCTTTTGGACATAAAAACACTATTGTGAGGTGTGAGGTGTTCAGAATAGACTAGAAATGAGTGGAAATTAAGGTTATTGAGGTTAATAATAGCATAAGAGCAGAAAAACCTACAAATTCTGTGATTTTAGCTGTTTTTATGCTTTTTTTCAAAAAAATACAGATCCAAAACACAAAACCCAGAACCCAAAACACGGAAGGGTGGTTTTGGCAAAACCAATCCAGATCCAAAACACAAAGAAAGATCCAGATCCAAAACCAAAACACGAAAAGTGGCCGGTGCACACCCCTAATATATATATATATCGACAGCATGATACATGTGCCGACTGAGTTATACTTAGACCAAGAGACTGAGGGGGAGATGCAGCAAAGCTTGGAGAGTGATAAAGAGGAGAGAGATAAAGAGGAGAGAGATAAAAAAGTACCAACTAATCAACTTTTAACTGTCATTTTATAGGCTGTGTTTTAAAAATGGCAGGGGCTGATTAGTTGGTGCTTTATCTCACTCAACTTTATCTCTCTCCAAGCTTTGATACATCTACCCCTGTATCTATTAATCTGTATAGTGAAAGTATGCCATTTTTATAAAGTTATAATACTGGCTAAAGTGCACTAAGGACTGTGCTATAAATATTACTAATAAAGATAATTGTGCTGGAAAAGTCTGACCTGTATTTACTGTGCCCTATTATTGGAGAGGTGAAGGTGTTGTTTTCTCTGAATCAAGAAAGATAAGCATTATATGCTAACTTTGCTTACTGTAGATTCCCTACTGTGAATTACAAGTACATGCATGTAATAAGACAGTGACCAGCTAGCAGAGTGATTCCGAGATTTATGCTAAAAAATATGTCTCCAAAAGCTTACCCGAGCATAGAGATGCCCACTGCTGCCTTCTCATATCAGCCTGACAATGTGCAACAGCGTAAACTTTGGTAACATCAACGAAGATCGGGCAGCTGACCTGCCTCAAACACTGCGGCTCTCCTTGCACACTGAGAGCTCTCATCAAAGGAGATCACAATGGCTAATTTATGCATGCCTATGAAATGGCATTTAAACAGTCAGAAATGCCTGCGTTTTTATAACTACTCCCACCCCGTTACCACTCCCAAACGCTGACTACCTGTCACTCACGGTGCTGCATACATGCATGCGCAATAGCTAAGAATTGCTCAAGATGCGTAAACTTTGGCATTGTGTAATTCTCGAAATCAGGCCCTTTGTATTCACCTTAATGTAATTGACTGATCAGTCTGGGGGCTT
Source organism: Taudactylus pleione (assembly GCA_031769625.1). Taxonomy (NCBI): domain Eukaryota; kingdom Metazoa; phylum Chordata; class Amphibia; order Anura; family Myobatrachidae; genus Taudactylus; species Taudactylus pleione. Next base: position 3,041,987 of record JAUIMM010000555.1, on the reverse strand, counting down.
GCTAGTTTGCTGAGTGATAATGAGGTCTATTCATTATGTTAATGATTGGTGCCCGAACAGACCCCGATAATTAACATACTAACTCACGAGCGCTGGAGCAATTCGTCATTGCTCAGGTGTGGAGACAGCTGATCCGAAAATCATCTGTCTCTGTGAGCGGAATCACTGCTCCTTTCGGAGTAGTGAATCTTTTCACTGCTCCGACATCCAGCGGAAGGAGCCGGACATGGGTGGAGGGATCCGAAAGGAACCCGGAACTCATTTTCACCTGCTTTTGTAGAAATTAAGTGATGATGACTAGACCCCAATATGTCTTGCTATTGAGAATGCTACTGGTTGTTTAGAATATAATGTGTGCTGCAGCAGTTGGGATAAATACAGTAAGTGTATTTAATTGCCAAGAGAACTATCACCTTTTGATAACCCATTGCAGTATTGCTAACCATTGTCATATACTGTACCTATATTGTTTTATTTATGTCGAATTGCATGTCATTTGTATGCTGATCATTATTTTCTGCATACCATTCCCTTGACCCATGTCCTCCTACTCCCATTTAGTAAATTTGCTAGATTATTCTATTTATTGAGGTTGTCACATTAAGTCATTTTACTGTGTGTAAGGGCCTTGCCTCTCTGCTACAGCATGAGAAAGAAAAACTTGTGGAGTCAATGCCAGACAGAGAAAAGAAGATCCACTAGAGCTGACGTCTCTACTGAAAGGTATCATCTGAATCTAATATACCTGTGCCCACACTAACACCCAGGGTACCACACATGTGATACCACACACACATACTCAACATATGTTCTGTACACTGGGTGACACATTTTTTTCTTGGTTGGTGTACTACTACTATTCTGCCTCTAGCAGAACTACAGGTGCTGGCATATAAATGGCTGCCAGAGCCTGCTGGCACTTGTACATCTATAAGTACCATATTGTACTAACATCCAGACAACACTGGGACTTCTAGTGCACTTGAGAAATATACTAGAGAATTCAGCCCGAAGCTTACTGGCATTATTACAGGGGGACTTCATGCTGTTGTTTTCTTAGTTATAGAGACTGATGCAGAGTTGAACATGCATATTGCATGTTTCTTACTCTTCACATGCTAAAGAACCACGTCTACACAACTACTGGGTTATGTAAGATTAAGGGGTCTATTTACTAAGCAGTATTAGGAGAAGTGAAGAGTGATAAGGTGCCAGCCAATCAGCTCCCAACTATTATTTTTCAAACACAGCCCTGTGAGATGGCAGTTAGGAGCTGATTGGCTGGCACCTTATCACTTTTCTCTCTTCACTTTTCACTTCTCTTAAAACTGCTTAGTAAATAGACCCCTCAGAATTTTACATAATCCAATCACACCACTTGCGACCGAAGGTTATGCACTGTAATGGGGAATTTTCACATATAATAGGCAATGTTCATGACAGACTTTTATGCAGAATTGCGTATAAGGGTAAATATGCCTCTTTTCAGACAAATCTTTTGCACCTAGTATAGGGCATGTGTAAGTACGCACTGACGATGATGAGCCAAGCATACAAGTCAGCATGCGTGCACAAATATGCAGTTATCTCCATGAACACAGGATGTGTGTGGTTGCAGTCACCCTAGTATGTTATGGCCCTGTCTGTGAAAGCCTAATGCAGGGGGATACATTTCTTTTTTTTTAATTAATTATTATTATTATTATTATTATTACAATGGACTTCATTCCTTAATGACTGTGATATCATAGGGCAATAAGGGGCTCATGTATTAACAAGTTTTATCATACGCAATGAGTGTTAAAACTAATTGCATATCATAAATGGTGCTCAAGCCAATCAGCTCCAAACTTTCATTTTTCAAACAGATGACAATTATGGGAGCTGATTGGCTGGAGCACCATTATCATATGCAATAAGTTTTATCACTCACTGCATATGATAAAACTTGTTGATAAATAAGCCTCTTTGTCACCTGTCTCATTTCCAACTTATATAAAATGTACTTTAGGAGCCCACTCTGATATATCTGGCTCTTCTGATATCTGTACTGGAAAATGAAAGTGTGGCACATTTAGGGCTCAATCCAATTAGGTGCGAATGGCTAAGAATGCAATACAAACTCACATGCTCGCCTGCACCGCACATGAATTCGCCCCCTTCGCAGCGAGTTGCAACAGCTTACGTCTTTCTGGATGGTTGTTAAAAATTTTGAAAGGAAATTTCTCTATTGATTTGGAAATACTTGATTGCTGTGTGAGACACATTATTATTGCTTTCTTCTATAAAGATTGCATAGGCTGTTTCAAGAGCAATCCTTACATCTACAACCTTTTTCTCTCCGAGCCAGATTCTCGTCATCCCTAACACCACTTTCACTACTATTTCTCATTGCCAGAATTACAAGGATCAGAACTAAGCTATCATTGACAATTACATTTCAGCATCACTAATGGCAGGCAATGCAAATAATAATATGACAAACACTTTATTGGAGGCAGTTGCAGAAAAATCTATACTAGGGTCAGAAGGGAGGATATCAGCCTTGGGGCTTGCAGCTGGAGAACACGGCAAACTAAATGATCAATGATCAATTATCATCATCACAACCCCCACTTTTAACAAATGTGTTGTGCACCATCATCATCTGCCTCACCATAATCATTTTAATTACAGTATGTTCATAGTGAGAACTTTGCATTAGCTCTTGATGATTGGATAATAATATATGTATTTGGCTGCCAATGTTTTGTTAATCATTGATACAGACATACAGTAAGTAGTATTATATACTTCTGATTTTTAGGTTGCATAGAACAAGTGCATCACATTGAAGCCTATTTTTATAATAATCAAGGCTAGCTGGATTTCGACTATGACTATTGAAAGTACTAGTACACAGCAGCGGCTCCTGCCCTCTTTCCACAGAGGGGCTGCCGCACTGCTGGCCTGGGTCCTGGTACTTGCTCAATAAATCTGGCAGGCGCCGGAAACGGCGCATGGGCATAAGTTGCGGTGGTGCCGTGCATGCGCATAACACCAGTTTCTCAGGGCTGCATTGGTTGCAGCCCCGAGCAGCCCTGTGGGGCTGCCCAAAAGGCAGAGCAGTGAAGCCACTCTCTGCTGATCGCAGCCCTGACTGGCATTCCCAGGGGGAGGAGACACCTCCCTCTGGGGCTGCCTGTCTTCAGCATGACTGGCAGGTGGCACTTCCAATGGGAAGCCACCTCCAGTCACAGTGAAGCTAATGCAGTCACGGATTGCACTGCACGGTTGCCTACACTCCCTATTTTAGCGGGAGACTCATGATTTTTAGTGAAGCCTCCCGCTGCCCCGCAAAGTATGCATTAACTCCCGGTTTCTTCTTAACACCGGACTGCGCATGTGCGATTCCGGAATGCCGGGGGCGGGGTCTGCGGGGGACGTCACGTCGCGTGACGCCATGTTATTGAAGCCGACCACTGCGGAGTAGTGGGTAGCTGTGGCCGGCTTGTCAGCAGTGCACACATACATGTAGTGTGTTTGTCCACGGCTTCATCGGCGGCCCTCGGCGGAGGTAACAGCAGCGCTGCAGTGATCGGGTGTCGGGCAGCAGTCAGTGGTGTGCAGTGACCTTTACTCCCCCCACTGTAGCCGGTTCCAAAGTAAGGCAACTGCATCTCATATATATACTATTTTGTCCATGGTGGCTGGGTGCTGAGTGTCAGAGGCATACAGAACTGCCTCTGGAAGTGCACTCACTGACGGCCAATAAATGGATGGCTGTCAGTCAGGGCCATCTCTTCCATTGGGCTTGTTGGGCAGTTGCCCAAGGGCCCGAACCTTGTAGGGGCCCGCCCCCCTGCAGCCGCAGCCAGTTGGTAAATTTGTGATATTTTTATAAGACGGCCGCAGGTGTACTGTATTCCGATCTAACCTCCCCCACCTCATTCCCTATACCCCCCCACCCGTGATGAATACTCACCTCAGTCCCAGTTTCACTTCATCCACCTGCTGCAGCCCAGTCAGACAGAGTCTCTCTGCATGTGTGGGAGGTTTGATGGGCATGCAGGAGGGATTCATTCTATTGACCAATTACATCTTTTTCCTGTGAATGGGTGGGTAGGGGCCCCAGTGCATTGCTTTGCCCAGGGCCAACACTGCTATTAAGACAATCCTGCTGTCAGTGAGTGCCCTTCAGAGTGCAGTTCTGTATTCCTGTGACTGGATGTGTGTGTCAACAACAACAACTAAGTCCAGTAATGTTTTAATACAACATCCCACTAAGCTATCACTGAGAATTTACATGCATGTAGTTTGTGGAGACTGCACTGTCAGTGAGTGCACTTTCAGGGGCCTATTCATCAAGGAAAGGAAAGGAAACTGCATCATATATATATATATATATATATATATATATATATAGAGAGAGAGAGAGAGAGTCCATGGTGGCTGGATGCTGAGTGTCTCAGGCATGTATCCTAGATACAGTTATATATATATATTATATACATATTTTTTTTTTTCTTCTCTATATCCTGAGTGACAATAGACACACCCATTGGTGGAGCTAGACACGCCCTTTGGGTGGAATGACACGCCCCCCCAGTGACTCCGCGCGGCACATTCTGCTAACACTTACAATCTTCCTGAAACTAGTTTTCAAAAGTAGGCAAGTATGCTGCACTGGCTCACTGAAGTGGATGATTTTACTGGGGGGACTGCAGCCTTAGCTCCTAGGTAAATTCTTCCACTGCCTGTACATTAGCTGCATGCCTTGGAGTCTGGGCCTAATTCAGATCCGCTCTCGATGCACTGAGCGCTTGCAAGCGGGTCGATGTTAGCCCAGTTCCATCGTGCACATGCGCGAGACCCGGATAGCGACGGCCAAGCTGTTGTTATGGGTCTCGTACCAAAGGGGGCGTGCTGTCGATGGTGAGTGACAGCACGCCCCCTTTGGAGGGCGTGCCAGAGGCGTGGCTGCCCAGACAGAGGCGTTCCTATGGGACCGCCTACCATCTGGGGCCGGCCCCACTGACATCACTTGATAGAGCTTGATAGAGCCGAAAGCACTCCAGGGCTTGCGGCAATGAGACCCTACCACAAGGCTCTCGTCGCAAACCCAATGGTCAAGACCATCGCGACCATCTTTTTGGCCACTCGCTATAGCTGTGGGTGGTCACCCACAGCTATGCGAGCGGCCAGGAGGCCACTCTAAAATTAAGAAGGATGGCCCTGATTCAGAGCGAGCGCTCTGTCAGCGTCCGGCTATGAATCAGGGCCTCTGTTCACAGTTTAGTCAATGGCTTCGATTAACAGCCATGTTTTGGGTTTGTGTTTTTATTTTTACCAGATTTATATAAATCTTTGGCATGTTCTGCATTATTATTAATAAATCAAATAACAGGATATATCAGAAGATGGTCCTGAAACAGGGAACAATGACTGTGGGCTATTCATAAATGCTTGGAGAGAGATAAAATTGTGGATGATGAAGTACCAACCAATCACCTCCTAACTGTCATTTTTCAAACACAGTCTGTGATTGGTTGATACTTTGGGGTCTATTTACTAAACCTTGGATGGAGTTAAAGTGAACAGAGCTAAAGGGGTCTATTTATTAAGCCTTGGATGGAGATAAAATGGATAGAGATAAAGTACCAACCAACCAGCTCCGAATTGTCATTTTTCAAACACAGCCTGTGACTTGACAGTTAGGAGCTGATTGGTTGGGACTTTATCTCTATTCACTTTATCTCCATCCAAGGCTTAGTAGATAGACCCCTTTATCTCTCACTATTTTATCTCTCTCCAAGCCTTCATGAATCTGTACAATATTGCATAATTAACTATACAACAGTAAAAATCAGGAAATCACACGGAATAAGGACATTTACAGTAAATCTCACAGTGATCAAGCAGTGATAGCTACAATCCAATGGACCAAACTCCCCAAAACAAGACAAAAGTGTGTGAAATTCAGAAGTTATAACTGTGCAGTTGTATTGTGGTTGTAAAAATTGTAGTACCCTGTGCACATGTTGTCTGAAATAGTGATGTTCTTGATATTTCTGACCAACAACTTGCAACTTAGAAGTGTGTGAAATAGAATCACTAAATGCAATTTTTGCAGCTATTAAGCTGTGTGAAAAATACCAAGATCCAGAGATCCCAAGATACTGAACTGGCTCTAGCAGAATGATAAATGTACAGAATTGCAGCATACTCAGCACTGTGCATACATACAGGGGCTGAGGGCCTGATTCAGGTTGGATCGCAAGGCTGCGTTCACACACACCCCACTCCCTGCAAAAATATGCTAATGAATGCAATCGCAGGGCAACTATATCAAGACACCCACCACTGTATAAAGCCGCCCACTTCCCATAACATGCACCCGCAAGTCAGCGAAACCATCGGTAACATCGAGTAACTTCGGAACCATCCACACAGTTGTGGTTGACCTGTCCCTACCACACAAACTGCTAAAGTTCCTGTCGCCATCTAGACTTCTGCCAGCATATGCTATCGCAGGGGCTTAGTTATGCACGCTCCTGTAACAGCGTTTAAACGCCCAGGCATGCCTGCGTTTCTCTGACCACCCCCCTGTCACCACCCTCAAACGGTCACTTCCTGTCAATCACCGTGTGAGGACTCTGCGTGCTCACTGCGATCGCTGTGGTGGGTTTGTGCGCGCACACTGCATCTTATACACATGCGCACTGCGTCTTATACGCATGTGCAGAATGCAAATATCGCTTTGCTGCGTGCGAACGCAGCCTTGCGATCCAACCTGAATCAGGCCCTGATTCTGAATTACATGCAAGTCCATTTGGCACACTTATATTGAGATTTTTCACGTTGTGCATGCTCTGTAGCCAAACATAGACAACTATGGGCTATTTAGAACCATACACATTTCAGCTGCATCTCCACGTGCAGCTGAGTGGGTGTAACTGGGTGGCAACAGAGCATTCACAGGTAGGATAAATAATAATAATATTTTGTCGGCATGTTATAGATGTGTAGATGGAATTACAGACTATTCACAGGTGAGCATATGCAGAGATCCATTTCATTGCAGACAGATCTGTTGTGCCCATGATAGGGATGGTGCAAATGGGTGCTGTTGGATGGGATGATAAGGATCACTACCAGATGGATAGGGGTGTTAGTCACACTAACCAATGGACAAGAAGTAAATTACCTATAGTAGAATATAATCTAGTACACCTAACTGAGAAGAATTACATTGTCAGTTACTACAGTATATGTATTACTTTTGCAATTCAATGCTTTGCTCTAGTAGTTATGTAAAACCCCATAGAATTGAGGATACCCATTATGCGATGAGGTGTAAACTGGAGTTACCTCTGTAGTGTATCAATCTTCTCATTTCTTCCTGTACCAGAGACTTTCAACACAAACCATACCCAAGCAGAGAGGCATGGGTTCCCCAACTAACCACAAACAATGAGAGACAAAATGTATTCAAAAGTATTTTTGGATTTTTATCTCTATTGACTTTAAAGGGAGGTTAGAATGGGTCACTACAAGTAAATGAGTAATGAGCCAGACACATACTGTACTGTATGGTGAAAGAGGCAGACAATTTAGTGTACTTGTGTGCATCACAAGTGGTAGTTCACACTTTTCGATGTTTGTAAACTCTTGTACTTACATTCAGCACTCAATTGGACAGATACTCTCAAATTATGGAACTGTGCTTTATTAGTTTGTAAAACAAGCACCTTATACAGATTGTGTTTCATGCACAACATAACACAAAACACAACTTCAACAAATCATTCTTACATGGCTTATACAATGAACCATACTGTGCAGGACCATAAAAAATACAATGTTGAGCTTTTAGAAAAATATTTCTTATAGCGGTCAAATTGGTTTCTTTAGCTTCTATAAATAAATGTACTGGTACTCAGAAAAAAGATGCCGGCGCTCTGCTAAAGTGAATTTGCCTCTGAAACTGATAGATGCTTTCTTCATTATTTATTATTTGATTTCTTTGGCCATATTTTACAATGTTGAGAGCAGCCTTCATCACTATTACCTGCATTCCCACCAGCTATAGCCTTGGTGCAGGAGAGCTGACTGAAGGCAGACATACCTCTACGTATGCTCAACTCTGAACATCCCGCAATTCTGTGTACATGCCCACAACACTTACCCTATGTGCAAAACCCCCCATTACCACCTTGTTGCCACCCATTCAGTCACAAGCAAGATGTGCCTGAGATGCGTATGATGCTGAATCGCTTGTAATTGCTGTAAGTCAGTGGTTCTCAACTACAGTCCTCAAGAACCACCAGCAGGTCATGTTTGTGGATTTCTTTAAGTATGCCGAGATGAGTTCATCTGTTTTGCTGGGTCAGTAATTATCCCACCTGCTTCCCTAGACAGAAATCCTCAAAACATGACCTGATGGGAAAACATGAGCATTAAGGGTGAGAACCACCACTCTAAGGTACATATGCAGGCTGAGATGCATGTGCAGTTAGCAAAGAAATTAGAGATCCATTTGAATCCGGTTCATGGGGGGAATTCAGTTAGCCGCCATAAGCCACAATAAATCATGATAAGCCACGATAAGCCGTTTTTTCGTGAAATACGGCATATCATACTAATTTATATTTGTCCTACTGGCTGTGGCTTTTGTGGGTGCAAATTTTGACATGAATTTTTTGCAAATAAGCCTTCACCACCTCCTGAGCAGCTGCGAAAAATTAACGTGCAACAAGTTAACACTTTTTCTTGGCTAATTGAATTCACCCCTATGTGTCCAAATCAGAATGAGACTTATTATTTGTTGGTCTCTGGATGAGATAAATAAAACATAGATAAGATCTGTTTTGCCTATACTACAAAATTGCTTCACTATCTAGTGATACCTGATTTTGAAGAGTTATTCTCTTTACCACCTGCAACCATGATGACAGGACTTCAAATTCCAAGACTGAAAAGCTGTTTGGTCTGGTTGTAGATGTTGTCTAGTATCTTCCAAGCAAAATGCATATTCCATAGGATGATCTTGGAGAAACAAAAATATTTTTCTCTCCTTTCAAAATCTTTATCTATGACCTGGCATGTGTTCAATGTGTGGTTTCCAATTCCAAACCCATTTTGAATTCCTGATATTGTGGGATCACTGAGGCAAAATTCCGCGATTGCAATTATACAAGAATATACATTCTGCATATATTTGTCTCATAGACTGCATACACTTGCTCAATGTGTTATTCCTGTTTCAACCCCACCTTACTATTTTATGCAATTCATTGGTCAAAGGTGTTGATGTACATGCTGCTACTGTAACCTTAATTCTTAAATTCAACTGAATTATATATCTATATATCTATAGTTCACCATAGACTGCACTCACTGCTTTATGTAGTATAACAAGGTGGTGCTCCATTAAAGATCATCCAAGATCCAAATATGAAAAAAATTCTATAAAATGGCACTAATTAAATTATAGAAAAGACAACAGGTTTTATTCAATTCACAGGTTTTTCATGTGTCATTGTTAACGTTTTAATCCTCTTAGGGATCTTTGTCAAGACATCATCAACTCATAGGATTATCAGACACCAGAATACAAACAACACCGTGACCAGAGCTAGCTTGAATAGCTTTGTGTTTTTTGTATTCTGGTGTCTGGTGATCCAGTGAGTTGATAGAATGGAGTCTTGACAAAGACCCCTAAGGGAATTGAAACGTCTAACATGCCACATGAAAGACCTGCGAGTTGAATAAAACCTGTTGTCTTTTCTTCAATTTAATGAGTACCCTTTTATATATATATATATATATATATATATATATATATATTTAAATTAAGAGCATTGTGTAGTCTGCATTATAGTAGTTACATTGTAAATGGTAACATACAGGAGAATTACATGGCAAAGGACAAATCAGCAACAGAGATCTTCTGATTTTTGCTGTCATAATACAAGCAGAGCTGCCCTTTAATTTGGATCTGGGTGATTAGGACCTGTCAATTCTGTGACAGATATCTGCAACTCAATAAGTTACACTGTGTGGGCCCAGCTCAGTGACTACTATTGCCCTGTGCTGCTTGGATGCTGCCTGCTTCTTGTAGTACTTCTCTCTCTCTCTCTCTCTCTCTCTCTCTCTCTCTCTCTCTCTCTCTCTCTCTCTTTCTCTCTCCCCCCCCCTCTCTCTCTCTCTCTCTCTCTCTCTCTCACTCCCCCACTCTCTCTCTCTCTCTCTCTTTATTCTCTCACCCCACTCCCATTTTGTTTATTACTGACTGGGCCTGGATTCTTGCTTTGCCAGAGTACCCTTGTTTCCATCCAGTGGTAAACTGGCTTCAGAGTCACTGTAATGCTATTGGCCAGTACTGCAGTGCAAAAAGATCAGTAGTTTCCATGGCAACTTGCCTCACTGCACCTCCTGTCAACATGCCCAGCCCCACCTGAAGTATCAACTAACTCAAATGAGTGACACGGCTTGGTGCTGATGGATGAACTAGGGTTAGAGAGAGACAGTCAGTCATTAGTGACGACTCAAAATGACCTAAAGAATCCCATAATATCTAGGATTTAGGGCCTGATTATGAGTTGCATGCAGGAGCACACACAGCAGCATCTATTGGCAGTCGCCCATCTACTTCTGTTGTGTACATCCATGTGGCCGAGTGTACAAGGACTGACCTACCCACCTTTAGCATCTCTACACACTGTAACACTGATTGGTGCATCCTTATATGCCACCATTGGTCGCGCCATCACAACTGGCACCAACCCTATGGTAGGTGCAGTATCTACCTCTGACAATTGTCTCCTATGCCTGTGATTGTGCATCTGTGAACGCAGCCAGTTTCGCTAACACGAATGTGACACTCCCATAATGCCAACTGAATGGACTATATTTGGGTTCATTTCTAGTCACTTTCCAGACACCACCCAGGAATGCCCATCACTTGTCCACAGTATTTCTGATACCATCTGTCTCGATCACAACAGCGTCTTTGTGTGTACAAAGTTGTGATGTATGACACAAGCAGACGATGTTTTCATGTTCAGATGGACATTCTGTCCCTCCTTAGGGTTTGTGCAATGTCTAATGGTGCAATCGTAATACGCACAGCAAAGAGTTAGTGCCACAGCCGGGGGGGCGTCTGTGTACAAAATCTGCAGCAAAAGATGTAGAGGTGATAGCAGTAGCGTCCAGCTCTGAATAAGGCCCTATTTGTAATGCATGCCCCTTACCAGTTATTACAAATTTTCGTGCATGCGCAGTTGATAAAAAATTGCTCAGCTACGTGCACATCGGGCATTGCATGCGGACCGTGTGTGGCTCTGAATTAGGCCCTTGTTGTAATGAAAAAATCTAAATACTCTTGTGCCTGAGTCTAACCTGTGATAAAAAGAGAGGAACCTGCTCTAGTAAAGGAACAGAAAAATAGCTAACCCCACAATAATATATGCAGAACAATAACTGCACTGGTAAGAATGCAAATTCAGCCAGTACATAATAGCGTTCTATGTTTTATTAAATAACCTAGCTGGATATTGCTGTATACTAACTAGCAAGCTTCAAAGACAATAGATACAATATGACAAATTATATTAAATAACATAACAAATGAATCACAATAATAAGTCGCAATAATCAGAATGTGTTAATAAGTACGATTGTTTTCTATATCTGTACATAGAGATGGTATAGATCCTGTCTATAATTCATATACTGTGTGCGGGAGGAGGGTAATATACTGATGGAGGGGATTCAGGCGGTCAGCATGCCGGCACTGGAATCCCAACACCAGTCATAATCCCGAAGGTAAGTAATGGGGTTAGGGGGAGGGTTAGCATTAGGGGTGAGGATTAGGCACTAGGAGGAGGGTTAGGGCTAGGCACTAAGGGGGGAGGGTTAGGTTTAAGGTGTGGGGAGGGGGAGGTTAGGTCTAGGAACTAGGGGTGGAAGTTAGGGTGAGGCACCGGGTTGGGAGGGTTAGGGTTAGTGTAGGGATGGGGGAGGGTTAGGATACCGACCAACAAAGTGTCGGTATTCTAACACTGTCGGGATGCTAGCGTCGGATTCTGACTGCTGGGATCCCAAACGACGGCATCCTGTAGCCATCCCCTGTGTCCATATGGGAAGCATAAAAGTTGAATCAGATTTAAGTGCAGGAATAGTATTTAAAAGTTTCCAGTATATAGAAAAGGAATATGTCCTTAAGTACAGTTTTGACATTATACTGGTCAAGTCCCAATATATGGTGTTATTAGTTTACCTGCAATCCATATTTAGCCACAAATATTAATAAACCGAGCCATTGTGGGATCCGATTTGAGCGCTGCAACCCGGAGTGGTATTTTACTCTTTGTGCTTTGGATACTAATAGCGCTGCAGCAGCTGTCAGATTTCAAGCTGCTTGTGTCCTCGGCCCCTGGACGGCTTGCTTCCACTGGGAGACCCGCCGGCTCTGATGGTACCACGGCACCAACGGTGATCTCTGGATTCCTTTTGCCAGTGCTTATTATGAATGGATCATCCTGCGGACTGGACACGGAGGAGTGGAGGGCAGCAATGCATTACGTCCATGTCTGTGGACTTTTTCAAGCTTGTTTTAATTATTCAGGTCTGGAATCTTTAGTTCTTCTGTCTCCCCATGCAATGGCAACTCCTGGTTCCAGCATGTAATCTTGTTAATGAGCTATTGTGTATAAGAACCCCATGTACTACACAAAGCTTTGTGCTACTGACAAAACTGATATCACCTGTAGGATGGAGAACCCCATGTGGCAGCGCTATTAGCACCCATGACAATATTGAAAAATAGGCAACATGCCATAATTTAGACTAGTTCCTTACTGAAAATTTTTTTAAATAAGAAAATAGATAGACCACAAAATAATGATAACATCTATATTATGTTATTGCCTTGCAAATGGAAATAAAATAAAAATGACATTTAAATTAAAATGAAAACACTTATACTGAAAATTGTATGGATAAACTCTTTTCTCAGTATGGGTGTCAATTACAAAGGTAACATAGGGCAGTGCAAGGTGTCTAGCCTTGCACAATCAGCACTTTTCCTCTAATGCATGAATAAGTTCACGCTTCAACAAGAAATGAAATTCTCATCTACTTACATGTTTTTATGTGCCCATTAAAAATCCTTTACAAAAGTGCAAGGATGCAATACATAATTTGCAAAGACAGTCACTTGATATAATCCTTTCCCCCTGTTTTCTGTCCTCACCTCTTTGTCCACATTTGTCTTTGTTACATTCTACTTTGTGTCTTTTGATGTCATTTCTATTTTCTCATTTGTCATAATAATTCAAAATGTTTGGTCTCTTGCTCCTAATTTTATAATGTAATTGGCACTTACTGTACAGCATTGTGGAATCTGTGTCACCTCATAAATATACTACGATGATCATGATGATGATGACAACATCATAATAAAAATATACCTTATTCTCCGTGACCCTTAAAGTTTTCTTTACTGTTTTACCTTTTGGAGATTTATATATTTTATTTGAGCCATTTTTGATTCCTTAACACTGGATGCAAGTACATGAGATATACACTACAGGTGCGCCTTGGTATCCATAGTGTATAGCTTTTCAACAATTTAATTTGAGCATTTATCAAATATGTAACTTTTGCTATTATTCTTAATAAATATCTGTACCCACTTTGTGGAATACCCTCCCACGAAGAGGTGAGTTTTCAGGGAACGCTTGAAGGCTTGGTGACTAGCAGAAGATCCTTCTGCTAGTCACCAAACCTTCCAGCGTTCCGTGAAAACTCACCTCTTCAGACAAGCTGATACATACACATAACTACTTATTTTCTATATCTTCACTTTCACATTCTGCTGACCTCAGGCCATTCCTGTGTGACAGGTTCATACAGCCAACCAAGAACCTCTGCAATCTGGCTGTACCAATATGCAATATGTAGCATCTACCCTTGCGTATCAATGCCTATTTCCTTATAGATTGTAAGCTTGCCAGCAGGGCCCTCTTACCTATATGTCTGTATGTTATCACCCAGTCTTGTTCTGTTAATGTCGTTTCCAATTGTAAAGTGCCACGGAATATGCAGTGCTATATTAGAAGCTGTTAATAAATAATAAATGAAATAAATTAAAATATTTTTAAAAAAACTGAATAAGCTTATTAACAGCTGCACAAAACAATCTAATAAATGAAAGTATGAGTTTTTTGTTGATTTTTTTCATGCTGATTTCCATGTCAATAGCCTCAATTACATATGAATCTGTTTTTTTCCCACTTTGAGACATCTCTAACATGCTGAAAACACATTTTGCCGGAGACTGTAATGCAAAATAAAAAACAGATATTTTAGAATCCGTGTGAAACGAAGAATTTCATCATGCTATACCGTTTCTACAGCCAAAACCTGTCAGATTTCTCAGTGCAATTGATGATAATGTAGTATACGATGTGTGGTAAAGGGCAGCCCATTTCATCAGACCCCCTCCTCTACCACCTCTGACAAAACCTGCTCAGACTACTGCGTTGTAAAGGACAGAATCGTTAATATTAATCTACACACTGAAAAATGTGCAATGCAGTCATGAAGGAATGAAATGTGACTTCCAAAGACGAGCCACAAGGAGTATAATCTTACATTCTCTCTTTTCATAGCTAAAATCACGATTTGATGTCCCACTCCAGATTAAAGTCTCTTATGTTGCAATTATTTACAGAAACAAAGTGTTCCTAATTCTCTTCTTGGACAAGAACATATATAAAAAGTGAATTTGAAAAAGCTAAATTTTTCAAGTTACTAATGTATATATAAATTCACTGTTTGATCTAAGTTGGTGTCAACATAAATACATTTGAAATCATCTAAAAACATGGAAATATTCCTCATTGTGAGAAGACCTGGACCATCTTTATATGGCATTGGCTACAGTCAGAGCACTATATTGTATTCAGTCTTCATCCCCTCCTCATGCTGGCTATATGTTAGGTTGATCACCATTTCACATCAGTTCTGATGTTTAAGTAAGGTGCTGATCTTTCCCATGTGATTATGTTAGTGAGGACAGGCCATGTTATGACATGCAGTATCATGATGTGAGGAGAAGAACTGGGACTAACAACTGAGAGTTGGGACCTTCTAATACCTAGTTACGCCCCTGACTTACATTACGGGACTTCAGAGGAAAGGGATTATATACATTATATACTGGTCATCTGCGGAAGACTTTTTAGAAGTTTCAATGGTAAACAAAAGTAACATGAGGCAATCCACACCGATAATATTTACACATTGTGTTTGATTTGTGGTGCAGGGCACTGCTTGGCAAAGCTTCAATAGAATGTTGCCATATTACTGTATATAACAATTTGGGCATTTAGGGTGCATTTTAGTTATAGTCAGTGGTGGCTCCAGATGTAGGGCTGCAGCACAGTCCAAAATTCAAATAGGGGAGCCACACCAACTGTCCTTGCAAACGCTGCCAAACATTGACGACCGGGTCTCACTAACAGTTGGTGTGGCTCCCCTATTTGAATTTTGGACTGTGCTGCAGCCTCACCTCTGGAGCCGCCACTGGTTATAGTATATGAAGTATGTTTAATTTTTCCTTATCACATTATAATATAGTGTTTATAAATTGGCAAGATAGTGCACAGCACTGCATAAACATAAAGGATTTATTATTTTAGCTTAGAACATTTCAATAATGTTTTCTTCTGTTTGCTGTGGTTTAAGTTTTTTTTCTCCCAGAATTTGGAGCACCATTCCTAAATTACAATTAAAGCTTATTTCTGCCATCCTACACTTGCTTAAGGTGCGTAAACTTGCGTACACTTGCTGATATTTTGGACGACTGAACGATAATGATATCATTATCGTTCAGTTGTTCACTAGATCGGCCAGTGTGTACACTAAAACGATGAAAGATAACGATGAACGACCAATGATGCATGCTCCCGCAGGTCGATGGTCATTGTCGTTCATCGCCCGAAACTGCAGGGCAACCTGAAGATTTGGTCAGGTTGTTACATGTCCGGAGATGAGGGAGGGTGCCCGGCACTGAACTATATCATTCATGATATCGTTCAGTGTGTGTGCTCAATGTCGTTAATGACATTGAGCACACCCCTGCCGGGAGCACACTACATGATATCGCTCATGGAGTGAATCGTCTAGTGTGTACGCACCTATAGCAGTGACAGAAGGTAAAGACAACTCAGTGATCACTTCTGGGTTACTAACATCATCAGCTGTAGCTACCTTTTTCTGCAACTTTTTGGATAGCAGGTTTTTAAATAAAAATGTATATTCCCCTTAGGGGTGAGCGGGTTCGGATTTCTGAAATCCGAACTCCCCCGAGCCCCCCCGATCCGAGTCCGATCCGAGTCAGGCTCGACTTTTCCCGCCTGATTCGGATCTGAAATCGAGGCAAAACGTCATCATCCCGCCTTCCGAGTCTCGCGGGTTTTGGATCCTATATAAGGTACCCGCGTCGGCGCCATTTTCTCACTCGGCTGTGGACAGTGAAGAGGGAGGGTGGGAGTTAGGGCTGTGTAGTGTAGTGTAGTGTAGTGCTGCTGTTGTCCACTACTTCAAAGTCCATAGGGGCTGGCTGTGTTGTGCTGTGCTGCTGTTGTTAATAGGGGCTGTGTCCACTACTTCAAAGTCCATAGGGGCTGGCTGGACTGTGTTGTGCAGTCAGTTCTCCATAGGGGCTGTGTCCACTCCAAAGTCCTGTGCAGTGTCCCAGTCCTAAAGGGGTGCTGTAGTGTTGTCCAGGGGGTGCTCTGTCCATCAGGGGTGCTCCCCCCAAGTGCTAAAAAATAATATATTTTCTGTGTTTGTGAATTGTGTGCGCAGTAGCCGCACGTGCATCAACAAAATAGTGCCAAGCGTGCGCCTGTGTCATAAGTAAAGGGCCGGCTGGCTTGACCGTTAAAGGGTGCTGTAATCCCCAAAGTACACTCCAGTCCAAACCAAAAAAAAAAATATTTTCTGTGTTTGTGAATTGTGTGTGCAGTAGCCGCACGTGCATCAATAAAGACTGGAGCGCCAGCAAACACTCTTGAACCTGCCCCGCCATCACCTGAAGCAAGAGGTTGTGACGCGGTGGAACTCAACCCTCTATATGCTTCAGAGGATGGAGGAGCAGCAAAAGGCCATACAAGCCTATACATCCACCTATGACATAGGCAAAGGAGGGGGTATGCACCTGACTCAAGCGCAGTGGAGAATGATTTCCGTGTTGTGCAAGGTTCTCCAGCCCTTCGAACTTGCCACACGTGAAGCGAGTTCAGACACTGCCAGCTTGAGTCAGGTCATTCCCCTCATCAGGCTTTTGCAGAAGCAGCTGGAGAAAGTGAAGGAGGAGCTAAGACGGAGCGATTCCGCTCGGCATGTGGGACTTGTGGATGAAGCCCTTCATTCGCTTTGCCAGGATTCCAGGGTGGTCAATCTGTTGAAATCAGACCTTTACATTTTGGCCACCGTGCTTGATCCTAGGTTTAAAGCCTATGTGGTGTCTCTCTTTCCGGCCGACACAAGCCTGCAGAGGTGCAAAGACCTGCTGGTGAACACACTGTCAGCTGAAGCGGAACGTGACACGTCAACGGCTCCTTCTTCATTTTCTCCCGCAACTGGGGCTGCCAGGAAAAAACTTAGGTATCCTAAGCCACCCGCTGGCGGTGATGCAGGGCAGGCAGGACCAAGTTTGGACATCTGGTCCGGACTGAAGGACCTGGCAACAATTTCTGACATGTCTACTGTCACTGCATATGATACTGTCACCATTGACAGAATGGTGGAGGATTACATCGGTGACAGCATCCAAGTAGGCATGTCAGACAGTCCATACCTGTACTGGCAGGAAAAAGAGGCAATTTGGAGGCCCCTGTACAAACTGGCTCTATTTTACCTGAGTTGCCCCCCCTCCAGTGTGTACTCCGAAAGAGTGTTTAGTGCAGCCGGGAACCTTGTCAGCGAGAGGCGTAGGAGGTTGCTTCCACAGAATGTGGAGAAGATGATGTTCATCAAAATGAATTATCAGCTCTTCCAGGGAGACCAGCCTCCAGAACGTACAGAGGGACCTGTGGTGGTGGATTCAAGTGGGGACGAGTTAATACTTTGTGAGGATGAGGATGTACACACTGAAGAGGGTGAGGAATCGGTGGATGAGGAGGATGAGGATGACATCTTGCCTCCGTAGAGCCAGTTTGTGCAGGGACACATTAATTGCCAGCTTGTTTTGTGGGGGCCCAAACGAACCAATCATTTCAGCCACAGTTGTGTGGCAGACCCTGGCGCTGAAATTATTGATTTGTTAAAGTGTGCATGTCCTGTTTATACAACATAAGGGTGGGTGGGAGGGCCCAAGGACAATTCCATCTTGCACTTCTTTTTTTTCTTTGCATTATGTACAGTTTGGGGCCTAGTTTTTCTAACTGCCATCCTGTCTGCCACTGCAGTGTCACTCCTAGATGGGTCACATGTTTGTGCCGCCCACTCGTGTCGCTTAGCATAGTCATCCAGCTACCTCGGTGCAACCTTTTGGACATAAAAACACTATTGTGAGGTGTGAGGTGTTCAGAATAGACTGGAAATGAGTGGAAATTAAGGTTATTGAGGTTAATAATAGCATAGGAGCAGAAAAACCTACAAATTCTGTGATTTTAGCTGTTTTTATGCTTTTTTTCAAAAAAATACAGATCCAAAACACAAAACCCAGAACCCAAAACACGGAAGGGTGGTTTTGGCAAAACCAATCCAGATCCAAAACACAAAGAAAGATCCAGATCCAAAACCAAAACACAAAACACGAAAAGTGGCCGGTGCACACCCCTAATTCCCCTACATAAATGACAATACAGGATCAAAGCTCTTTCAAGTTTGTTATTTTAAGGTCTTCCAATCTCATTGACAATTCAGCTCTGCAGTCATTGATGGCATAAGTACTATTGAATGCAATATTTGACTCAATATGAAAATTTTAATATCAAAGAAAAATTTATTTATCTTCTTAAGTGCAACTATGTGCAGTAATAGATCAGTGTGAAAGCATACTATTTACATATTAACATGTGTATCCTAGTCATGTTATCTGATCCTTAGTGACACACCAAAGCTAAAGGTGATACTGTAAGCATGTTTTTATTTTATTTACTGTTTATCTTTTATACTTGTATGTTACTATATGACAGATTACTCCAGAAATATGTTAACAAGAAGCTTCCTTGTAGCACTCAAGGAAAACGCTCTTAAAAATGTATTTCCTTTTTAGTTAAATATAAAAAGGACATGTGTAAAAGGTGTCATCATGAAAGAAATGCATAGCGCATTAAGGGCCTGATTCAGACCCACTCGCGAGCGGCTGTCCGCTCGCAAGTGGGTCGATGTTCTGCACTGAGCATGCGCACGGCGGAGGGTGCTCCGTTGTGCGCATGCGCCAGACGCGACGAGCGAAGGACTTTCCTTCGCTCGTTGTGTCTGATCAAAGGCGGCGTGCTGTCGATGTTGATTGACAGCATGCCCCCTTTGGTGGGCGTGCCGGGGGCGTGCCTCCCTGACTGGGGCGTTCCTAAGGGAACGCCTACCGTCAGAAGCCGGCCCACTGACATCACTAGTGATGTCAGTGGGAGTGATTTTGGCTCTGATAGATCCAAAATCACTCCGGGCCTTGCGGTTGAAAACCTCAACCGCAGGCTCCGGCTCGCAGTTTCGATGGTCGCGATGGTCAAGACCATCGCGGCCATCAAACTGCACGCTCGTATAGGCTGTGGGTGGTGACCCACAGCTATACGAGCGTCCAGGGGGACGCTCCATAGTTATGGTGGATGGCCCTCATTCAGAGCGTGCGCTCTGCTCAGAGCGTACGGCTCTGAATGAGGGCCTAAGTTTAATACTGAGCAGTGTTTGAAAAGAAAAAATGATCCTTGGGATCCTTCTAATTTTTGTAA
Source organism: Taudactylus pleione (assembly GCA_031769625.1). Classification (NCBI taxonomy): domain Eukaryota; kingdom Metazoa; phylum Chordata; class Amphibia; order Anura; family Myobatrachidae; genus Taudactylus; species Taudactylus pleione. The sequence goes on along the minus strand of JAUIMM010000555.1, from coordinate 3,022,035 downwards.
ACATTATATGACCATGTTCTTTTCTCACTTCAACAAGGCCGTTTATTTGAGGGCAACTCATAGAATTTAAAGAGTTATTCTTCCGGTATGCACACTACAGTTGCTACATTCATAAAGGGTTCATAAAAAAATATTGTATTCCATTGTAATTGATGTGCTACAGTCTTCCCATCTACCAGCGAACACAAAGGGAAAAAGGTAGTGAAAAAAGAAGATTAGAATGGGCATTCTATACAGGCAGCAGGAGTCCAGGCATAGCTGTGGTGCTAGGAGTCACTAGACCAGTGAATGTGACTATATTTTCCACCTCCCATAGACAGTGGAGGAAATGTTTTGCTTGTTTATTGGGTGCATAATGGTAACGTGAAAATCAATATATAATCTATTATCAGTGCCAAATTAAACCTCGTGGAAGCCCCTAGGCAGTCGAAATCTCTGGGGCCCCCCACTCAAATTATCTCCTAATACATTTTTAATCTTACCAACCAACAATTTTAATAAACCGCACGTAGGTTGCACCAAAATATTTTTAGAAAATCGACAGATGAGATTTTAAGAGACAAACTGTAATGTGAATCTGATGTCTATGGTTTATGTACTTTAAGTCGTTAATGGGTACATTACATTATTACCGTATTTTCTCTATAGAGTCTTTAATGTAAAGTTTTCGTTTCTTTGAGTTGATTAATTTTTTCTATTTTTTGGAAACAATTTAAGAACGCTTGATTGTAATTTTCTTTCAAGACCAAATCAATATTATTTTTATTCATTGTAGCGGGGCCCATAGGCTGGTGCCTACTCTGCCTATTTGGTAATCCGGAACTGTCTATTACAGTAAGAATAAAAATCTTTGAGCCAGGAACTTTAGGTAAAACTTTTAGATCCCAGTGGTAAAATAGTATCCCATTAACCTTTCTCATTTTACAGACTAACTTGCACGACACCCCAATGTAAAAAGTTTTCCTTATGTTAGTTAAGTTATAGTAAGGCCCAAACTAATTGTAATTTGCTCCACATCAAGATAGGTAATATGAACAGACATATTTGCACAATACAGATTCACAATTCGCACAATGTACTGTACTATGTTGACATATGATTGATCATTTATTATGATAGTGATGTAGCGAGTTTTTGTTAGCAATATTGCAAGTTTGATAATAATACATTACTAGTGGTACTTTTTCAGAACTTTTTCAATATTTGAATATTTGTTTGAATGTTAACTAATTTCACTTTTCAGGGGCAAAGACAGGATTTCTAGAAGGAGATTTCCAAATGCTTGATTTTAGAATGAGTGGGCAAGCACATGAAGGGGGTATACTAAGCATTTAATAAACTATAGTCTGCCTCATACAATGTGAAGTGTATGTAATACTTCAGACATTTATAGGATCAGAGATCACAGCAAGCCAGTAGATGTGGCAGTAGGAGTAACCTGCCAGAGCTGAATGTTTTTTAAATGTAGGCCCCATACCAGAATCCAGAATCTGCAGTGCATTGGAGCAAGTCTGGAAGTCTGGTGTAGTGGCAGAAGAAACTAGAATGGTCTTGGACATATATCTACACTGTAGAATTCGTATGAACTAAATCATGTTTGTAATGGAGAATTAATAATTAACACTATAGATGGTCTACTCTATTGTCTATACTTGGCATGCCCAACAACTCCATCTCTCATGTATTGGCTGTAGCTCTAGTAGAAATGTATTATATACTAGTGCTAATGTGGTCATGATTTAATTTAGGTTGCTGCCTGGCCAGGTGGTTCATGGGCAATAGGAAACCCCCCTGCATTTGTTTATGCTCTTGGGTGGACAACTTTGCTTTCTATCAGACAGTTCACTTAATTGTAACATGTAAAATTCCCATTATCACTTCCACCATTGGTTCTGTTTCATGTTACAACATATCATGTTTCTCTCAGTGAAATGTGTAACACACAATAAAAGGCTCAGTCACACTAAAAGGTAATGTAAGAAGGTAGCTCATTTAGACAGAGAGATAGGGGAACTTTGTCAATGTGCCATTGCGATGCTTAGCTGTGTACATGACCTTGTATTACAGCATCGCTAATTTTCATGTGCATCTTAGAGATGTGCACCTTAGATGTGCTGGCAGTTCACCATAGCACACTTGTATGTTTTGGATTGTTGTGGTCATTATAATAAAATGTTGTGTTTGATATTGCAGAATTTGTTACTTTCTTTACAATTCTATATTACCATTATATTTTAATGTATTTAATCTATGAATCATAGACATATAGATGCTACTTTTCAATAAAGAGATCTGATTACTTTAGATGGATCCTGAAAATAGACATCTACTGTATATCTAAGTGTACCAACAGGAACTATGTATTAATTAAGAATTTACAAAAAGTATTTTGGATGAATGTCTATCAGCATTAAAATAATCTGCCTATTCTTTCTCTGCCTGCCCCTCAGCATTATTATTACTAACTTAGCCTTAATTCTGATTAGGGAATTTGTACATAATGGCTGCTACTTTTTATTCATTTGCATATGGTTTTATCTACACTTGTTAAACAAGTAAATCAGGGGTGGGGAACGTTTTTTCTGCCGAGGGCCATTTTGATATATATAACATTCGTGGGCCCGTTGCAGGCCACGCCCCCTCCGCATGATGTCACATGGTGGCAGGGCCACAATCACCTGTGATTGCAGCAATGTCCAGAGCATCCTGAGGATGCTCTGGGGAGCTGTAAGGGCAGCGGTGTGGCCGTCTGAAGCACCCTAAGCACTGCTGCATAGATTCTGGCTGCAGTGTGTCATTCTAGGCACCCTGCTAGCCAGATGAGGCTAGGAGAAGAAAGCTCAGAGGGCCAGACCAAATGATTCCAAGGTCCTTATACGGCCCCCGGGCCTGAGGTTCCCCTTCTCTGAAGTAAATAAATGTTTTGCATTTTGACAATATGCTGCTGTTGTTGGTTATTGGTATCTCTGGGTTTGTGTCAACATCAATTAAGGCACAACATTAGGATAATAGAAATCGTATTTCCTCTATGTTATGGGCAGAGTTACATGACACTTAATAACAAGATATAACATATGGGAGTCTCATCATAAATAGAGCACTGTGTTCCTTTGTATGTTTGTACATAAAACATATAACTTGTGCAATTTTATAAGCACTTTATTGATAGATCGTTAAATGGGATGAGCGAAGTCAAATATGCTCTTTATAAAAATGTATAAATAATGCACATACTGTATATTTTAGGTGAAAGACACACCTCAGTGCTTTGCAGTGGTTGGCGGGGTTAATCCCATACATTCCAGCAAACCTTTTAGATTCTAAAGAGTTCTTTTAGCCTAAATGGAATGGAATGCACTCCGTATGCGTGTTGACCTATGTAAACTACTAATAATCATAATCATAAGCATTAAGTAGATGGAACACAACATAAGATATAGGATATTTTCATTATACATTTCCGGGGTTAAGACTAAAGATTAGCACACTTGTTCTATGAATTTGGATAGAGACATTTTCAAACTGAGCTGGTGGAATTTGGTTCTGTTATGTGGCATTTCATATATCAATTTATTATTGCTTGGCATTCCCAGCGACACCTAGAGCAGAATAAATGGCACATCACTGGCTCAGCTTTATTCATGGATTATAAACAAAGCAGGTCAGGTGAGTGATGGAACCCACAGAAATCAGAGTGCCCCTCACTGGGCCAGTTTGACTCCACACTATCCAAAATGATACAGGTACATGTGATGCACAGTTAATAAGTTTGCATAATGTTAAAAATATGGGGATAATGTAGAGTTAGTCATAAGTGGTTTATTTTTGTGTAAAATACTGTACGCATTCTTGTACTGTGCATGTGTACAAAAAAGTCTTATGCTAATTTTGCGTTTACAGCTCCATATGCTTATTGAGGTAAAACGTGGGAAGAGGGTAGTGATGTGTGTGCAGTGCAGGCCAGAATACACTCTGATAATGATGACGATGATCAATAGCCACTTCTGATTTGATGAATGCATGCTGATCCCTTCCAAACCTACCAATACTAAATAAATTATTAGTGTGGTTGGAATATTCCCATTTGATAGGGGAGGACAATAGTTGTTTTTATTTGAGAATAACTATGACTTTTATTTTGCATTTATGTCTGTATTTAATTGTGTTTTACATACTAAACATAACTTTTGTAATTATTAATAACATTCTTCAGACGCAGACTTATGTGTATGACAGTTTCTTTAAGCATTGTATTGTTGTTTAATTGGGTACTGTAACTTTAGCAAATACTTCTAACACTATCAAGCCACATCTCCTGGCATAAACCATGTGCATATAGTACTGTTTTATCCTAGTGTAACCCTGTAATACTTTTTTTATTCCTTATGTAAAACACTACTCTTGCAGTGCTGTGTAGATCCTCAACTCTGCAAGCTGTTCAAATAGTGTATAGTGTTTGGGCATGTTTTATACCTGCTTTTTAGTTTTTAGATGTGAAATGCATCCAGCCCTACATAAGCCACATACTGCAGTCACAGCTAGTGGCCAAATGGCAAAATTATATTTGAGGTAGGAGTGTTAGGAAAAAGTGGGTAAACTAGCACAAAGAAAAATCGATTTTTGAACTGTGCCAATTAGAAGATTTACCTTCATAGTTTTATGTGTCATCTGAGATTCTTTTTATTTCATTGATATCAACACAAAAGTATTTAAAGTAGAATTTTGGCCTTCCTCTTTTGTCAGTCACTAAACCATGGCCAACATCTTGTTACTTTTGACTCAGATGACTCCTGGAGGAAATAATTGTTGATTTTGGGTATACCTCAGTTTTTGTTCTTGAGACATAAAATGGTAAATTCTATCCCTTGGAATCCTCTGCCGTTTCCCAACATTAACACTCTGCATCTGGATTTTTCATGTGTTCATTTAGTTATTGGATTGCATTTACTAATGTTATACAATCCAAGGTTAAAAAGAGGACACACAAAGTACAACACTTGTCTCCACTTTATTGTAGAAGAGTTTTAAATAGTTGGTTTAGCTATGGATAAACAAATGAACAAATTGAAATAAAATCTACTTTATTAGTTCACTTTTTCAATAGAAAAGCAAGGTCAGTTAAACAATAACAAGGTTTACAGAAACTTGTAAGGTACTCTCTAGTTGGTAAAGATAGGCAACATTTTTGGAAATGTTTAAGTAATTGGAGATTCGCACTGAGGGGGTCAGTCAGACCTGCTCGCGAGCGCAGGACGATGGCGAACGGGTCGATGTTGCCCCACTGCGCATGCGCACGACAGAGGGAGCTCCATCGTGCGCATGCGCGAGACCCGGATAGCGATGGGCTCTCTGTTGCTCCGGGTCTCACACCAAAGGGGGCATGATGTCGATGTTGATTGACAGCACGCCCCCTTTGGTGGGCGTGCTGGGGGCGTGGCTGCCAGATGGAGGCGTTCCCATGGGAACGCCTACCGTCTGAAGCCGGCCCCACTGACATCACTAGTGATATCAGTGGGAGTGATTTTGGCTCTGATAGAGCCAAAATCACTCCAGGGCTTGCGGCAGCGAGACCCTACCGCAGGGTCTCCGTCGCAAGACCATCACGACCATCATCATGGACGCTCGCATAAGCTGTGGGTGGTCACCAACAGCTATGCAAGCGTCCAGGAGGACGCTCCATTTTCATGGAGGAGGGCCCTGATTCAGAGCGAGCGCTCTGGTCAGAGCGTTCGGCTCTGAATCAGGCCCTGAGACAGCCTGTTTCGTAGAGGAGCAAAATTTAATTGACATAATTTTCTAGCTGTGATTTTGCATACACACTCTCCAGTATTTGTACACTTGAATTCACAATGTGTAGCTACTAAAGGGAGTTGCAACTATGGGCCTGATTCAGAGCCGCTCGTAAGCGGCCGCTCGTTCGTTCCGACCGATGTTCGCACAACTGCGCATGCGTACAGATTTTAATAAGCATGCGCGAACCAGTCAGTGCGGCCGAAAATCGTGTGCTCGCTAAATAGCGAATGCCTGCTATTTTGAGTGACAGAATTAGGCATTTGTGGGTGGTAACAGGGGAAGGTGCTTGAAAACGGGGAGTGGAGATCCGAACGCAGGCGTGCCAAAAGGTCAAAACGGGCGTTTTAAGGGTGTGCATAATTAACAAAGCAGCGTCATTGTCCACGTCACTTGGTTGTTTTATAGTTAGAACTGCTCGCATGATTGTGGTAGGAAAAACCAACCACAAGAATAGCGAGCAGTTCATACGCCGTCCGATGTACTCGATTAATCTAATAAATAGCGGACATGACGTATGATGCGAGCGGACAGGGGGTGTTTTTTTTAAAATTATGTTCGCATGTTTCGTTTGCTCGTTCAGACATAGAGGCGTGAACAGACCGCAAAGAGCGAACGGTTAATTTAAATAGCCAGCCCCTTTTTCTGGACGAGCGAGCGCAAATAGCGTCCGGCTCTGAATCAGGCCCTATGTCCATTCATTTTGATCTGTGGTATGGTTAGATATAAAAATGAAGGTTCCAGTGAGCATAACATTTTTAGGGGAATTAAATTTTTTCATAATAAAAATAATATATATATATATATATATATATATATATATATATACACACACCAAGGAACAAAACTGCAGCACTCCAAAAATAATTGCTATAAAAAGATATCTATTTGGCAATACTCCTGCCGACATTTCAGAGCTGCGCTCTTTTATCAAGGCAGCCAAATATACAGTACTGACATCAAAAGTGACAAACAAGACATGTAAATAACTAGAGTGGCACAAAGGACACGTGTATCAGGGGAGGGGACTGTGAAAATAATTTATTGCACCTGGAGGCACGCTGGATCTATCAACTAGAAACCATTGCACCCCGGGGACTTAATGAGAAAATTTATTGGAATGCTTTATAGTTAACTATGCTTATGCTATTTACAATATTCTCTTGGTCCACGACTTATTTATTAGTTTATTTATTGATACCTGTGATGATGCCTTTATTTCTCCTACATAGAACAGTTCATGGTCCTTATTCAGTGTTTTTCTGCATCTATTGTTACCTACTGTTTCTTTATTCTATATATCACATGCAGGGCAAAGTGTCTTTGTGGCTTGCTTGAGATTCTGTGTTTACATGATGCATTTTTTGAATATTCACATTGCCTGTTAGTATTCATGTAGTTAATTTAATGTCTATGTAGTATGTACATGTGATTATTAATGTACACGTGTCCTTTGTGCCACTCTAGTGGACAGCAGTGGGCTACCTGATATAGACATTATATAGATGTGCCTGATTGTACCATTCTTGAAAGTACCATGTCCTTTTTCTTATAGACATCACCACGGTCTGTTTAGAAGACCGGGGAGACGCTGCCAAGCCCAGTTGCGGTTGCTTGGCAACCTTGTCGCGGCAGGCTGACGTCATCGCGACTGGACCCCGGCCATGGCGTGGACGCGTTCTACCCGGTCTGCTTCAGACCAGTGTCTTTCACCTCCTATTTAAGGTGAGTGTTATTTACATGTCTTGTTTGTCACTTTTGATGTCAGTACTGTATATTTGGCTGCCTTGATAAAAGAGCGCAGCTCTGAAACGTCGGCAAGAGTATTGCCAAATATATATCTTTTTACAGCAATTATTTTTGGAGTGCCGCAGTTTTGTTCCTTGGTGAATTTAATGTTTACTGAGGGCACCCAGCAGTATTATTATCAGCAGCAACGAGTGCCAGTCCTTTTGTGCATTCTCTCTCTCTCTCTCTCTCTCTCTCTCTCTCTCTCTCTCTGTATATATATATATATATATATATATGTACACATATATATTTACATATATATTATCTCCAGTTTCGCACACTTGTGCCAACTTTCCAGGTGATTTAAAAAAATTTTTTTTTTGTATAACAATTTTAAATATGTTGCTGCAAATCCAATGCAGAAGAAGCTATGATGATGATGATGACTGGCATTTTATTGTAGCATTTAAAAAAATAAATTAAAGAAATAAAAATATGGCTATGTTGGCTGCCGCTAATGTGGCAAACAGCGAAGGTCCCAGTGTATTTAACACAAAAAAGACTTTTGTCCACATAATTATGCAAAAAGATTCAGACCATTACAGGGGCAATTGGTGAGGCAGAATCCCATATCTTCTATAGGGGTATATTGCAATAGATTTAAACAGTGCCATAGCAGAGGGGGAACAGGATGAAGCTTCGGGCGGTACAATGGCATCTCTCTAGGCTGAAGGATGCCGCTCTTTAGGCCCTGCATCCAAAAACAGACTAAAACAGTTAACATTAATGCCAGTATATCAGATAGACCATTCATGGTCTTTGTGATTAGCAGCCACTTTTCCATAATACTTTTTTGTTCCCTACCAAATATAACTACAAACTACAACTAAAAACAACGTGAGAGAGCTGGAAAGCAGTATAATACAAAAATAGACCAATGTGACATTAATCTTATTGGTGTTTTGTTTCTATACACATACTGCTATACGACAGATGAGACAAAAATCAGCAGGAGAAAATCCAGGTAAAAACAGACACTAAGGTCAGGGCAGACAGCAAGAAAATAGTCAGCATGAGTGAGATAGTAACTCCAAGTTTACACACAATATTCAGACAATGAAAAGCTTACAGCTGCCCACGGATTCTGCAAAAATTTCACCAGGCAGGAAAAGAATAGCCCCTGTATCTCAGCGAACTTGGTGTGGAGTAGGATGGAAAATTAACATAGGTTAATGTCAATTCTACACAAATGCAGTGGCTCCACCCAAAGGTGCCTATCCACTAGAAGATAGGCAAATACAGCTCGATTACGACAATGTAATCGTGCAGTCATTTGTCAGTCTGTGATGTGCCTACACTGAACGAGCAGTCGTTTCAGCGTAGGCACAATCAATCATCTGCACACATGCTGAACCTGACGTTATCGTCAGGTTGACCAGCATGTTTGCCCGATGATAGATGTCTAAACGACAAATTTTGTAAACACTCTGCAAACGATTATCAAACGATTATCGAATGATCGAACGATATCGATATTGTTATCGTTCAATAGCTCATTTTAATCATCTAGTGGATAGGCACCCTAAGTGGTGACTTTTCTTCAGGGATGCTAATCTTGGAAAGGTCTTGGCAAGGTTAACCAGGGGTAACTCCTATCTGGCTCAAAAAAATAAATGGTGATGACTTATGCACACTAGTAAAGGGGAAAAGCCACTCGGCATGTTTATTAAATGGCCAGAATACAACATAAAGGTTAAGGGAAAAAGATTCTGTCCTTGACAGGGATAAAGTGGATGAGATAACCATGAAATTTAAATAACACGTAATGCACAGCAGTACAATCTAAATTCAAAAGATTAACTGAACAATAAGTGAAATTGGCATTCAAAAATGACATTCAGCAAATAATATGCAGTGAGCTAAGCAATAACAACACTGAAGACATGGCAGATTCAGCAAGAGCATTACTCTTAATGGCATAAATCAGTAAGAACAGTGATAACTATTTAAAGCTCTCTACAATAAAGCTGCTATCAGTACTATGTTAAAGAAATCACTCTTTGCATAAATCATTTGACCTGAGCGTGGGCTCCAGTGAGCAACACTCACATTTAAACTTACAGTCACACACACTGATCTAGCTAGCATCTCATACATATGTCATGGGTGAAATGGAAAAAACTACAACACGAAGATTGAAGCTGATGTGGCTGCAAAGGCTTTAAAAAAAGGGAAGTTTGCTTCAATTGGTGTCCCTACCTCCTGCTCTTCTCTTTCTCTTGTGTAAACTTCTCTGCAACTTGTGGGCTCTGATTTCACCTCCTCCTTTATATTTGTAATATAGAAATGTGTCCTCATACACTTAGGGGTACATTTACTAAGATTCGAGTTTGGTTGAGTTAGCAATCTCTGGAGAGTTTGGGCATTTTTTTCCACTCGCAAATTTACTAATGACAAACTCGGGAGAGAAATCTCCTTTGCTATGGGAAAATACTGGAGAGTTAGCAAATTCTCTTCACTTCACCATCGGTCAAACTCGAGTAACTTTTCACTAGTGAAGATAGGATTCAGGAATTTACCAAGATGAGAGTTTCTAATCTCTCATGAGAATGGACAATTCCTGTAAAAATTTGTGAAATCAATTCACCTGCCTGTGAGCTGTGAGTTTGCCAGAAACATACACAGATCAGTGTGATTCACGTATGTTTCTGCCTGTAAATAGTAAATTAAGGGTTAATTTGAAAAAAGACAGTCAGCCCAAACCAGGGAAATCAGGGGAGGTGGGGACCCCCCTGATGGGTTCTCCCCTTTCCCGAAACCCCAGGCTTAGGCTGAAGCCCAGGGCTCTTGCCCACACCCCTGGGCTGTGGGTACGGGGGTAATAATGTGGGAAATAGTTGAAAGCTATTGTATTTTACAGTGGAACAGTGGGTGCCAACATGTGTGCCCTTTTGCACTTGTGGAACTACAAGTGCCAGCAGGTGGCCGGCACCCATACACCCACTGTAAAATAAACCAGGGAAATCAGGGGAGGTGGGGACCCCCCTGATGGGTTCTCCCCTTTCCCGAAACCCCAGGCTTAGGCTGAAGCCCAGGGCTCTTGCCCACACCCCCTGGGCTGTGGGTACGGGGGTAATAATGTGGGGAAATAGTTGAAAGCTATTGTATTTTACAGTGGAACAGTGGGTGCCAACATGTGTGCCCTTTTGCACTTGTGGAACTACAAGTGCCAGCAGGTGGCCGGCACCCATACACCCACTGTAAAATAAATAGTTAAATAACCACGGTACACACACACCTTATACAGTATAACTTTAATACATACACCTATCCCACTCAAACAGACTTGCTGCCAGATGTTCATGTCTGCTTCTCCATGTAGAATCTAATGGGGTGCTGGTTTTAAATATAGGGTGACCCCTATGCATTTTTCTCTCCCTATATTTAAAACTAGGACTGACCCTGCAGCCAGGTGCTGGTTCCTAAATAATGGGGGAACCCTACATGTTTTTTTTCCCATCATTTTAGGAACCAAGACTGGCTGAGCAGCCCAGGGCTGGTTATGCTTTGGGGGGGACCCTATGTCATTTTTTTAAAAGATTTAACCCTATTTTTACAGGTACAACAAAAGCAGCCTTCAGATATATCACTGATATGTGCAACGGCACTGAGAGTGCGGGGTTGAGTACTAATTACCCGGGCCCAGGTTTGCTGGAGGGGCCTGGTGGGGGCCCAGGTCCAACGCCGATGCTTCCTCTTTCCTGTGAACTGAGCAGCCCAGCACATGCTGCTGTGTGCTGGACTGCAAAGGGAGACTGTTTGTTGCTGCAGAGCAGCAGCAGTCTCCTCTGCCTGATCCCCCCCTGGATATGCGCTTCGGGGGGGCTCACAGCGCCCCCCTCCCCATTTTTTCCTTTTTTCTCCTTAAGGGGGCATCACCAAGCCTACCACAATTATGCCACGCCCCTTTTCCCAGGCCCGACACAGCTCTTGACAGCCCTGGATATGTGCAGGCTACTTGTTTGGGAGAGTTACACTGCAATCTCGGGGGAGTAATCTCCTTCAAAGCTTGCTACTCTGGGGCGATATCTCGATCTGCTTCACCATCGGCCAACTCACTCTCAGCTAAACTCACTTCTTAGTAAGTTTGTGAGTTTCAGGAACAATTCACCCGAGTTTTGACGATACTAATTGAGTTGTAAAAAAAAAAAAAAGTAGATCAGACTTGAATCTTAGTAAATTTACCCCTTAGCGTCTAATTAGTTTTAAACACATGCTAAGTGTTGATATAAACTATTTGTGAAACCTGGGTGCTTTCAATAGGTTACCAGCGGAATGTGAAATGCAGGTTAACCCACACTAAGAGTCCTTAACCAGACTTGTAGGTTTACGTGTAGGTTTATTGGTAACAGCGGTAACACAGAAGGTTAGCACAGTGGTGCAAGGTAACAGCAGTGGTCACTGGTGATACCTATAACAGCGATAATGCAGGTAATACTGGTCTCACCTAGGGGAGCTATTGTAAGTACTGCACAGTCTACACAGTGGAGTGCACCATTTCGCACATGCTCAGTGGTGCCTCAGTGACTTTATCCCGCTGGGGACACTGCACAGAGTGGAGGAGATGGCACAGGAGTGCACTTTCTCTCTAACACAATGTCACAGATGAAGTACAACGGTACTGTACTTGGCTTGAGAAAAAGCAGCGGCATTGGCATCACAGCACTTCTTACACAGATTCAGACTCAGGGGCACACATATGTACAAATGTCACACATCAAATTGATCAGTGTAATCTAGCAAAGTAGTTATGTCACTTCCAGCTGTTTTATATATGCAAATAAGATGCACATTTTGAGAGGGAAATTCGCTCAGCGCGGCCAAGATGCCCAGAATCTGGAGCGCCGAGACGGACTATTGTATTTGTAGCAACAGTGTATGAGGACATATCTCTATTTAGTTTTGCTGCTATGCTGGTTGTGGTGTTTTGTAGGGAAGTCTATAGCTGGTTGGATTACATTTTGGGAGCTTCTTGTTGCATGGTTTGAGATTGTCCAATAGGATTGTAAGGGGAGTGCTTAGTCAAGATTATAAAGGTGTTTGGAGTTGAGCCTGCTTTCTCTTTGTCCTGTGCAGTCAGAGGTTTCCTGGCTACTAGCTCATGGTATTTTTGTCTGTGTTCTTTGTTGTCTTTCTCAGGGTATGTGTGAAGTTTTGAGCTGGTGGTAAAGCATCATCAGTGGATACATGTGGCACAGAAGGTGGTTGTGGGGTAGGCTACTGGTAAAGGCAATAATTCTGGCTGTAGTATGTGTGTTTATCTCCAGTTTTTTTCCAGTTTAGTTCACAAAATAAATTATAACAATTATTTTTTTTGCCAAACACAAGTTTACGTGTGGTTATTTTCGGTTTAGTTGTTATTTGTTATTATGTTAGACTTTACTGCAAATGGTAAAACCTCAGCTGATAGTTGGCTTAATGTACATGTGAATGTTGTATTTCTACACCAACCAGCTTAGAGAATATTAGGCAAGTTGCAGTCTCCTTTAAAATGTTCAACTACTGTTCTAGACATTTAAAACTCAGCATATTTCTTTAGCTTTCAACATTATGATAAGGCAGATGTTTCAGCTCCCTGATGTATTGGAGAAGAATTACATGCCTGTAAAGTTAGTGATATACTAGCATAGCCGAGCCCCCATGACACTGTGCAGTATGGCTAGCTAGACATAGCTTTACTCTATATAGTCTAGCCTATTGTACCTTATATTTCATTGCCATATTCTGTAATATTTCATGTTACACTAACCTTATCATTGTTTTGATTTTATACCCGTACTGCTCTTTGACAGATAAGGTAATAGACATAACATTTTAAAGAACAGGTACAGTCATAATTTTACACACACACAAATATATATATTATATATATATATATATATATATATATATATATATTTAATAGCATTCAGCACATGTATGTGTATATATATATATATATATATATATATATACACATACACAATATATATATATAAATACTATATATATATATATATATATTGTATATATATATATATATATATATTGTATGTATATATATATATATATATATATATATATATATATATATATGAAAAAAAGAGAAGAAAGGGCGCTGGAAAATTACAATATATAGTTTATACACCATGTCTGATACACAGAAACGGACATGGTGGTCTGATACTGAGATCTGAAGTGGTTGGATAAAAAATCAGGTTGCAGACTGGTACCTTTCACATCAAAGCGTGAAACTGTGGAATGTTATCCAGTAATACACTAGGACATATTGTGTGTTTTATGTCATAGAAGTAAGCTCTGATAAAACCCCTAAGGAAGTCCTTGTAAGGACGAAACACATTGGGTTATTGTAATATTGGAGTTCTTGAACCCACTGTATGAGCCTTTAGTTAAAAAGCATGGATGTGGACACCTATTGACTGTGGTCTCATTATATGTGGAAAACAATTAATGTAAGCTGGTTTGATTTGTTCTTATATGGAATAAATATGGCTTTTGGGCCATGTTTTGGGTGATTTTCTGGTGCGAGGGTCTATTGCAGTAAAGATCAAGAGGAAAATTGAATATTTGAAGGAGAACTTTGCTGCTATCCTATTTCCTACAGAGAATTTTGAAGTTACCGGGTATACCTACAGGAAAGGAATCATATTGATTTTGTCATCGATCCAGGACTGATCTTTTTGGAACTTTCATGTATAAGTTAACTGTTAATTTATTTGTTTATAAGTGGTATATAAAAACAGGACAACCTGTAATAAGATAAACAATATATTGTAATTTCCCAGCACCCTTTCTTCTCTTTTTTTCATGTTATTTCAAAGACCCATTTAACAGGGAGTCAACAGAGAGGTGCAGCTAATATCATACACGTTGTCTTTACAAATTGGTTGCATTTATAATTATATTAGCGCAAGTTTCTGGTGTAATATATATATATATATATATATATATATATATATATTACAATAAGATATTCATTATATCTTATTATAACTTAAAGTTATCAGTAACAGATGTATATAATTGTATAAATTAGCCTTTTGCTTTATTTCAAGACTCTGCAGTAGGTAATAAAGAAACATCCTGAGCATTTCTAAAATGAGGATAGATTATACAACAGATGGAAAGGAGTGACAGTGAGAGAATTATCTTTTTTTTTTTTTTTAATTATTAAAAAATAAAAAATGTATATGTAATTTTTATTGCCCAGGTTGTCTCAATGCAATCTAGCCTGTATTGAGCTCTCCTGCTTATGTGCACCATTCCCCTGCTACCAGGGCTGCCATCAGAAATTGTGAGGCCCTGGACTGACAAAATAGGCATGGCCCCCCCTGCCTACCCCCCTCACTGTATGGAAACTTAGTACCGCCCCCATGGCAATCTTCCTCTAGCCTAATCCTAACCTTCCCAGGGGGGGACCTAACCCTAAATCCCCCCGAGAGCCCCCTAACCTAAGGCCCGCGTCGCTCTGTATTCCAGCATCAGGATTATGATAGGTGTCGGTATCTCAATGCCTATCATACATCCCTAGCCGGCCTTCTGCCATCGAGATTGTGACCGGTGGCCTTGCGACCGCCAGTCACTTAACTACATCCCTATGATATAACAACTGCATCTGCACATGCAGCATATGTGACACACACACATAATATATATATATATATATATAGACTAGCAGTCTCTGGTTGCATAGCAACCGCCTGAGACACAGCGTGATGTCAGAGCCATGTGACAGGAAGTGTCTGTCACTTCCGTGATGCGCTACATGTGGGACTGCGCACGCGGCGGCAGTAGGTATGGTATAAATAGGGGCCTGTATGTTCATTATATGTTATGATGTCACGGGTGATATACGTGTGTTGGTGACACTATTGGCTATTAAGTACAAGTGATGTTATTCTTGACAAAGGTCCTCCGGGATCGAAACGTCGACTAAAGTTATTCACCCATGTGAGATATGGAATAAAAAGAATTCGTTGGCTATTGGTGAGTGCCCTCTGTTCTTGTTACGTACAGGACTTCCTCTGGATATATATATATATGTATAAACATCCAGGTGCTGCACTCAGCGGATTTATTAACATCAACTTACGTCTCCTGTGTTTCATTTCGGACTTTATTGCCCTTTTTCAGGCTGAATATACAGTAAACATGCATGGGAAGGAGTGTGCTGTGCTTTTTCGATATATATATATATATATATATATATATATATATATATATATATATATATATATATATATATATCCAAAATACTGGCTATTTGAGCCAGAGAGAAGACACTCACTGCTTATCAGTAGAAAAAAATCATTCATATTTATTGATATATTTCAACATTACTAAATTTAATCCAATTGATGTTTTGACCCTAAGAGGTCATTCTCAGGACGTCAGCATCACAGCAAGGCAACCATCCAGTACACTGGCAATGAATATTGTACTGGATGGTAGTGTACTGGATGGTTGCCTTGCTGTGATGCTGACTTGAGAATGACCTCTTGGGGTTGAAACGTCGATTGGCTTATATTTGGTAATGTTGAAATATATCAATAAATATGGATGATTTTTTTCTGCCCTCTCCTTAGAGGAGCACCCTGTGATATTGCCGTTTTATGGATGTGAGTGCGGAATCTCAAAGTGTTATTTATATATATATATATATATATATATAAGACAAATGTGTGTATAGAGCACATTTGTATGTAGTAGGACAGGACAGATGCAGAGCTGAAAGCAAGTCAGCTGCAGTTGCACTTGCACTGTGTGCATGGAACTAATTGTATATATTTGTCCATATACAAGAGCAGATGCCACAATAATGTGACACCCATGAAACGGACACCCCTAGGACTGTGAGGGGTTAATACCACTTTGGGCAAGGAAGGAGTTAATACATGTCTCCCCAGCACGTGTGAAGCAAGGGGACAGCTGGTGCTGATTGGATGAGCCTGTCCTGTCTCTCAAGCGGTGGGTGTGGTCAGGTGCCCGCGAAAAGGAGGGCATGCCAGGAGCTGAGGAGAAGTGTGGCGTGCAGCACGAGGACAGCGGGCAGAGACCGCCAAGCTGCAAAGCTCTAGTGGAGTGTGGAGCAGCCGAGCCGGGAGCGTGGACGCCAGGGACCCGCGGAAGATAGACCGGGTCAGGTGAGCCACAGCAACGAAGAGCAGCACACCATTAAGGCGTCCAGCGCAGCAGCAAGAGCCGCTCGTGGAGGTACACAGCCACAGTGGCAACACGCAGTACAGGGTAATCATCCCCCCTGCCCCATACCACAGCAGCAGCCATCATAGGGTAACTTCAAAGCACCCTCATTTCAGTTATACTACTTATAAGAGAAGTCGCTGTCCTATTGTGATTTATAACTTTTTCTGCCAACCACAAGATGGCCACAGGCCAACAGCAACAATTGCTTTGAGTTGCCATGCTGCCAACCACAAGATGGCCACTGATTAACTGCCGTATAGACATACAGCTCCAGCAGTGGAAAAGTTACATAGCCTTGCACCAGAGGTAGCTACAGGAGTGGTGAGTGGAAGATTGATTGCACCACAGGCAGAGCTGCACTGACACTCAGTAGTACTGGACTTTCTCATACCTTGTTGCAAATAGCAGAACCTCAGTGTTACTTTCACTTTCAGTATATAGGAGTTATCTGCTTCACTGACCAAGCTTACCACTATTTACCCTGTATGTTTTCCGGACCACACCAAGACTGTCCTATTTCACAGCACAGTGATTCTTTGATACTTGAAAGCTGGAATACACTGCTTAAAGGAGATAATATAGCCCTTCAACCTGGGATAGAACTGTGGGACACTTTACAGTAACAGTTGTTTAGGAATATTGAATAACCTGATTGCCTGAGAATTGAATGTGCTTATAGAGAGAAAAGTGGAATTAACATTCAGTGACTGAATTGCTGTACTGTGTACAGGACTTCCATATACACATTGGCGATTCTTCCCTCCCAGATTTAATACTAACAAATGTTACACTAAGTGGGACTAGTACCATGGTCAACTTAAACTGATCTATAAGAGCTCCACCAGCTGCAGCAGCGAAGACGGGTAGGAATACAGTGTTTTGTGTTTAAGGTCATCTGGACTTTGAAACTGTTAGTTTAGTACTGACATCATTGCTGAATTGTTTTCTTGTAGTGTGCAACCATCTGAGATAAGAATGTATGCTCAATACTGAATTCAACTGTGAATAGTAACGTAGAAGTTGCCTTACATTGTATGGTCATACTGCCGAAGTATTATTACACCAATCCGTATGGTGCCGTGCAAATGCCATTGTTTTTATGTGTAATCTCATTATTGATGTTTTTCCCACTGATGCAATACAAAGGCTGCCTCATTGAATGCGGAGTGTTATTTATGCAAGTGCCCTGCCGACTCTCTAATAAACCTGTGTTCACAAAATAAAAACCACAAGCTGCCTCGTCACCCCTTCATGTGCTTCCATTACTCTCACCTCTCCGTAAGTCGAGTGAAGATTGAACCACAACACACAAGGTAAACTCTTTACTTACCACATAACACCCCTATCCTTATGACTGGTTTTATTACATCACTATGATTCCTTTCATAACATCGCAAAGTAAATAAATAAAAAGGAATAGGAAAGCTCAGAGTGCAAAAAAACAGCCTGTAGAAAAATGATGATAGAATGACTACCCCAAGTGATTCTATTAACCATGTACCATAAAAAACAAAAGCATCACCATATAAATTATGTAGGCGCTGTAAGTATATCAATTCTCTATCAATAGCAGTACACTCTGGTTTATTTTCTGAATTAACCCAAAAAAGAGAAGAGAAAAAAATACACAACAATAGTGAAGTAAGTCCTGATAACGGGAAGTGTTCTCCGAGCTAGAAAAATAACTCATACCAGCTGATGTGGTCTATTGATTGAAGTAGACAAAAACTGCTCAATAACACATCTCACCTTTATTGGTCTTCACAATTCCATATTGTGTCCTCAAATGTACATGAAAGCCAAGAGAAATAAAACTATATAGTGGATTATAGTTTTAACAGCAAGACACATACAACAAAAAACAAAATGGTCCCTCACCAAATATACCTTAAGTAGACCTATAACAAATGAAAACATATAAAACATCCCATGTGGGTGGAATCAGGTTATGGATAAGTCTCTCACCTGATGTAAGTGTCCAAACAAAGTGGGCAAATGGACATAAGTAATGGATCTCTCAGGTGTCCCCAAAGTCCATAGCAGATGGAATCCAAATCAAGAGAAATGTCCAAAATACCTGGGTCCAAGTACAGCCAACGCATTTCGATTTTCAGCTTAATCTTTATCAAGGCATGATGGGATAAAGTGGGAGGGGGGTATATATACTCCTGCACATTAACAGAATAAGACTGATATTCAGGAATTTTTATTGGAAGGGATTAATTTTATCTTGTATAATAATTATTTTATTTTTAATAATAATTTTTTATTCAAACACAAGGCACAGCGATGGGCACTTGGTTCACCCCAAGTTATGCTAATATGTTTATGGGGGTATGGGAAGATCTCACTGTATGGAATAATAATTCATATGGGGCAAACTTAGTGTCCTGGAAAAGGTATATGGATGAGATTATTTTTATTTGGAAGGGAGAGTGAAGTGAATTAGAAAACTTTTGTACATATTTAAATACCAATGAAAATCAAAAAGTTTTATCCTTTGAAATCAGCCAAGTATCTGTGAATTTCCTGGATCTCACTATCTATATAGAGGATTGTAAAATGAAGACAAGAACTTACATTAAACCAACAGATTCTAGGACGTATATTAACTGTAAAAGTTGCCATCATTCGAAATGGCTGGATACAATTCCTTCAGGACAGTTTAAAAGACTTAAAAGGAACTGTTCCAACCAAACTGCATTTTCATCTCAAGCATTAGAAATGAAGGAGAATTTTGTAGTTGCGGCTATGACCAGAAACTAGTACAAAAATCACTAGATATGGTTGTTGAAACCAATAGAGAAGATTTAAAAATTAAGGTAGCTGATCAAAAGAATACCGATAAATTTAAGTAGGCTTTTATTAGCAGTTTCTCTTCTCAACACCATCAAGTCCAGAAAATCATTAAAAAACATTCGTGAATTTTAAAAATATCTGATTATTGGAGAAGACCTACCAGAGAAACCTACTTGCATTTTTAGGAAAGCACCAAACCTGAAATCCAAGTTGGTTAGAAGTCTTCATCCATTTTCACCAAAATCTCTTCAAGTTAGAGCCAAAGGTTTTTACAGATGCGGGAGTTGTATAGGCTGTAATAATATCCCAAATACTTTCGGCAATAAGAAAACAGAGGTGATCATTAATAATAAAAAATATATGATCATGGATTTTATTACCTGTAATGTTGAAAATGTCATTTATGGAATTGATTGTGCCTGTCATAAATTCTACATAGGAAGAACCAGCAGAGCTCTGGAAATTAGACTAGGTGAACATTTTACAAATATCAAAAAAGGCCTTGAGACACATGCACTATCAAAGCACTTTAAAGATGTTCATAATTGTGATAGTAGATTACTAATCAATTTTTATGGGCTGAGAAAAATCAATGCAGGATGTCGATATATGAATACTACTGAAGTTTTAGCAAAAGCAGAAATTAATTTTATCTTTAATTTAAAACTTTAATTCCTAATGGTCTTAATAAGGATTTAGAAATTGAATGGTTCTTAAAATGATTTTTCTATTTATTTCTTGTCCTTGTATATCCTTGTATGTTTTAGTATTATTTATTCATTTTGGTTTTATATTTTTATTAGTATTTAATTTTCTCTTTTTTATATACACCTTCATTTGAGGGTATTTTATCTTTAATTAGCACTTTATCGTGTGGGATGGAAACATATCCCTAACAAGAATGCGTGAATGACAGAGCGGTTACTATGGTGAACAATAAACAATATCCGGGGTTGTTGTGATGCACCCATTTCTATGGAGTTCCTGTCCGTGGAAAACACGTGGCATCAAGGAGAACTATGTATCCGGATCATAATGGTGATACGCATCTGGCAGCGACAAGACGTCACTTCCGGTATTAGCGCTAACATCCAGTTCCGGTTGTCGCGTGTGTTGAAGAGCGGGAAAGCCACAGAGGGAGTTTGTAATAATGAAATTCCGGACTGATATCTCCAGCAGTGTTCATTATTTATTATTGTATAGGTTTTTTAGTCAATTAGGTAATCCATGTCTGGCAATAGGTTTTTTATTCTGTTAATGTGCTGGAGTATATATACCCCTTCCCACTTTTTACCATCATGCCTTGATAAAGATTAAGCTGAAAATTGAAATGCGTTGGCTGTACTTGGACCCAGGTATTTTGGACATTTCTCTCAATTTGGATTCCATCTGTTATGGACTTTGGGGACGCCTAAGAGATCCATTACTTGAGTCCATTTGCCCACATTGTTTGGACACTTACATCTGGTGAGAGACTTATCCATAACCTGATTCCACCCATATGGGATGTTTTATATGTGTTCATATGTTATAGGTCTACTTAAGGTAGACGCTGATATTTGGTGAGGGACCATTTTGTTTTTTGTTGTATGTGTCTTGCTATTAAAACTATAATACACTATATAGTTTTATTTCTCTTGGCTTTCATGTACATTTGATGACACAATACAGAACTGTGGAGACCAATAAAGGGAGATGTGTGATTGAGCGGTTTTAGTCTACTTCAATCAGTAGACCACATAAGCTGGTAGGAGTCATCAACACTTCCCGTTATCAGGACTTACTTCACTATTGTTGTGTATTTTTTTATCTTCTCTTTTTTGGGTTCATTCGGAGAATATACCAGAGTGTACTGCCAGTGATAGAGAATAGATATACTTACAGTGCCTACAGAATTTATATGGTGATGCTTTTGTTTTTTTATGCTTTCATAACATCCCTATGATTTGTTTCTGAGCCATCATCATTATCAGTGCCACTTGCACTAGCACTGTATTTGGTGTTAATAATGCTCCTGAAAATAGACAGAGCTCTGCGTATTCTTAAATCTGCATAGTTGCATCAACACATCCTCGACCCACTCTGAGCCTACATGAGAAAGCTATATTAGCACCCAGTTAATCCCTTTCAGCAGCAAGTGGAAATGTGACTGAAATGTGTACAACTCCTAATCGGTCATAGATCCATGCGCTTTGCGTGCACAGTGAGAAAACACGCAAGATTTATCCACAAAACTAAATGGCATTCACCTCAGCTTCAGCTCCAAAGTTCATAATGAAAGGTCAATGAATGGCCAGATCCCAATGTGTACCTTATGCATATTTACATGATAAGCCAGAAGAGGAGGACTGTAATAGTATTGGGTAGCAAAACACTGAACAATTTATTTTATCTTCATTTGTGAACATTGATTAGATTTAGGAGGCCATTTAGTAATGATTGGGTTTTAGA